>JANHFL010004594.1:683145-697995 GCA_032468155.1 Oxyrhabdium leporinum | reverse complement strand
ACCAACAATCAAATAAAAAGAACCCCAATCAAGGAACTGCCAAAGGCAACAAAAAACAGCCCAACCAAAAAACCTCTAAGACCACCTTTGCCAACACTGACAGACCAAGCCACTACAGTAGAATATATACAAACCTCATTCCTTACTAGCACTGATGATGTTATCTATTTTGGGTAATGAAACATCTGCAAGACAACAGACAAGTTCAAGGACCCCTCATTTCAACTCTGAGCTACAAATATTCTCCTTTCTTGGTATCCAAGCTTCACCTCTATTCTTCCCTAAAATTACTGGATTACTTGGGTCATGGAATATAGATGAACTACTAGATTTTTGCTAGATTTTAAAGTGGCATAACAGCTGTGTTTTGTTGAGAAAATCTGTGCTAATAACCTCTCAATATACTCTAATTGTTTGCCTCAATACTTTCAAATGAATAAATGAATATGCTTTTGTGTGATATATCTTTTGAGATGGCTCAATTTACTGAAGGACATTTGGTTAATCCACTCTACACTGAGATTGATGAATTAACATATGGCTCAACTTGATGATTTAGAGACATACCTTTGAATCCTCTTAAGTTCAACAAGCATCTGGAATTATTTCTAATGATATTGATAATTTTTATGTTTCACTTTGCACTCACAATATAAGTCTTTAGTCTTTCTTAGTTTTGTTTCCTCCTTACTAAAAAAATAAAATAAAATTCTAAATAACATTTTAAAATGTTAGAAAAACTTCACACTACAGAACAAGTAACAGTAGAACAAATTTTCCACAGAAGGTATGGGATTTTCTTGACTAGAAGTACTGAAGCACAAATTAGGCAGCCATCTGCTGAGTATTATTTTTTATTTATACAATATGTACCCTCATATTCATACACTCTCACTAAACTGAGTTGGACTCAGTGACCAAAGTAAACCATTTTGATTCTGTGATTCTAAGTGACCCATATCCGGCTGAAAAATTACACTCAGATATTAATCAATGAATCTTCAAACATAGTTCAGTCCTGCATCTTGCACTCTTCACCATTTTTAATGACTTGTTATTGAAGTTGTACAGTAGACAGATTGCTTATCACATTAGTGCTTGACCCTAATTGGGCAAGATGGCTAGTACCCTGTAAAGTAGAAATAAAATTCAAATTATCTTGATAGGTTAGGCTAGATTTTCAAACTTTCTGCAAGCCTTTACATTTTGTTGGCAAGCAGGATAATAATTATGGTTATATTTATGTATGATTTCTCATTCACTGCATTTTAATGGCTTTTTAAAACTACATTTTATATCATTTTTAAAAATCCAGGATTAAGAATGTATTTCTCACTTGAATAATTTTATGTACACAATTGTGTATTAGCAATTCTTGGAAAAACTTGCTGATCAAGAATATTCTTCAGTGGAAATCTTTCAATATGAAGAGCTGGAAATTGGATGGAATGATATCCCACTATAACTCCTTTTTTGGATATTATATTTCTTATTATCATTTCTCTTTTGGATATTTGTGTGAGATATCTGTGCGAGAAACTTCATTTGTTGTAGATTTGTTGATGAACTTGAATTGTTGAACATTTGCATAAAATATGCAGCTTAAAGTTGGTTGCTGAACATGATACAGTTAATATAACATGGAAGTAAAGCATGCATCAGATTACCTGGAATGCTTAGTGAACAGTTGAACACTGAGACAAGATTGTTTCCCTTTGGTTGTTTGATGTATTTAGGGATAAGTGTATAAGAAAGGTTTGTGTAATGTTAGAGGTATATTGTTAGGGACATGAACATATACATATTTTTGTATACAGATTATGCCATTAAAATGATGCTGTATAACAATCTAAATTATTTGTGGCAAAAGTTGAATAGATTGTATAATGCAAGAAACAGTATGGATCTGAAAAATGCAATTGCAAGTTATATATGGATGGCAACCCCCCCCCAATAAGTAGTTTAATTTAGTAGAATGCTTACTGAGAATTAAAAAGTGAAAATGCTGATGGATGAGAGAGAGAGAGAGAGAGAGAGAGAGAGAGAGTATTACACAAACAGATAGTGAGCACTACACAGTCTGTTGCAAGGAAATATGGTGTTGAACGAAAAATGGTTGGTATTAGAGTGTGCTTCTTCCCACTTCATTATATGAAGATGACAGTTGGTATATCAGAAGAAATATAAAAGTGTACCCATATGGGAATTGAGTGATGAAGAAGTGTGTTGGATAAAACAAAATATAGAATCAGAAATGGGTGTTGAATGCATGTGGACTAAATAAAAAGGTAACTAACCAGGCCAAAAGTATGTTGAGGTAATTTGGTCATGTAAGGAGATGGAATAGCAAATTAATCTCAAGAAAAATATAAGAAAAAAGGAAATGGGTTGAGAAAAAGGGAAAGACCAAAAAAGTCATTGTCGGAATGAGTTGATTAGATCCTCAAGAAATGTCAAGGTATATGGTAATGTATGGATATGGTGGAAGCAACATGATATGCAAGAATAAAAATGGAGGGGGATAGCAAATATAAATACCATTATATTGGTATAGTATGATAACAGTCTTCAAATAACTGAATGGATGGAATATAGAAGACGGAAATCTGTTCCACATTATTCCAAAATTCAGGATATGGAATAATGGAGAAGTTAAAGGAAAGCTGGAATAATAAGGAAAAAAACCTTCCTAATAATAAGAGCAATTTGGCAGTGAAACTGTTTACACAAGGAAATGCTGCTTCTCTTTCACAAAAGTTTTCTCTTGTAATCAAGGCAACCATATGGCAGAGATACTTAAATTTGGATGCTGGAATTGAGTAGTGACTTTGACTTTATATGGTAGTTCGGTCTTTTGCAGGCAATCAGACTAGATAGTTTCATGATGTGCATGTGTGATAGAAACTAGGATATAAAAGATTGACCCAGTTGGGTTATTAAATCCCTAGGTATTCATGTTCAGAAGAGGAGCTCTGTCTGGACTTCTTTTCTGTCTGAATGTGTCTGTTTGATGCTGCTTATCTGATTGTGATGAGAGTATTCATGTGGTACTGAAGAATGGCAGTACCACATTGCAATGTCAGAAACACCAACCAGCAGGATCTCTTGAGAAATGCCAACGCTAGAAGGCTGGTGCTGATAACAAGACACTGACTGAATTGAAAATGCACATATTTTGAGTAAAGCTAGAGCTAACGGGGAGCACAGATAGAGAAATAACATCCAGTGAAAATTTGCTGTCAGGGTCTTATTGTAGTTAGGATTCTGGGTAGAAGACTTTTGTCATTACGTCAATAGAAAGTTGCCATATAATTTGCCCAGAAATTCTGGGAGTTATAAATAACAGTGTTAAGACTGTTAATCTCATACTCTTATTTGCTTATCCAGTATATGTATAGACGATTGGCTATTCTGAAAACTATGTAAATAAATCTGATCAAATGTCCATAGCCAGTTAATTGGTGAACACTTAATTTGGGAACACAAGTAGTAAATCTTTTCCCGTAGAATTTGGGATAGTCTACATGAGTTTTTTCCTTCATTACTATAACATGGTATGTATTTTGTATCCACACAGAGATAACTGTTGTGTTTCTGCAATATCCAAATACCGTGTCATTCCTGGATATATCAGTATACTGCATGTTCCTCCCAGTTGATGGGATGTGCACAATACAATGTAACATTGTGTTCAGATTAAAGATGGTAGCTTGAACAGAATAATGTGAAGTTACTTAGCGTAAAACTGGACCTTAGTTGCATTTCTGTCATTTTAGCCAAAATGTTCCAGTATCTGATTGGGTATTATGGTCTAGGCATGACAAAGCTGTAATTTTATTTACTTTTTACATAGCTTAATAAAAAGAGTTATGTTAATATTTCAATTTACAAAAGCCATGATTGGTGGTAGCAGTCAAGTTCTATGGGCTCATCTAGTGATAAGCATGAGGTTTAGAAAATTATGACTTAGAATAGCAAATGATAAAAAGGGAAGGGAATAACTGTCTATGAAACTAAGAGGTCATTTATAGAGGTTGTGTTGTGTTGAAGCATTGAAACAATTGTCTGTATATATCTCCTCTCTGTACATTTGATATCCATCTTTATCTACTTCATTAAAAAAATCCCAGAATAAAATCCTATTATTTTCAAATTCTATATGAATTTTATTAACTTGGTTTGTTCATTTAGGTGGTCTAGAAATTTCATTAGATCCCTTTTCTCATGTTGTCAGACAATGAAAGTATCATCAATGTATCACAGTAAGCCAATAATACGGCTATATATGGTTACATTCCAAAGCCAACTGCTCAAAATCATCTATAAAGGCATTGGTAGTCTGGTGAAAACAGCATTCCCACAACTGTTCTAAATTTTTGTTCATAACTTTTTTCACATTCATGGGAAATGTTATTTTACCAGTATGTGATATCTTTATTATGTATATATCTGGTGGGTCAGGGATACTAAATCTGTTGATGAATAAGAATGTAAACCACACCAGACTGTCATTCTCAGTTTTATAAAGACATCACTGAAATGTTCTGTAGATGTTTAGGTATTTTTTTTAACAAACAGTGCTATTTTCCAAGTAAATATTAGAGATGTTTCTCAATAGACAGTGATGTCTATAGATGGGTGATTTGATGTTGCTGACAATAGGCACAATGGAGAAGGTAGATTTATGAATCTTAGGATTCATGTTGACTTGGGAGGTGTAGAGAGAGGAGCTTACTGTTCATTTCTTGGAAATATATGAGAGGTTGATAATATCACCTGCTTGTTCCTCAGTTTTTGCAATGGGTTGTAGGAATGCTTTGGGAAGGGGGGTGATTATGTCATGCTTTAGAAGTAAAAGCCCTGGTGGTGCATCAGTTAGAATACAGTATCACAGGCTAAGTCTGCCCACAGTCGGGAGTTCGATCCTGAGCTGCTCAAGGTGGACTCAGTCTTCCATTCTTCTGAGGTTGTTAAAATGAGGACCCAGATTGTTGGGGGCAATATGCTGATCTTGTAAACCATTCATAGAGTGCTGTAAAGGACTATGGAGCGGTATATAAGTCTAAGTACTATTGCTATTGTTATTCTGAATGTTTTCATTATAGTTGACTCTATATATTATGACTTGCATTTGAGGATAAGTGATGTAGCCATCAAACCAAAAGAAATTCAACACCTGTATAATGCCCTTATAAACAATGAATACACTTTAAAACATTATTAAAGCAAGAAAAATATCAGAACAGCCAAAAAAATATGAACAGCATGCAGACCATTCACACATCTTGGATGTGTTTAACTTGATTAGAAATATACAAAAAAGCATAGCAATAGGATTTGTGTTAATGGGCAAGATATAACAACAGTTATCTCTAATAAGGATAAATTGTCATCTAAGAACTGAGAGAGTATATAAAATAAATTGGTCAGTGTAGGAACACTTACATTGGACAAATGAGACTTAAAGAGTTAAAGAACATGAAAGGACATTTGACTTAATGAACAAGAGCCAAATCCAAAATAGATTTTGTGAATGTCAGCATCTTGGCACATTGCAACAAATCAGTATAATTATTAGAAAGGCAATAGAAATGCATAAAGAGCCAAATAATTTAAATATGGAAAACAATTATCAACAATTATTTACATGGTGGTTAGCAAATGATTATTGATTGTGAACCATATATAAGACTGCTAAGTTCAGTTTCAGATCTGCTTTTAAAATAGTAGCAGCACAGCTAGTAAGATTTCAGCACATGTTTGTTATCTCACATGGCTTTACCTGAAAGTAATGTCACCAATATGGAGGAAGACAGGAATTGGTTTAAGTATGCCTGAGAATGGTATGAGCCACATCATTGAGCAAAGTTTGGGAAGTTCATTGTAGCTAAATAGCAAGCAGGGGTAAAGACTGGTTTTTTGCTCTTCTGCTGCTCATTAAGAAACTTTTGATTATAAGAAAGACATTTCATTGTATATCCATTGCTGTGAAGAAAATGTACACTTAACTGAAAAGGATTGAATTATGGAACATTTTGCATGAATATAGAGTTAAAGGTTGGTTGAAGAATTTGATAAGAATGGTATAGAGTGGAAGTAAATCATGCACAAAAATAAGTAGCATACATAGCAAATGGTTCATATGGAGCATCCCTGTTTGTTAAATGTATTTATGGATAAATGAATAAGAAATATTGTGATGACATTAAAAATGTGTTGAGTGGAGAGATAAACCCACACACACATGAAGAGAAATACTGTATGGATGTGTGAATAATTGGCACTATAGGAAGTCAGCAGGACACTAAAGACCTTCCTCAAGAGCTCAATGGGACTGTGAAAGACAACACTGGAAGTCAACTCAACACAACTCACACGTGGCCATCAAGTGTATCAAGGTGACAGACTGACCCCACTGCTCTTGAACCCACTCAGCCAGGTAATCATGAGGACTGGGTGTGGATACAAGTTCAAGAGTGGAACTATCATCAATCACCTCCTCTACATGGATGGTATCGAGTTGTATGCTAAGAGTGAACAAGATATTGACTCACTGATCCATCTGACATGGAACTAAAGTGAGAACTGGAGAAGTGTGGCCAGATGCTAGTTAAGAGAGGAAAAGCAGTTGTCACTGATGGGGTGGAAGTACCAGTGTATAGCAGACATACAGACCATCTACAAGTACCTTGGTATTCCACAGTCACAGATGAGTGTGCAAGGAAGACAGAAATATCCAAGTATCATCAAAGGATAATATAGGTCCTGAAGAGCCAGCCTAATGGGAAGAACAAGACTCCAACACATAGTGGCAGAATGTAAGATGCAGGCAGGAATAGCATATACACCAAATGGCACAACTAAGTAGCTGACTTTGTGTACAGGAACATCTGCTCAGGATATGGGCTAGACCATCCCAAGTCCCGATGGGAGATTCCCTAAAAGTCTGTGGAGAATAAGAGAGCTGTGATCCTGTGGGAATTCTAGATCCAGAAGGATTGGCAGGTATTGGCAAACTAGCAATATATCACAATAGTAGACAAGGAACAGAAAACCGTGGTGGTTATAGATATAGCAGTGCCAAGTGACAGCAAGATCAGGAAGTAGGAGCAGTCGGGGCTATGACTCTTTAGCTGGGAGAATGATTCCAACAGATCCCTGGAACCACATCAGAGGTGCCTGTCCAGCAGAGTGCAATGCTAGGAACAGCTAAGCTATGGCACTGTCAACTGTCAAACTCCCAGACCTCTGGGAGGACCTGAGACTAAGGAAGACACATAGTATCCATGGGGTGAGCAGGAAATGTATTATTATTATCTGAGAACCTGAATGATTTGTAACAAATGTATGATAGCAATAGCAATAGCACTTAGACTTGTATACCACTTCACAGCCTTCTCTAAGTGGTTTACAGAGTCAGCCTATTGCCCCCAACCCTAACCCTCATTTTACCAACTTTGGAAGGATGGAAGGCTGAGTCAACTTTAAGCTGGTGAGGAACCCTTGGCAGTCAGCAGAATTAGCCTTCAATACAACGTTCTAACCACTGCGCCACCACAGCTCTTGCAAGCAGAAGGATGAATCTGAACATTGACTTATCAAAGACCAAGGTAGCTTTGTTTTACTAAAAAATGCAAATAATTGAATGTTGTATAACAGCTCCAAAAAGAACAAGAGCAAATTGCTGAAATTGTGCACCAGCGTACAATATGAAATAAATATGGGAAAACTGGCAAAGAAATTTTAAGATGTGTAAATAGTGGTGGAATGCCAATCATAGAAGGTCATCTGTTGTAAGGATTTAGTTGAAGGAAGTAAAATTCAGTGTCATTAAGAACATGCAGCTAATTGTATACCAATGGAATGATAGCAAATTGAGGAATTTGATTAATTCAGCCCAGTACAAAGCAGAAACTATGTTGCGCTTACTGCAAAAGAAGTGACAGCAATTGGTTGATCTTGCCTGGGCTCAGAAGTTGGGGCTTGCCTGGTAGCAGTTGAAGAAGAAAGGCCGAAATAATTCTAGGACTACAGCTAGATTGGGGAGTAAAAAAAAATCCAGATGAAGGAAATGAAAATCCATTTCTGTATTGTTTGCAAGAAAACTGTCTGCTTGTGTCCAGGAGGTTGCTAGGAGTTGAGTTCACTTAAGAGCAACTCCCTTTTGCCTGTGAAAAGATTTAACAGCATAACAAGCACCAGTCTTGAATTTTGCTTGTTCACATGTATACATAACAACAATCCTGGCTCTCATCATGGTATAAGAATCTCCATAATTTGTGGCAAAAAAAATGGTAATAAGTATGAAATCCTAAATTTCAACTAATTGGAATTTCCACTTAATGGCTAAGGGGAAAAGCTAAAGAAAAATCTCTGTGTTAGAATGTTGGTGAGCATACATCAACTTATGGACAATATTGGTTTGCCATTAGACTGAACATGATCTATTTGACTGTGTTTTGTGTTGTTACCTCCCATTTCTGCCTTACTGTCGGGCCAGTCCTGTCTTAGGCCTCTATTCTTGAATCATTGTCAGGCTGTTTGTTTCTGAAAAGATTGACTCTCTGGCATGTTCATCAAAAATATCACAAAGAGAAGGCAATAAAACTGTCATTATAACATAATTCATTAACTTTCTGGCAGGCAACATCCTGGTCTAATGCCTCCCTTAGCTGATGCTGATGGGATATTTTCTTTTCCAGAGACCCAGATGCCTCTAGAAAAAAGCCAACATGAATTGGGATATCTTTTGAAACCTAAGCTTTCCTTACTCTGACCTTTCTCCATCACAGCCACTTCTAAAAGTTTATAAATATATTAATTGTCCTATTGCCAGTCTCCTGAGGCATCATGCAATAGCAACAGATTTTTATAATTTGCAGTTCCCTTTATCATAATGAGCATCACAAAAGCATGCGCCTTTTAATAAATTGTGTTAATCAGAAAAGATGTTAACAGGCTTGCTTCTATTCTAAAAAAAAATATGAAAGAATTTTGCTTCTGCTGTATTCACCCTGCCATTAGACAAAGTGAAACCATTGCTTCAGGCAGCAGATATTGGAGGACAACAATGAAATCCACCAAGATTATTCTTCTGTGGCCTCTCTGTGGTGTTAGGCCATTTTCATCTCTTGGATCACCAAGCAGTATATGCCCCATGGTCTACCCTTCATCCCCTAAAATAGCCTGCTGTCATTGTCAGATGTGGGGAATGATCCATTTCTTTTGTTAGAGTTGAACTCTGATTGAGCTGCCAGTGTCATTGTCTTCTGGAAATGGAATGGAAGGACAGAATATCATCTTGTCCTTTCCTCTGGCAGCCATGTCTTGGGTCAACCTTTGTTTGTGTCTCACAGAGTCTGGAGTCAGACTAATGAATACTAGAGGAAGGTCAGTGGTGACTTATTTGTGCTAGTTGAGGGAGCAATGAGACTCACCTGAAGCTAAGAAACTGAAGGCATTTACAAATCCAGGGATGATATTTCAATTGAGAACAGAAGCCTGGTTAAAAGCCCTGTATGCTTTCCAATGATGGAACAGAAGTGCAGTGAAGTAGCCATCTACAGCATGAGAAATCCTAGCTTTCACTGTTTTCTCTGTCAGCAGACCAGAAGATTTGCATACTTGTCCCATTCTAGATTTGTATTTCATTCTACATTGCAACTTAATGTTGGTTTTCTCCTATCCTATTCAATTACATTTTCTATCATCAGTAAACTAATTTTAAATTACCATAATTGGAAACAAGTGGTACATCATTTGAGGGTGAGTTGTAGATTTGGAATACAAATTATGTAGGGAAGGAAAAACTTGGCTCTCCAAAAAAACCCAAAAGACCCCCCCCACACACAAAAAAACCAATCAAAAACCTTGCAGCTCAGATTGAAAAAGGGCTAGGAAACCTGTGCCCTCCAACTATTGTTGATCTATGATTCCCATCAACCTCAGACTTTAGGACCAATAATTAGGGTTTTAGAGGATTCATAGGTAGCCCACCTCTCAGCTAGAGCAATTAATAAATACATAGGAACAGTGAGGGTAAATATGATGTAGAGCAATGAAGACTATTAAGACAACACAATGAGTGGCTCTCCTGCTTCTGCTTCTTTTTCTCTTTCATTTTTTTCCTACCCAAAATATGTTGATATTTCAGTCAGAAGGATTGAAAGCCAATAAATAGGGATGTGGTTCAGCTTTCCTATATAATAAAATATCGAATTGTCACCATCTCTGTCTGAACTGGAGACCAGGACACATTACAGTGCAACATTACAAATAACCTTATTGACAGCCCTAGAGACAAATACAGGCTTCAAGAGAGGCGGAGTGATAGTCCTTCTTTACAATCTTATGTAAATTAGAATATACATGTGATTGAGCAATAGAGCAATCTGGAATTTCATTGGGTAACACGTATCATTCGAGGATATTATGAGGTAATGGGGTAAACTATAAAGACAATGCAGCTTTGAAAGAACACAGAGGTAATATATCATGAACATAGTTTACTTCCGGGAAGTTACTTTCTTCTGCTCCCCTTCCAAGATCTTTTCCAAGTTTATTAGCACATTTTGACCTTCTAAACATTCTGTGACTGAACTAAGTTTCAGTTTCCTTTGAGAAGTGTTTGTACAGGGGGTAGTTGCCTAACTTGACACTGCATAGCTGAACCTGTGCTTTGTTTTCCCTGCCAAGGTGTATTTTGAGCTAGGGGCTTTTAACTTGGCTCTATAAGATCATATACCTTTACAAGAAGAGCTTTGTGGAAAAGGTTTCAGATAGATTCTCAGTATTCAGTAGCTTATTCTATCCAACCCCAGTGTATACCACTTTCATTAATTTGAAGGCAGTCTTTAGCTCAATATCTACAAAGAACCTACAGTTGAAACTGGCAGAAAAAACTATAGAGTGCCTTTAATTAATTGTAATGTAAAGTTGTTTACATGCAGGTTAGAAGCACCACCTTTGGCGGATTCAGCAATATCAATTGGAAAAGCAGTTATTAAGGATGTGCTTGGTCTCCTTTTTCAACTTTCCATCAATTCTATTCTTCAAGTTCTGTCTAAAACCAAGTTTCTCAATCTCTGACTCCTTTCTCTGGAACTTCATTTCTCTACCCTATTGGTTTCTCACAAAGTCATTAAGGCCTGTTTTAGCAGACCTTCTGGGGCTCTAGGAAGGCAGTCTTGTTACTTGGCATGCAAGTTGTTATTTATTATATTATTAGACTGTTATGCTTATATTGCTAATTTTAATTGTAACCTTATTAACATTTTGGAAGACTGTAAGCTGTCCAGAATCAGTCATGGCACGCTATAGTCAATCAATGTTGTAAGCCGCCTGGAGTCACCTATCTGTGAGTTGGGCAGCTATATGAATTTGTTAAATAAATAAATGATAAATTTCACCAGAAGTTAGCGAATAAACCACTAACTCTTCTTCTCAATGCTGATAATGCAGGCATCTTATCCCTGACACACAGGAGTCTCAGCCAGAGCTTGCAACCTTGGCAACAATTTGTAATGAAGAAAAATTGTTCACCCACTTTCAGAAGAAGTTTTATTCACTAAGAGGCAAGCTAACAGCTTTTACAAGTGCACATAATAGCACCTGTAACTCAACAAGTCAAAGATTTGTCAAATATCTAGATGCCTTCATCTAAACATCCTAAACTTTAAAGAAACAAAAACTGTGTAGGTACACAATAGTTCAAGCCCCAAGATCTGGAATGCCATAATGCAGTTTGTTAGCTGTAGTGGGTATCATTCTGAAATCAAAATGTTCAGATGTAAGATGTTGAGCCTTATGCTTTGTGTAGTGTAGTCCTGCTTTTATAATGATAATGACATGAGAGCCTTAGAGGTAATTCAATCCACAAGAATTGTGTTATGTATCTCCCCATATGTGTTAAGTGCTCTTTTGCACTTGCAATTTGGCTTTTCCTCTGTGGACACTTATAAAAGATCTTGCCAGTTAAAGTATGGAGAAAAGCTAACCTTTATAGAGGGATCTTTAGCCCAGCTAGTCCTATCTGATAAATGTGTTTCTTCTTAGAAGCAAAGCTTGACTATGGTATATAGCCTAGCCTAGCCCTTGATGATGTTAAAGTATGTTTAGAGACAAGAAGCAAGTTCTTGGCCTAGATTTACAGTGAAAGAGGAGGAAAGTTCTTGCAGTTGTAATGGCAACCTATGGGGTAGATCTATCACATTGCCTGTTTACACTGATTCTCCAGTTGAGACTCATTCATTACAATGTGGGTGTGCTGACCCATGTAATTTCCATGAATGTGGAAAAACTTGACTACATAATTTAAGGTAATGGAGGACTGGGTTCATGCCTACTCCTGAAAAAATAAAATAGAAAATGGTTTGGGGAGGGAGTTATACAACATTTCATCTCAAGTTTGCCCATCTCCCTTTGGATTAAAGGCAATTGATACCATATACGTTGTCCTCTGTATCAAGCCTAGTACTCTGAATTAATGACCTCTGTGCTAGTCAATCATTTAGTCGGTCAGAAAAAGCAAAACTTTCTTCTTGTTAGTGGAACCATCTTCAGAAGCATGCAGGAGGGTTGCCAAGGTTTGTGTGATTGTGCCAGCCATAAGAAGGTTCTGGGTTTAATACTGGAAATCATTAATTTTTTTCATTTTCTAATTCTATTCATCTTACTAATTGTTTGGCTCTTATTCTATTAACTTTTTGTTTGGTGTTATACAATTGTGATTTTATTAATTTTAACTGTACATTAATCACAACTATAGAACAGTATTTAGACTCAGTGAAATGGTGCCAACAAGATCACATCAAAACTAATAAGAAAAGGATGGTGGCATGGTGGAGAAAGAGACATTGTCTTCTCCTAAGCAAAATATAGGGCTGCTGCTATATGGTTATGTCTGACAGCCTCTAGTGCCCAGGACCCCACAAAGCCCTAGTGCTCCTTGAAACCAGTATGAATTGGCTCCTCCTATGCTTAATTACTGAACCTATTCCTGTGTTACAAGAATAATCTTGTATCATGTTGTTGATACATCGACCAGAGGCAATTGCAAGACAGTAGCTAAGGTCAAAAATCATTACATTGTAAAATGTTTCTTCCTGTTCCCCTTCCTCATCAGAGAGGATAGACAAGTACAACTCCACATCTTTGTTATTACAAGTCCTTTAGTATTCTAATGTCAGGTCCCAAAACACAACAATGTAAAAAAAAATGAACTGGATCATTGAAATCTAAGGATCTATTGATAAGAAGATGTGTGCATATTAGTTTTCCTGGAGGCAGTAAAGTTAATTAATCTGTCTCTCAGGTAATGAAAGAGTAATTATCACAGTCCTGAGCATGTCACATGTATCCAACACTATTCAATACTTTTCTGCAACTGTACTTCACCTCGCTTTTCTATCAGGAATGTTGCCAATTATTTATTCTGGATATGAATTAAAATAAAACTGGAGATGGTGCAGCCTATTATATAATATTTTTAATTCATATGCTAGCAAAATAATGCTTAGGATCATTCAACATAGATTAGAGGAGGAAATGGGAATAGAGATGCCAGATGTTCAAGTTGGCTATAGAAAAGGCCAAGGAACACTTTATTGCTGATGCATGGGGATAACTGAGAAAGCCAAAAAATGCCAAAAAGAAATCACTGTGGGTTCCATTAATCATAGAAAGGGCCTTGATTGTGTCTGTCATTTTAAACTGTTGAATTCCAGAAAAATGGGACTCCCAGAACTTCTCAGTGTTCTCATGAGAAATGTATATATAAGTCAAGAAATTAAAATTCAGGGAAAACATGGTGAAACACACTGGCTCCAGATTGGCAAAGAGGTGTGATAATGCTACATACTTGCCATTATTTGTTCAATCTCTATAGTAAATATACATTAAAGAAGGCTGGATTGGAGAAAATGAGAAGAAAATTGGAGGAAGAAACATCAATAATCTGTGCTGTGCTGATGATATTGCCTTGATAGCCAAAAATTCAAAGGATCTGCAAGTTCTAGTAATAAAAATCAAGAAACAAAGTGAAATAAATGGGACTTAAATTCAATATAAAGAAGACCAAACTAATGACAATAGGTAGAAGAACTAGTGTCTGTATTGATAATGAAGATGTCAATGTAGTGTATAGTCCAACGTGCTTTTTCAGGAGGCAACTGGACTTTCTTGTTTTTTCTTTGAAGATGTTTCGATTCTCATCCAAGAAGAAGCGTCTTCAGCTCTGACTGGATGGTGTGGAAATGTCTTCAAAGAAAAAGCAAGAAAGTCCAGTTGCCTCCTGAAAAAGCACTTTTTGGACATCCATGATCTGGATGACTGACAATCGCTACAGACATGTGGTGTATACCTTCTGCCATTTAAGACCAACCACCAATAAGAAAAGAACAAGCAGCCAAGAAATACACCACAGATTAGCACTTGGTAAAGCAGTCATGAAGGCCTTGGAAAAGATAGTCAAATGTTGTGATGTGTCTATACTTACAAAGATCAGAATTGTGCAAACCATGGTGTTCCCTGAGACACTTTATAGAAATGATTAAGAAATAGGATAGGAACAATAATTGACATTTTGAATTTTGGGATTGGAGAAGACTCCTGAGAATACAGTTGGACAGTCAAGAAAACAAACAAATGGATCATCAAGCAAATCAACTCAGAGCTCTCACTTGAGGCACAAATGATCAGGCTCAAATTATCTCACTTTAGACACATTGTACAAACACTTAGCTCTGTGGGGTGGGCTCTAATGCTGGGAACGGTGAAAAGAAAAAGAAGAGAAGAGAAGAGAAGAGAAGAGAAGAGAAGAGAAGAGAAGAGAAGAGAAGAGAAGAGAAGAGA
>JANHFL010004594.1:652068-663335 GCA_032468155.1 Oxyrhabdium leporinum | reverse complement strand
CTGGTGGACCCTTAGAGAAGATTCTGTGGGGATCACCGAACCCCCAAATCCCACTCCTGGCTGGCCCCGCCCATCCCGCTCCACCTCTCCTACCCCTCCCAGGAGTCCCCACGTGGCCAGTTGTGGATGCAGGGTGCGCATGGAGGCTTAGGGAGGGCGAAAAATGGGCCTCCAGGAATTCGGGGAGGCTAGAAATGGGCCCTTTTCCAGCCTCCAGAGAGCATCCAGAGCCAAGGAAAGGCCGTTTTCGCCCCGCCAGAGGCTTGAGGAAAGCCTCTGGACCCTGGGGAAGGCGAAAACGCCACCCCCCACCGTGGTGCAGGAGGCTGACTGGGCCACGCCCACCATGGCCACGCCCACCCAGCAACCAGACAGTGAACCCGTTGCTGAGGTTTTTGAAGCTCACCCCTGAACTGGATCCTCATTTTACCAACCTCGGAAGGATGGAAGGCTGAGTCAACCATGAGTCAGTGAGAATCGAACTGCCAAACTGCTGGCAGCCAGCAGTCAGCAGAAGCAGACTGCAGTACTGCATTCTAACCACTGCGCCACCATGGCTCCTTATGAGAGGACTTGAAAAGGCTCTAAGCAATTTTACTCTTGAAAGACCTGATCTGGGAGGTGTCTTGAGTCAGGGAAGTGGGCTATCAAGATATATAGATGATGGTGATAATGGTGACAGAGGTGGTGATGATAGTTTCAAATATACCATAACTGAGAGAGAAATAATTTGGCTCAGCTCTTGAATACAGTTGACATTGATTAACAGACGTCTGGAGTTGCCTTTGAACTTTTAACTTTCCGAATTAAAAAAAAAGTAGGGCACAACATTTATTCCTAATATGCTAGTTTTCTTGTTCTTTTTTATTCCATTCAATCATGCCTGATTTTTGGAGGCGGCCTGAGCAAGTGCCTGTAATTTTCTTGGCAAGGTTTTTCATAAATGGTTTGCCATGGCCTCCTTCCTAGGGCTGAGAGAAAAAGACTAAAAGGCTTAATGTGGGATTAGATCTCATACTCTGCTGCTTTTTAGCCTGTTGCCTTAACCACTACACCAAGCTGACTTCCTACTTGCATTCAAATATGGAGTATTGGGTGGTGGTGGAAATGATGTTCTGAACTTGTATAGTCAAGTCTTTCCCGTCACTTAATTTTGTTGCATTCTCAGAGCTAGCCATATCTCTATGCAAAATGATCAAACACAGATGAGTTCAATTATTCTGATAAGTTGTATATAGTGCTATCTGTGTGACATAAGGATATTCTTTCAAGGCTTTAAACTAATCACCTTTTCTGCTTTCGAAACAAATAAGGTGCTACGTGAACCACAACTTTTAACAAATGCATATTTCTACTTGGAAATAATTATTACCGTAGATAAGAAATGGTGAAAATGCGTTGTGCAGTTCAACGGATAGGCCCATTTGGCATAGTCTGTTCCCTTACATGGGCATGTGTTTGCACATGTGCATGTATCACATGTCTGTTTATTATCTTATTTATCTCAAACTCCTCTACTTCTTTGGAAGAAATTCTACCTTGTATAAAACTGCCCAACATTTCTCAAGAATCATCACTGTGTTTGTATTCTAGTTAGCTGAGAGGAAGGAGTTTGTAAATTTGTCCCCTAAAATCTACTGTTCAATACACACCAGAGAAAAATTTCATTTTCTATTAGCTCTGCTAAAAGACAGTAGTCCATTATGTTTGGAATTCAGCTTATAAGCACAGAAAACATGAGAAGCAAATGTTTCCATTTGACCACGTATTGAATATCAACCATAGCTGAGCTTATACAGTTTTTAGGGTTTAGTTTCCACCAACCGTTGTATTAATGGTTATTTCTAATCCAACAAGATCATTAAAATCTTCCTGTAAATCTTCCTCCTCCTTATTGAAGGAGTAAATATTCCAGACATCCAGCCCTTAACTGTCAACAAAATTCACACAGATTTCATGCATATTGATAACAAGAAACCTTCTAACATTTTCAAAATGAACATACTACAACATAAGGTTTCTCATAATGTCTACTTCGTTAGATACATGTTATCAGAATCTACTCTTAATTATTATGTCTCTGCATGTAACAGCATGACATACAGTTTTATTTCTCTCGAGTCATGCATCTGATGAAGTGGACTGTAGTCAATTAAATAAAACTAACACTACAATACTATTGTTTTTGCTACAGCAGTTTAATGAGCTAACCCCTTGGTAATCACATGTTTTTATTATAATATATAAGAGTGAAATGTCTGATGGCCAGATTAGAAGTGGGGGGAAGATCAGTGACTCTGCATATGGTTAAAACTGCAGGGATATCTTTGAAAGGGTATATTATTATCTGGTGCTTATGATTTTAAATTTATATAGCATACTTGTAAGCAGAGAAGCAAATTTGGGTAAATTAGCATTGGCAGCTGACTGAACTACTTGCAAATGGAACTGCATTACAAAAGAGATACTAGTTATATTTCACTCAAAGCTTCCAATATGATTGCTTCAGAAATGAATGATCTGTTACTATTTCCATCGCATGTATTCAGCCACTGACATATTACACATCTGATCTATGTATTTCTAATGTAAAAAGAAAAGAAAAGAAAAAGAATTCTTGAAGCATCCTAACATAAAGATGCTTTCTTCCTAACAGGTATTATGTGTATGTGGGAAATTAAAATACATGAGGCATTATAATAGGATGTTTAATGGTTTATGTGACTGAAAAAAGCAGTAGTTAATTTTGCCATGCTATTGATATTAGAGATGTGGGGTGTTACCCTTACCCCCCATTAAACTCCATATTTGGTTAAGAAAAGGCTGCAGCGTAATTAATGAGTTAGGTAGCAAAACCAAGCTTCTAAGGATCAGGGATCTGTTATGTTTTTATACCATGGCTATTTTCTTAGTTGATTTGTTTCTTCTGTGAAGTCCACTGGTCTTCAAAAGAGGCTTTACACGGTACTGATTGGACACACAATTCTGGAGAGGCCTTCATTCTTCTCCCCAAAGTTCCTCTGGCAGCAGAGTTGTAGTACAGCCAATGCCCACATCAACTGGAACTGAAGGCAGCCATAATTCAACATATCTAGTGATGCCAGGTTAGGAAAGGCTTTTCAATATGTGGCCTCAAAGAATTCCTTTAAACCAATTGTGGTCTCCGGGAATGCTTGCTGCTTTTTGGCATCAGGAGACAATTTCAAACACTCAAGATGAAAATGTTCCTATTCACCAGTTGCACATTGGGAAGAGGGAAGTGTGTTTCTAGTAGTGACCATTTCTACTTGGGGAACAGCAAACTATGGAGATCATAGAAAAACTGTGCTTCCAGCATCCTTAACCTAATCATGTCACAGTATGATGCAGAGGCATTGAATAATATACCCTCCAACATAGAGAATCAAATCTAATGTGCTTAGGCTGCCCAAACAGAAAAGCCAAAAATAAAGGAACTGAATATTTGCCTGGTTACTGCGCATGGTGGGCACAGTGCTGAGAGCTTGGATATCAGGATCTGCCAAAGGAAGCAAGGACTCAGGAAGAAGACAGGCATCTTCCCTTCTGGCCCTCCAGATGAAATTTATACAGAGCCTGTTGCTTAAGGAAACCTCGGAGAAGTTGGGACAAAGGGAAGAGTGGAAACTTCAGCGAGCTCCACGGTCCTGTCTTCCCCCTTTTCCCTTCTCTCTCGCTAACAGAGAAGAAGCCAAGTTTCCCCATCTTCAATCAAACTTGTGAGGCAGTGAAGACACGCGGCAACAGGTCATGGGTGGCGAAGATCATAGGGGCAGAGGGGTGTTAGGATCAATAGGAAACGAGGCGGCGAGAGCGAATGTCCGGGGACTTTGGGCACAGCAGAGGGTACCACCTGGGAGACGGGGAAGGGGAGGAGGGGGTTATTACTGGAGGAGGCGCCAGCGCTGCTCCCTCAAGGCCTCTTCCATCCTTGGGATGCGAGGGTCCCCGGCTTTGTTCACCCTTGCACACAACCTCTCCACTTTCCAGCCAGGGCACTTTTCCTCTGATCTTTTTCTTCACGTAAAAGAAACGGGATAGAAGTAGTCCGGTCAAAATTGGCTTCAAGAAGACGCAGGACAGGTGATACCCACGCCCCCCTCAATACGCGGTTCTTCCTTGTGGCCAAGGGTGGCGTTGTCAGAGCAGTATTGCTCCCTTATGAAGGTTACACACCTGCTGTTGAAAGCTGGTTCCCCCCACCTTATGCGTGCACGGGTACGCACACACACATACACACACGCATACACAAACCAGCTTCACCACCCGTCACAGTTTGGCTCCGTATTGATCGGCGCTGCCTGGCCGCGCTTCCCCTGCAATTCCAGGTAGTAAATCAGTGCCAGGCGACTCCACCTCCCGGCGTTGCCATTGGGTGCCTGCTGTGCTCGGGTCGCAGTGATTGGTCGCTTCGCGGGCACAAGCCTTTACATAAGAAGGCGCTCGCTCTGCTGACTTGATAGAGCCGGAGAGATACCCGTTCGCGCACGCCGAGACCGAAAGAAGGTGGCCAGAAAGCGGACACTAACGCGACAAGCATCCGCACGTGAACAGGGCAGTCCGCCCGCCTGCCCGCTCCGGATGTTTCGCGGCCAGCTGGTAGGCATGGAGCTGCCCCGGCAATCCACTTGCCCGGTGAGTACAACTGTTTCCTGCCCTGCTGTACCCAAGACGACCGGAGCAAAGTTTTCCAAATTCCCGAAGAGAGGGAGACTTTCGGTGGGAAGAAAAGTTGCAGTTGGCGAATGATGCGGGGCGGGAGGAGGCTCTGTAAGCGTAGTCGAGTGCCACGTGAGACTGGCGGGCGGAATTTTGAGTTGAGGGGTGGGCTTCTGGGAGAGAGCGGTGGGGAGTGGCCGCGTGAAGAAGCCCGGGCTTCGGCAACCAGAGAGTAAGAAGTGGAAAGGAAGGTTTGATAGATGTGATGGGGACGGGGAAGCACTTTTGTGCTCTAGGGATGTGCTGAAGAGCCGCTGTGGAGACAGCTATCGGCTGTCCAATGGCACGCTGGATCTTCCTGAGCAGGGAGCCGGTTCTTGGAGTGCTCGCCTCCGGCAGCGAGCAAAAACGGAGTGCCAAGGTGACTGCTGCTCTCCAGATTGCACTAGTGCTGCTGGTGGCGGCAGCTGCTAGTGGTGGCAATGCCAGTGTTGAGGTTGGCTCTGCAGTTTGACATGGTCGAGGAATGGCATGGTTCCAATTCTGAAGTGTAACACTATGGGCCCCGGAGTTCTGGCTGCTTCCTGAAGATCTGATAGGTCTGGTTCCAAATTCTTTGATTTTGTGGGGGAAAAGAATATCACTTGCCTGCAGTATTAATGCAGGATCTGGGCTGGGAATAGCAAACTCTGGAAAGACAGCAATGCAGACAAAGCCAGTAGCTTTTTCTTGTTAGTGGCTCCAGAAAAAAAACAACAAACCTGAGTTTTATGATGTCAATGCTTGTGATTGGTTGAACCCGTTTGCCCTCCCGCACTTTGAACAAGAATCTGGTGGTTTGGCATCTTGTGACATTTCTTAACTAGGTTGATATCAGCACACGTCATTGGCTGAACAGACATGATGTCATCAAGAAGGATACAGGAATGCATTTGGACAAACAACTCTGTGAACGAGTGATGTCACTAGTCTACAATGAAGCAGAAAACCCCTGTGTCACTGTGAGGTTTTTGGAGAAGCATCTATATTGTATTGGTGATGTGGTTCTATAGGAGTTCAACTATCATTTAGAAAAATAGCAGAAAGTGTGGAGCAGAAACTGCTTGCTAACGCGGAACAGCGGTCCACTTAAATGTTTGGTTCTGCTATGGCCACTCATTTGAAAGTTACAGGATTTCCCAGGAGAACATGTCAACTGAGAAAATCACATGCAATTTCTTCTCCCTTCCTCTGACCAATGGCAAGAAATCAAAGCATGCATTTATTAGGGGATTATTGCATAGTGTTAGAATGTTATGCAAATCCTGATTTCTTTCCGACAGAAGAAATCCGTTGTCATCAATCCTACTGGTTTCTGCATACATGGGTACAAATAGCAGTGTAATCAGCCACACCCTAAGAAATCAGGAAAGTCATGGAAATATGCAGCTAAAGACATACCCTCTTGAAGCGCTTTCTCTCTAGTTTAGTTTGACAATACCCATCCCTGCTCTATTCTCTTAGAAGCTTTTCATCCAGTCAGCATTTGGAAGCACATGACTAAAAAACTAGAAGACAACTACAAAAAGCGGGATTATTACCACAGTCTTTTGTTTTGGGGCAAATTTGCTGCAGCAGGGGTTCAGAATGGGCATTTTTGTCCACACTGCATTCTCTGTGTAACAGCAGACCCCTGGCATAATAAAAGATCATAAGGTATAGGGCATGAAGTCATGCAGATGATTTCCATCAATGTCCACAGCAAGAACAAAATGGCGTCCACTGTTTTTTTTTCCCCAGCTGCCAAGGACATCGAAAACCATATCCGTCCCTTGTAATCCTAACAAACACCTAGGACTGTTTCTGATCTTGGTTTGGTTCAAGAAGTAAGTGGATTCAATCTTGAATCCTCTTAACCTATCTGTATCTTCCACTTTCGGAGCCGACCTGAAGAGACAAGGGAAGCGATCAAAAACAACATAGTAGGCAGCACATCAGTGCCTTGCTTCAGTTCATTGCTTTTCTATACAATCCTGTTTGAACATGGGGATAGAGAGATTCTCCTTGCTTTTCCTTTATCATGTCATGCTGCTCTCTTGATATTTGCAGCCTTTCCATGGGCATCCGATAGTGACTTTTGCAGACATATCGGCAGTGATTACTGAATTGCCACCTCCAACCCAGGAAGTAAAATCTTGAAACTCGAGAAAACAACAAGGTTAGGCAACCTTTGGGGTCCAGTAGAGATATTGGGAATTTTGAGTCCTGTCATGAACAATATCACAAAATGGCTGCCATAGTCACAAAACTGTCAATTTTTAAAAAGACAAATGTGAAATTGATACCCGCCACTCCCTTTGGCCTCAACTTCCAATCCAATCCAAAATACTCTATTCCATGCCCAGCTTTACTTTTGGTTTGAGATTTTTGGGGTGTCCAGGAGGTCCTTTTCTAAACAAAACCCTGAGCTGCTACACCTACCATTTTTGTTTTCTAAATAAGTTAGAAAATCATAGGTGACTTAGAGGCGTTCATAGGAAGGAGCTGGAGGCTGATATCTTGCTTTGCTATATGCCAACTTCTTGGTTCAATTTTTCACATGAAAAAGAAATAGTAATATCCACTGAGTAGCATTAAGGGAAGCATTCACGAGTTTGTTGGTATACAGGTAGTCCTCGACTTACAACAGTTCACTTAGTGACCATTTAAAGTTACAACGTCATTGAAAAAAGTGTCTTATGACCATTTTTTACAACTGCTGCAGCATCCCCGTGGTCATGTGATCAAAATTCAGATGTTTGACAACTGACTCATACTTATGACGGTTGCAGTGGGATCATGTGATCACCTTTTATGAGCTTCTGACAAGCAAAGTCAATGGGAAAGTCAAATTCACTTAACAGTCATGTTACCAACTTAACAATTGCAGTGTTTCACTTAACAGCAGTGTCAAAAAGGTCATAAAATGTCTCACTTAGCAACAGAAATTTTGGGCTCAATTGAGGTCATAAGTCAAGGACTACCTGTACTTGGATGTCATTTTGTTCACTCAGGACTAGAAACTCCACCAGCCGACTTGGGTCTAGATCATGTATGAATTTAAATGGAGATAATAACAATTAAGCTAACTTTCCCCTATCTGACACTCTTCAGATGTATTGGCATCCAAATTCCAGTCATCCCAATTTAGTGATATATGCTGGCTAAGGTTAATGAGAATTATGCTCCAATATTTGGGAGGGGCTAAGCTATGCAAATGCCAGGCACAAAATTGAATAGATTTGTATTACAATCGCTAGGAAAGTAGTGTATAAATTATAATGCAGAACCGATGCAAAAATGAAATTTGGGGCTGGGAGTAAAATAAATTTTTAATCTGTATGTCTTTTCCTGTGAAATACTTTATAGTGGCTATAACATATGATGAAATATAGGATCATGGTTCCTAATCAGTTTTCCTTAATAACTATTGGAAACTGTTCAAAATTGGCCTAAACAGAACTATTTTCCATATAAGGATTTTGTAATGTGTTCAACAACTTTATCTGACAGTGCTAGGAGTATAAAAAGTAGGTCTTCCAAGGTCCAAGGGGAAAGCTGAAATCCCAGAAGAGGAAAAACAGGGGTTACAAAGATCAAGTACATTTTCTTCACTGCCTGCGCACAGGTGCAAGCTCTGAGTGCATGTTTGTGCGTGTGTAGGAAGGCAACTTAATTAATGGCCATTTCCCTAATGATCTATCTAGAAATGCACACTGATGTATGAGTTTAATTAGCTCAAGCCAAATGCTGGGAACGCGACAGAAGAACACGTTGTCTTTGTCACCAGGCGCCTGTTACCATCCTATGTTTATGGAAACTTATTTAATGAAGAGTTAATCTGTGCCTAAACTAGAGGATAGCACCAGCTACCGGCCTTGTATAATGGATTGTTTTGCTGTGGAAGAACACAAGAAAGATGCATTTGCTCTTGTATTGCCTACCTGCTCATTTGACTTATAGATACCTATGAATGGCTCCTTCATTGTTTCTAAAACAAATAGGTAGAGTTTTTCCTGATGAGAGGACCGAAACTGATAGCTCCTGATATTATTACATCATAGCTATTCATAGTAATCATTATTAATTGCAATTATATGCACCAAGGGCCTCCTCTCTTATATAACGGGAATAACCAAGTTTACTAAGGCTTTTCAGGTTTTATTTGGGTAGGTTTCTTATATTTTAGGTCACATCATGAATTCTGCAGCCCTAAATTCTATTGCAAAGCATAATGAAATAGATAAATTTCATCCACTGTCTCTTCAGAGAATAATTTTGAGCATATGGTGATTTCAATGAAGTCAGGGAAAGGCTTGCTGATCTTCGAGCAGGAGGAGAAAAAGCTTAGGACCTGCCTAGTTGTAGTACCATCTGCCTGTCGGTATAGGTAGAGTGGATACTCACAATTGTTCAAGACCACCTCTGAGTTTGGATCCAGCAGGAAGATTTGCAAGAGCTTACCTTGAGATCTGTTTTGTAGAAGTGCTAATACCACAGGGTACTGCTAAGAGGGGTTAGGACAGTCCCAAAAGGCCAACAGTAGAGCTAATGAGTTATTATCTGTAGAAATGTTCACAAGACAGATTACCTATTCCATAATGCATTTTGACAGCCTTCTTATTCGCACAATCAGGATGGATAAAACACGATGAAATGATGGGCTTCTCCCCCTTCACCCTTTCATTCCAAGGGACTTTAAAGGGACTATTGATTCTAACCTACAATACTGATTATAAGAATACTCCAAACTGACAGCCCTGGCTGGGGGAGGAAAGACAGTTATTAACATAAAATATAAGAGTTTTCATATGCGGATACTGACAGAATGAAGAAGTACCTTTTTCTTGCTAAGCTTTAACTACTCTTGTGTTTACAAATGAGGGGAAAAGATGTTCATCTGTTTTAAGGATTAACGAATCTCACTGCAACATTGCCTTCTCATGAAGTAAGGGAGGCTATCCTATCTCAGAGTCTACCTTGAACTGAAAGGTGATTTGTGGAACAAGATGCTTTATTTGCTGCCATCTTTTCTTTTCTTTTTTGCATAGAGAGATCAACAGACATTCTGTGGAAGTGTTTTAATGTTGAAAAGATCCTGTCTCAAGAAGCAGACTAGATGGACCTCAGGATTGTTTGATCTTCTTCAGAGTTACTGGAAAGTTATAAAGCAGAGTGTGATCAACTTAAAACAGAAATGTGGTGCTATTAAAATACTTGCTCAGATCACTGCATTTGGGTTTAAATCTACACTATGTTGCCTGATACTTTTTTATAGATTCTTTCCCTCCCATCTTCTAGCTCAGGCTAACCACAAAATCAACTCCTACTCTTTGATGGAATCAAAGGAGAGAGATGTAACATTCTTCTTGAAGGAATGAATTAAGATCCTTTCTCTGCCTTTTAATTCTGATGAATGAATGTGAGATCTAATGGTCTAACCTAGTGTATTTTTGTTTCTCTTCAGCAGGGATGTGGAACTCTGAAGCTAATATGGTTTCACATCCCAGAGTGAATTCTGAGACAGCTGAATTGACTTTCAGTCCTGAAACTAGATGTTTGGTACAAACTATCGTGTCAGCACATCCTGCTCCTCACAACAGCTGAAATTTTCCATAGATCTAGCATTCCAATGCTTCCTCCCTAAGCTCAGAAGATTAAGAAGCAGAAGTTTCCTGCCCACACTAGAGTAAAAAACAACATCTGTATTTGAGCATTAGGCACCAAGAACCAAACCAAAGTCTTCAAAACTGCTCGGCCAGTTCTGCAAGGGGTGGTGGCAATGTTATCCCTAAGAATTTATCAGGATGGTTATATCAGATCCCTGCCAATGCTTATCTGCATGGGTAAGTAGCAGTCAAATGGGCAAAACAAGCTAGATTTTGAGCCATCTTGGCACAGTGGTTAGAATGCAGTACTGCAGGCAAATTTGAACCTGGAGTTCGATCCTGATCGGCTGAAGATTGATATAGCCTACAAGGACCCAGATTGTTGGGGGCAATATGCCAACATTTGTAAACTGACCAGAGAGTGCTGTAAAGCAGTATAAAGCAATATATAAGTCTAAGTGCTATTGCTATTTTCCATAGTTTTATAATCTGTTACAGTATTCCTGCATTAAAAAAAAAATCCCAGCTACTAAGTGAATGGGTGATGTAGCCACATGCTTCTCTTTATAGGTGCCAAGGTTGCTGCTACTGCTGTTGTGGAGCCTGGTTCTGCCTTGGCCTGGTGAAGGATCCCAGCGCAGTAAACCCATGTTCACAGCAGTCACGGATCACATCCTTCCCCCTGACTATGACAGCAACCCAACTCAGCTCAACTATGGTGTGGCTGTGACTGATGTAGACCAGGATGGAGACTTCGAGATTATCGTGGCTGGGTGGGTACCAAGGAAAATGCTAAGTATTGCTAGATGCATGGGAAGTTGGGGAGGGAGGGACTGCCACTCCACAAGAAGCCATATTTGAGGAAAAAGAATAGCCTAGAGTTTTTTATTTTATTTTTATTTTTGTATTTATATACCGCCCCATTTCGAAGACTCGGGGCGGTTCACAGCTTTTATTTAAAAC
>JANHFL010004594.1:636644-651968 GCA_032468155.1 Oxyrhabdium leporinum | reverse complement strand
GGTACGAAGGTCTATTCTAAGGAGAGAGTGATCTGACCATGACAAGGCTTCCTTGGCTACATCGCCAATCAGGTCACAGGATACAAGGCAGATGGTTACATGATACATCCCAAAAGCTGTTCTTATACAAAAGGTCAAAAACACAATGTAGTCTATTATTATTATTATTATTAAATGTATATATTACCTTTCTCACAATCTCAAGCAACTTTGGGAAGTTTGGCTACCTGCCATACGGTATGTGAATTCATCCAAAGTAAGAATCAAATATATAGATTTGTTTGTAAGCCATGCCCAACTATTATTTATTTTCATCATGGAATATTGAACAAGCTATAATGGTGCAATTCACATATAAGAAAAGTCCTAAATCACCTTATAATCACAATGGTGGATGCATATGTTATATTAATTCAAAACTAAACAAATCACATTAAAATTTAATACAGTGTGTGTGAATTCAGATCCTGTTTCTCAGAAGAAAATGGACACTGCTATGTTTGTGAAGTTTTACAAATGTTCTGGACTAAAACTAACATTCCCAGTTAGTGGAATCTGGTTTTGCTGGTTGGGGCCTATGAGAAATGTCTTTGAAAACCTCTGAAGGCCATTAAATTGGGGAAGGCTGTAAAAGGAAGGAAAAGTATATATGTTCATACTCTACTTTGCTCTTAGGACATGTAAAGATTGATATGGATCCTCTGGAATAAGCCAAAAATAACATCTGTGCAATGATTCAATTCCAGATGTGTATGTGTGTTTTCAGTGGAACTACTACACAGTTGCATCCTCAAAGCTTACAGCTTAACTGTCTCCCACATCACTTCCCTGATTAACTGCCTCTGCCAGTAGCCTTCTCAGCTCCCACCCCAGCTTCCCCAACCTGTCCAGGCTGCAATCCTGACCTAGGAAGTAGGGGCCAGAGGGGACTGTCTCTTTATACCTGGCCACTGCTTGTATAACTCGGACTGCCATAAAACATGTCTCAGTTGCACTGAGCTGGAAAGAACATATATCCATAGAAAAGCTCTTCTGTCTAGGATTTCCTAGAAAACAGGGAAATTGTTTCTGTAACCACATTCATTTCACCGAGCCTTCTCTATCTCTTCTTGGCCTTGATTTTTCCTGGCTCTTGTTAAGCTGTTTTCCATCTACTCATGCCATCTTTATAGCAGGAAGACATGATAGCGAATCTGCTTTAAACGCATGGACCGCTAGGGCCATAGTTTTAGAGCCCCACATTTTTCTGCTTCATCCCCACTGGGCTATTAGGGACCTCAGCTGCCTGAAGTTGCATTCTTTTCTCAGTGGCCTCTCAGGATCTTTCACAAACAGATTCATATGTGCATGACTAGCAATTTTTCCTTTGGATTCATCTGTACGGCACCTCTTCGAAGCTTGCTCATATCGGTAAAACATTAAACTGCTCTGCAATCTCTAGTCCATGTGCTGCTACACAGGCTCTGTGGAAGAGCGGTCTACAGTGTTACTGAATGATCACAGAGAAGGAGCCACCAGGACGGGATGGGCAAGCTGTTCCCGACCAGGGGACAGCATGCAAAAAACCCTGACCTCAAACATTTATTTTCTTCATGTCCTGGGGGACATGCAACATATCACATCAGCCAACATGTACTGGATAGACATATAGTACCTGCAGTAGAGGCTCCCAGTGTTTAAAAAAAAACAACCTAAGCCATAAAGAATCAAGACTGAGCCAACTGGGAACCAAAATAGCCTTGTAAGATAACTGTTACTCTGCTGTACTGTACTCTGTTGTTTTCAAGGGTCACCCATTTAGAGCATATTTCAGTCTATTCAGATGACTAATCATCAATTTACTATACAGGTAGTTGTCAATTTGCAACACTTCATTTAGTGACCATTCAAAGTTACAATGGCTTTGAAAAAAGGGACTTATGCCTGTTTTTCACACATATGACCACAGCAGCATCCCCGTGGTCAGATTATCAAAATTCAGATGCTTGTCAACTGACTCATATTTATGACCATTGCTGTGTCCCAAGGTCATGTGACCACTTTTGCAATCTTCTGACAAGCAAAGTCAATGGAAAAATCAGATTTACTTAACAACTGTATTACTAACTTAACAATTGCAGTGATTCACTTAACAACTGTGGCAAGAAAGATAATAAAATGGGGCAAAATTCACTTAAATGTTTCGCTTAACAAATGTTTCACTTAGCAACAGAAATTTTGGGTTCAGTTGAGGTTGTAAGGCGAGGACTACTTGTAGTTGGAACCTAGTGCTAGCCTCTAGGCACCAGGTCAAAGCTGTTACTATATCTCCTTCTTGGCTGAAATGGAGCCATACAGTCATAGTCGTACTGATAACACCCCACTCCAAACTAAAGATTGACCTCTCTCAATAGTTTCATATATATGTTAAAAAGAATGCAAGGCAAGACTTGACCTCTCTTCCCCCATCATCATTGATTTCTCCAATTTTGAACCCACCTTAATTAGCTAACCTTTCGGGTTGAGGAACTTTTCCCCCTTAATTCTTCATGCTGACCTTCCCCAACCTGATGCCCTCCAGTAGTGTTGTAATGACAGTTTCTAGAATTTTCCTGCCTGGAAACTCTGGGAATTGTAATCCCAATGTAACTGGAAAACTTGGTTGGGGAATGCTGCTTTATACAAAGGCTGTGATCTTTGGAAGCCATATTATCTTATTAAGCTTACAAAACTGTGGAGAGACAGGTATTTCTCATAGGTGAGAAAAGTTTAGGCAAGTCAAATATGTGGAAGAGTGCCCTGGTTTGACCTGAAGAAAAACAAACTTTCTCTCACTCTGAGGAGAGGCAACCTTCTCTCTTACTCTTCTGACAGCCTCAGTTGTGCACCTTGACATTGTGTTAATTGGCTGAAGCAGAGTGAGAGAGTGCTTCATCGCATTATTGACAGTGTGCTTGGCTTGAGTTGGTGCACAGGAGTGAGCAGGCATTCAGCTGTGTGCTCCTTGCATCCCTAATCTGACAGTCCCTTGAAGAGGAAGGAGAGAAGGAAATGGAAACCAGCCTGGCCAGCTGCTCAAAGAGAAACAGCATGTTTTCCCTTTAGGGTAATCATGCTGGACATGCCTTGACAAATGTGCATATGGGGAAGTGGAAGTTTCCCATGAATGAACAATCAGGAATGTGTTCATACTTGCCAGGGCTACTTTAATGTATCATTAAGAAGAGGCATGTTATCACACAGGAAACAATACCTTATTTATTTATCACATTTTTAAACCTCACATCTCCCTCACAAAGGGACTCTTATGTTAGAACGGTATGAGTCCAGCTCTTAAAGGATCCTCATAATCTCTGTCTAGGAATTCTATAATCCTCTCAAGAACAAATAAGTACCAGACAATGAACTGACTATTCTGACTACGCTGTTGTCACAGGTAGACTTCAGCTCACTGGCTTCCCCAACCTGCTGCCCCTCCAATTCTTGGACTGTGGTGCCTCACCCCTAATTCTACCTACTAGTTAGGAATGTTAAGGGCTCCAAATCTGGAGAAATCAATTCTAATTCTCAAATATTACTAAAAGAAATTAATAGTCCCTTCTGAATGATTGTAAGTGATGCATTAACACAAGGAGATTGAAAACTGGGCTGCACACCTCATATTTAATAATATTGCAATTACTTAAAATAATGATGATGGATAACCCTTGTAAATGATATGAATCAGCATTTCTCCCAATCTTCCTGACTACAAAGTCAGGTTTCCTTAGATTTGTAGGCTTCTTTACAGGATATCTATCCTGCAGTTTTCCTTAATTTAGCCCCCTCTAGATATTCCAAATAGCAAATCCATTCAACGTATGTTTGAAAAATATGGGGAAGATAGTTCAAAACATCTTGAGGGTGCCCAAATGGGAAAGGTTTTTAAGTGCATTGTGCTACAATCCTATAATTGCTAGGCAGAATGCCAGTTCAACCAAATTCAGTGGGAATGGTGGAAGTGATCATCCACTTGAAAGGGGGGGGACAGGACTTTTTACAGTAAGATATTCCTCTGGGTAAGAATTATATTCAACCTGTTCCTGATTAATCCCTGATTGCTTCAATTTCTTAGAAGGAAACTTTACCCGGCAAACTTAACTCATTAATCTATGTGTTCACCTGAATCCATCCATCCTTTTTTATTCCCGTCGTTCCTCTGACCTTCCTTCATGGATGTGCATTCCAGACGCGACATCTCCATCACTCTGTCCTAAACTGTCACCACGTTGTTAGTATTCTTACTAAAGTAGAAACATTGTGCTAGTTCTTTAGTTATGGCCTTAACAGAGGCAAGCAGAGCAATTGGAGACTCCTTCTGAGAAATGATTTATTTGCAGACTGAAAAGGACTTATTTCTGCTTTTGCTACACTTCCTCACATTTAATCTGAGATGCACTGTAATTGCCACCCCCCACCCCCACCCCAAACATGCACACATACATCTTTAGGGCACAATAGTGACTTAAAGCCCCTTGACAGAATTGGAACGGAATACAATAAAAACAAAAGAGAATGTTATCACATATTTAAAAGGCAATACATTAAAAAACAATAACGGTAATAAACAAGTCACCTAAATTCCTGAGAGGGTAAAACAAATGTAATCTGGTAGTGAAGATACAACAATGTCACTTTTGTGGAAGGGGCATTTGATCATAGCAGAGGAGATCTTAGTACTGAGTAGTACCTTGGCAGGCTGGCACACAGGAGGTGATACAAGCTATAGCAGCATATTCCCACGCCAGGGCATTCAAAACCCATACCTTGGATTTCCTAGTTTAAGAATGAGAAATATATTAGAACTACTGCCACCAGGAAACTGTCTATGCAAAGCTTGCAAGCATCATTTGCAGATCTAATATACCCAGTATTTCTAATTTCCTTTTGATATTGCTCTTAATAAAGGATAACAAAGCATCTCATTCAGCCATGGGCTGCAGCTGCCCATATTAAGACATTATGTCACAGAGTGCAACCTTTTGCGGGAAAATTCCCACCCTAGGATTGCCAGTGCTATGCTTTCTAATATAGTACATTTCAAATCTTGCAATGATTAAATAAATTAACGAATATCATTCTGAAAGAGATGCTAGAACAACCCAAAACAATGTTAAGCCAGACATGTGGCTTTTATTACGTGTATGTTTCTTTCCCACTGATCCTTCTAGAAGAAGAATATGGGAAAATTTGGAGTTATTCAAATATTTGAAAGATTCCAAGAGGCAATTATATCATTATATATATAATAATTTCAGCCATAATATAAACTACAGTGTTTTCTGAATCTGCTTTTAGTAAAGGCTGAAGAATCAGAAAATATATATATTGCACCAAATGTAAACAAGACATACATCTTAAAATAGAGGATTACCATGTTTTCTGAAGGCAGTTTTCCTACTTTCCTACAAAGTCCTCATTTCAAAATACACCTGGAACAGTAGCCAAAATGTGTTACTAAGGGCATTTCATAGACCCACTGACACATAAAATTCAGCCTCTGATGCAGGCTTGGCCTTTTGCATTAATTGGTTTCTTAAAAGGCTCCCCTCTTGATCTCCTTTGAGGACAGATATTTTCCCCTGGGTTTTCAAATATTGCTCTCAAGGTTTTACCAAATTCTATATTTATTACTAGCTACTAGGACTCCCCTCCCTACCCTCCTCCTCTGTTGTATTTTCTCTCTGTGTTGTACATTTTCAGTCTTAGCAAACTCTATGCTAACCACATTAGAGTCACACATCATTAGCTGCCAGATGAAACCACTCAGGCGTTTCTGCAACTTTGCATTGTGTGATGTTAACATGGATGAATGTCTCAAAGAATTCAGAACTCTCCCTTAATCAAACAAGCAAAATTCTACACAACTAGAGGAAGGGTATACTTTGGCCAAATCCATTAATAAGACAGATAAGTATTCTATAAAAGCAATATTCTTGATTTGATACTGCAGTAATTTAGGTTTTTGTCAGTTCTGTATCAGAGATCTTCCCAGTATCTCTTCCTGACAAGGGCTTTAGGTCAAACCCATGTAATATGCCTTTTAACAATACAGCCCCAGATAAATCCTGATTCCTCAATAGGAGGAGAAACTTCTATTTGCATCTTGCATACATTAATTGTCTGAAATAAGATAAAAAAGAAATTTCTTTTGGGCCTTTACCATTTGGTTTCCATTTTCCTGAGGAGCCCCAGTCATGCCTGACTTAATCCCCAAATCCTTCAGCATGTCAGAAAAGATTTAGAAAAGGAACTCTATCTCTATAAATATAGGAAACACAAAATCCAGCCCTTCTTCTTTAACCTATTTTTTCCAATGAATCTCACTGATCTGAAGAAGGAAGAATGGAACAGTATAAGCTATGTGGCAAAACAAAATGATATAAACATGCATAACTGTAAATGGCATAACATTTTTATGTGCATTTGTCTTGCATTGGATGAAAAAAAATAGACTTTCCTGATATTTTTAAAAATATAATCCTAAACTCCATAAGCATCACTCCTCCTGAATTTTGTACTTTGTCCTATAAAGGATTTTAATCAACTTTGGTGAATTATGTGTCTCAAAATTAATTGTAGATTAATGTTTTAACTCTGTACTTCAAAGCATTTTCATAAATGTGTGATGTGTTCAGCAGACATGAGGAAAACAATGGCTCTATTCCTTTTTCTCTGTTGACTTTTTCTCACAAAATAGGACAGTTTTTTGGAAAGGTAGCTGTGGCAGTTGCTGAGAGCCTTGTGACTCATTAAAATCTAACAAATCCATTATGGCAGAAAAGAGGCAGGGAGGTGATTAATCCAGTGTGCTAGAACTCAGGCTGAGTTACTGGCTTCTTAATAAGGCGGAGCGGTGCAAACGATGAGAAAATATGGAAAGCATATTGGTTCCCACTACTGTTCTCTTCATTAAAGTCCATTCCTTTCTCTTCTCCAAGAAGAGATCGGGAATGCTTGGTTGCCTAATTAAGGAACTACATTAGCAGCAATAGAAGACTTCACTTTGATGGGGAAAAAAGAGAAAAACTATTGAGAAGGGCTAATATCTGAAACCACTCTTGCTTCATTTCTTACTCTCTGTTCGTTTAGGTACAATGGACCCAACCTGGTGCTGAAGTACGACAAGGCACGGGGCCGGCTGCTAAATCTTGCAGTGGATGAACACAGCTCCCCTTACTATGCACTGAGGGATCGCCAGGGCAATGCAATTGGTGTGACAGCCTGTGACATTGATGGAGATGGATGGGAGGAAATTTACTTCCTAAACACTAATAATGCCTTTTCTGGTGTGTGTCAAAGTCATCCATCCCTGACATTTAACTTACCACTGACAACCAAATTAACGCATCAAACCTCTTGAATGTTCTATGCATTTCCCTTCATCTTCTGATATCCATCCAACTATGATATACAACATATTATATGTCTGGAAATCATCCCATTGTAGCAGCTTGACCAGTGCTGACTAGTTCCAGGATCCATTTAAACTGCCCAAAAGAGGTGACAGAAACGTAGAAATGATTCTCAGAGGGGACACATAATGATGTGGCTGAAGACCAGGAGTCTGTTCAGCCATCTTTCTTACTTTTTTTGTGGTGTCCTGTAGGCTGCCCTGTGCATAGTTTACTCTGGGACTTCACCTGCTAGCCTTGTACCACTGACGTTCATTTCCTGACCTTCACTGGCCACCAGGGTGGGATGTTTCAAGCCTGGAGTTAATTTCCCAGCTGAGTGATTTTGTCGATTCCCTGGCAGCAGTGGGGCTGGCAGACCCGGGGGGGGGGGTTAGAGGGACTTGGCTGCTGACTCAGAGTTTTGCCAGATCTCTAGTTGCCAGCAGTGACTGCAGCTCTGAGGGCTTAGAATTGCAGGGGATGAAGGAGCATCTCTGGGACAATGTTCCTTGAGGTGAAGAGGACAGAGGACAAATGGCAAACCTCTGAAGCATCTAGGCCTCGGTGGCTCCACTGTCATTGTTTTCCTTTGGGAAGATGAGTATCTAACTGCTAGGCTGGCGCTGGACTCCTTTACGATACGCTGTTGCCAAAGTCACATATGTAGCACTAGTCCACGTCTATACCCTGCCAGCCTAATCTTTACGGCCTAGCCCTTGCTTAATAGAAATTGCAGTTAGAATAAGGGGCCCCTTTTCTTTTCTGAGCTTCAAATGGGCTTGTGGGATTTTCTGGGAAATGCTGCTTGACCATTGGCTTTTCTGTTAAGATTCCATGCTGAATTTTGGCTGCTTCTAGATTCTTTCTGAATAGGTCATGGCAATCCTGGAACAACGATTGCTTTCCTCCCACTTGCTCAAAGCCCCTCTTTAGATCTCTGTGGCTCTTTCCCTAGAGAAAAACACTGTCAAGCCCCTGCTCCTTCCAGAGTTGGGCTGGATCCTTTACCTGCCTCATCGATCTACTCTTGGTTCTGCTTATCTGTCTTCCTGACACACCTAATTATATCTTTGCAGCTACCAAAGACTCCCACTCTTTAAATCAGCCAATCACATTACTCCCGGCATCAGGGTCTGGCCATCGATTTTTTTCTTTTCCCTTTTCCCTTTATGATGTACATGGCTCCGTGCTGCTTTGGCACATTTTTCCTTAATGAATGTATTCTTCTGGACCTCCCTTACCAACACTTAAGCTTTGTTGGAGTTGCTGCATTCACGGCAGTGCAGTCCCAGTCACAGCCCTGCATACTAGCTAGCAGTTAGAGACTCACTGAGTGTGGTTATTGGAGTGGAGAAGCTGTAAAGGCTGACAATCAGGAACTAGGTGCTCAAAGCAGACAAGAAAAAAGGATTCAGTTTGTAGTGATAAGGTGGGACAGGGATTGTTTGATGGTCACATACACAATCTGCACGTACATACAAATTTCACATCTGCATAGTGCAACTGTGTTGTTTTGGGATGGGTTTATGCCAAATCTTTCCACCTCTGATTGCTGGAAACTTGGAGCCCTTTTCCCTAAGGACTCAGTTAAGGTTCTAGAGAAAACACAGCTCTGCCTGGTTCCCCATCTTTGACAAGAGAAAGAATGTACTGAGATGCTTGATGTCTTCTTTCTCTTTCCCAGGTGTAGCCACCTACACAGATAAACTCTTCAAGTTCCGCAATGGGCGCTGGGAGGACATCTTGAGTGATGAGGTGAACCGGGGTGTGGCAAGCCGGTTTGCTGGGCGGTCCGTGGCATGCGTAGACAGGCTGGTGAGTGCATGAGGTTGGCTCGCTGGGGCTATCATTTCAGAATCACTGGCCTCTGGCATGTATGCGGAAGAAAGAAATTGGAACCAAAGAAGCATAATCTAAGCTGTGTAAAGAGAAAAAATGTTTTTGGAGAGGCCTTGTTCTCTACCCAGCCTCCCTATGACCATGCTCTGCCCCCTCCCCCACAGCTGTCAGGACTCCCATCAGGGGCTGCAGTGCCAGGCGAGTGCCGTGCTGCTGATAAACACCGCCTGTCTGGGTGATTTATGCCCCTGTCACCTGCATTTTCTTCTCTCTCTACCTTGCGTGGTTTGTTTTCCAATGATTATTGCTAAATCAGGGTGGCATGGGAGAACAAAAGGGGGCAGATGGTGGCTGACAAAGAAGCCTGGGGCAAACATGGGCACGTGAAGACCTGGCATGTTCCTTTTGGAAGCCCCCTAGCAAGGATAAGAAAACAACCATGTCTGAGTAGACTGTTTTTGCTTGTATGTTCAAGGATCTGGCATGGCATTTTCTTTACCAGATTTATCCTTATCACGACTGTGGAACTGCAACTCACTAAAGGCACCTAATACGCCAGACCATAGCTTGAATATTTTGTTATATGAATCAGATTATTGTGTTACACCATCACAGTTTACATTTGGGCATAATATAGGAACACAGGAATTGTATTTTGTTCCTCTGGTTTGGTGGGTTCACATGTTATGTGAATCTAGCTATTCTATCCAACATGTGGGGAATGGATGGGAATGCTTCACTGGAGCTCTGGTTCTCAGCAGTTCTACTCCCTTCCTTCCTGCAGGGGTCTGGCCGCTATTCCATTTACATAGCTAACTATGCCAATGGAAGAGTTGGTCCTCATGCCCTCATTGAGATGGACACAGCTGCCAGTGACCTAGAGCATGGTATTGTGGCACTGAATGATGTGGCTGCAGAAGCTGGAGTCAATAAATTCACAGGTATGAGGGAAGCAGAAGGTTGCTATATTGTTCAGAATGAACTCCAGATTTGAAGGAACTCTTACAAAATGTCCTCCATGGGGCCTTCCTTTGTTGTGTTGCCTTAAGTTTCAGAATAAATGTATCTTTTAGTGCCATAGAATGTAATTCATGGGTTTTTTTTTCCATGTTAGCATTTCCTCCAAACAGCAGCCTATTTTTGTTTTTCCTGAAATTTTCCATTCCATAATGCATTGTGGGGGAAAATAAAATGGTTTCCAGCAGGAAAGGAATGGGAGTTCTCCATGATGAAAACCATTTTGCTTCAGAATCTTCCATTGGTCCCTTCTTAAAATCCTACACTACCCAGGCATAACAGCATATCTGGAGCTTTAGGGCAACACAATTGTAGCCATCAACTGAGTTGTGGCTGCCAGAAACAGACCTCTGAGATGGAGGGAAAACTTGCCTCACACGATGAGCCAGTCTCTGACTCTACTCCTGTTCATCTTCAGGTCTTGGCTCAGCATTCAGTCTCAAAGGTCCTGAATTCTTACCAAATATTTTTGTGGGTATTATAGAACTTCAGGGTAAAATAGGGATCCTCACAATGAATTTCAGTGTTTTATCAATTTGCAGGATTCACTGTAGACAGAGATGGGAAATAGGAGAATGAATCCATTGTTGGGGTTTTGGTCTTATATTCAGGCTAGGATTTATTTCCAGTGCAGTTACTGCTTCAAGGGGAGCAGGTGATTGGGAGTGCTCTGGAGCTTTCACTCCTCTTGTTCCCAGGGGGTCGGGGCATAGCGGTGGGTCCCATTCTCAGTGAAGCTGCCTCTGACATATTTTGTGATAATGAGAACGGAGCCAACTTCCTCTTTCAGAACCAGGGCGACGGTACCTTCATAGATGTAGCACCAAGCACTGGTGAGTATGCAGCCTGGCCGAGGGTGTTGGGGGTGGCATGTCTTGTAAGATTAAAATGATTTATGTAGTTGCTGGACACTTGAAATTCGACTAGAGTTGAGATTTCCCCCCCCCTCCATCCCAGCCTCCCTACTTCTGGGGAAGGAGGGGGTTATAAGTGCAACCAGGCTCAACCACCAGTTATTTAGCGTCTGGCTGATGATCACTGGAGTTTAACGAAATGTCAGGCTGGCATCCATCACCGCCGTGCTGCTGATGACACCTATTCTCTTTAGAAACATTCCTTCCATGTCATCAAGGAAATAGGAGCACATTGGCAAGAAGGAGCTTGGGCGGGGGGAAGGTGAAAAGCAGATTGCCAGCCCCTCACATGCCTACTCAACTAAACTAGCTGCCAGAAAACCCTCTTCTGTCCTCCGCCACCATGGAGGCTAAATTCCTTGAGATCCAGAACAGCAAAGGATTCAGTTCAGTACAGTACATGGGAATGTTCATCCAGCTGACTTCCCTGTCATCCTCCATAGGGTTGGATGATCCCTACCAACATGGTCGTGGAGTGGCCCTAGCTGACTTCAATCGTGATGGCAAAGTTGACCTAATCTATGGTAACTGGAATGGACCACACCGGCTCTATCTGCAGGTTAATGCAGGTGGGCGTATCCGCTTCCGAGTAAGTGCAACCTGGAAAAGGGAAGTCCAACACCGGCATATGCCTGGAATGTCCTAGGCATTGAGCAGGGAAAGCAGAGAAAGGGGTGAGGGGACTTTGGCAATAAGTAACATAAGAAAGAATGGAGCACATAGATTAGGTCCAATCACCAAAGAGACTGATGTCTATACCCCAATTGGATGACCAGAAATTCCTTTTTTTAAAGGATTATTTCCCAGCTCAAGAATGTTCCTTATTCTTGTTATGTAGATTTGGCAGCATTTCTTAGTTTCTATCCATCAGCAGAACACTCCTTCATGAAACTTTTAATATTGCCTGCTGCAATTAGCTTCCTACTTTTCAGCCCAGCAATAAAGTCTTCAACCACCTAAATCTATTCCTAATCTTTACTTCCTCTTGGTCCTGCTCAAGCCCAAGCCCTGCCCCACTAATCCCCGTCCTTCCCCCAGGACATTGCCACGCCCAAACTGTCCATGCCATCACCTGTCCGCACCGTCATCGCTGCTGATTTTGACAATGACCAGGAATTGGAAGTCTTCTTCAACAACATCGCGTATCGTGGCTCGTCTGCCAACCGCCTCTTCCGGTGGGTGAGAGCCACATGGCCACCAGAGGCTAGGGCAGTGGGCTCCCTATCTTGCTTGGCCCTGGATACTGCAAGAAAGATTTCCCAGCAGAGTCTGGTGGAAATCATCCTGACTTTAAAAAGCTGTGCATGCAAACCGAGAACATGAGAGGAGACAACTGGGAGGGATAATTCTTGATCCATTGTACAGTCACATTTACTCTCCTGTGTCATAATCCACAGGAGTGAGATGGTTCCACCAGAATGGAAAGGGTCCCATTTAGTTCCAGCCACTCTTTATACAGTTGACAATGTTGTGACTATCTCACTACTGATACAGCAGTCTGTTCTGCCTAGACCAGTCCCTGGAGATTCTGGCTTTCACTAATTAGCACTTATGCACAGTTCCCATTAATTGTAGGCAATCAATGGCTTGTTAAACAGAGTTGCTTACATTTCTCTGACTAATAAAGTGATAGCAGCAGCATATGGCAAGTCTAGGGAGTCCGTGCCAAATTTATCATTTTGCAAATGTGCAAGGTCTCTTCCAGAGAAAAGAACAGTGGCAAAAGCAGATACAGCCTAGAGATCTAGCCTGTAGATACAGGGTGGTGATCACCAGAAATAGACTTTCAAAATTAAGGTCCTGGTCAGGGAGGACAACATTCATTACTGCAGTCCTTTTCTGCTGCAGGGTTATCCGCCGAGAACATGCAGACCCAGCTATTGAAGAACTAAACCCTGGCGATGCTGTGGAACCAGAGGGGCGTGGCACAGGTGAATCATTGTCATGTCTTTTGTGGAGCATGATTATCATGCATCACTGAGCAAGAATAAAACAGATATAAAAGAGGATGCTGTAACCTATTGGCAATGATTGGGACAGACCTTCTGCCAGTGATAAATTGTGTACCCGTGACCTCTCTCTGTGCCAGGAAAATCTAGATATCTGGATTGTTGGCAGTGGGCACAGTTAGAAAATGTCAAATTGTGAGTCTAATGGTTCCAAATAAAGTGTATTTATATGATAAGTTTGCATTAAATGTGTGTTTTGTAAACACTCAATGAACATATGCAAATACTACAGGTGTTTGAGGGAGAAAGGGAGAGACTGGCAAATCTTCACCTGGGTCCTGTGATGCATCATAACAAGATGCTTAATCATTTGTATTAGGCTCAGAGACAAAGCATCCATGTGGCCTGACCCCTTGGCCTATGGGCTGATCCAATGATCGGATGCCTCTTAAAGAGATTTGTGTGTGATTCCTATCAACAGTCAGGAGACTTAATTCCTGAATATCAGGAGCAGAAAGGGCTCTTATTAATAGAGGATTTGGCACTAGGAAAAAATAGGATCTGTGGAGTCGAGAAACACAGCAAATACCACTGCAGGGAAACTGAAGGGAATTAAGCACAGAGAAGAAGAAACTATATTCTGATTTTCTCATTTTGGGCATTATATCATTCAATATCGCTGTTAAGTAATGTGGCCCTTTCACAAAAACGATGACGAAAGATGCATTTCCTTACTGAGATTATATCATTTTAGGAGGAGTGGTGGTAGATTTTGATGGTGATGGAAAACTGGATTTAATCCTTTCACATGGTGAATCCATGGCACAACCCCTCTCAGTCTTCAAAGTCAATGAGGTAGGTTTAGAAAGTTACCTTAACGCTTAAAGCGTTGAAAATCAAATCTATATGTCAACAAGCATGGAAGTCCTTCCTCAGTTCCATGACCACTTCATCCCTTTGGCTGAGTCTGTCTGTCCATCTCCACAGGGTACTGGCAACAACTGGCTGCGGGTGATTCCACGTACACGCTTTGGGGCATTTGCTCGTGGTGCTAAAGTGGTGCTATTCACACGGCACAGTGGTGCCCATCTGCGCATCATTGATGGAGGGTCTGGGTACTTGTGTGAGATGGAGCCTGTTGCCCATTTCGGCTTGGGTGAGTGAGGAGGAGTAGAGGCAGGGCTTGGAATGCAGAGTGGTGTGTGGTCCCAGATCTCTTTTGCCCCAGCCACCTGCCTACTAGTCCAATACAGGTAGTCCTTGACTTACTGCTATTTGTTTAGTGACCATTCAAAATTGCAATGGCACTGAAAAAAAATGATTTATGACCGTTCGTCACACTGGCGACCTAGGATCACGTGATCAAAATTCAGACACTTGGCAAACAGCATGTATTTATGATGGTTGCAGTGTCCTGGGATCATGTGATCACCTTTTGTGACTGTCTGACAAGCAAAGTCACTGGGAAAGCCAGGTTCACTTTAACAACCATGTTTCTATCTTAACTGCAGTGATTCACTTAACATTTGTGGCAAGCAAGATAGTAAAATGGGGCTTAACAACTGTTTTGTTTAGCAACAGAAATTTTGGACTCAATTGTGGTCGTAAGTTGAGGGCTACCTGTAATATACAGTACTAGCTATTACTTATTTCTTCTTCCAAATCAAATTTGAGAGGGAGAAGCCTGATGCAACCTAACACCACCTCTGTATTTGATAGGGTCATATGCAAACATATACTGCCATGTGACCCTGAAACTGTTGCAAACATGGATCAATTATTAACAAACATCAATTAATATTTCCCCACTCTGTTCCACACTGCTTTTTGATTTTCGAATTAAAGTTCTTGAAAACTCAAAAGCTTGCATGCAGTTTTCTAAACCCTAACTTAAGAAAGGCATTGCCTTATATGGACTTCGCTTTTGTTTTCTTGTGACCAATTTAAGTTCTTTAGGTTTTTTTATGGAGCTTCCTTGTCTCTCATCCTTCCTAATACTCACCAAACATCACCAGAAACACTGCAAACTAGAAGTCTGTAGAGATTCTCAGTCATCCAGGTCATGGTTGTGCCAAGGGTGCTTTTTCAGGAGGCAACTGTAGTTTCTTGTTTTTTCTTTTGAAGACGTTTCGCTTCTCATCAAGAAGCTTCTTCTTCCCCACTATCCTGCCAGAACTGAAGAAGCTTCTT
>JANHFL010004594.1:611072-628304 GCA_032468155.1 Oxyrhabdium leporinum | reverse complement strand
TCATTTATATTTTCATTTCTTGAATTCACATAAATCTTCATTTTTCCTGTAGACTAAATAGGCTAGTGGGCAGCACAGATTAATTTGATTTTTTATTCTTTTTGGAATTTTCTCTTCATAGCAATGTAAAATCGGATCAAAATATTTGAATATCCTTGGTGCAACTCTAGAAGATTTTCTGTTAACCCATCTCTGCTTGCTGCCTTGAATAGGTGACACATTATTTGCACACCTCACATCACCTTGTTGGAAAATCCAGTTAGTCTCACCCTGCTGTGCAAACTACATGCTAAGAACTAGAGGTGCTTACTTTCTGTATACGTTTCTATTGCACAAAATGTAAAGGATGCTTGTTAAAGGATCATGAAACAATGTTGAAGAAGCATATATTGCTACTAACAACTACACCAGCCTTTCCAGAGTTGCTGAGAATTCTGGAAGTTTGGTCACACAGTTGGAGTGTACCGGGTTGTGAAAGACTGGATGGATTATTTCACTCTAATTTCTTATTCCTAAATATTCACATGACTGCCATGACTGAATATGTACAATGAAGTCTGCATGACTAGAAAACTCTCATCTGAGGTCTGAGGAACCACTGCCATTCTGGGTAGACAATCTTGACAAAATGAGGTCCATTGCATATTGAAGAGTCAGAAGCGACCAAATGACAGAATAAAAATGCTGAATTGAAGGAACCTATGCTCAACTTTAATATTAGGTAGCTTTCTAAGTTTCTGGATCTGTGGGGTGAACTTGCACGCACAATAATAAAACAGCCATTTGCAATTTTAAAGTATCCAGTTTCCTAGAATGCTAGCACTTTCTTAGGTTCCAAGGCGAAAGTACAGGGAACTGTGATGCTAAAAGTGCTTTAACAGCTGTTCTGTCACTTATAGTTGAATGACTTCATTCCTGCCATGTGATTAAAAATATCTGTTATTGCATAAATGATGAATCTGTCTTATCACACAGCTGACTCTTAATAACAGAAAAGACCTAAAACAGAGAGACACCATTCAAGAACCAAAACTGCACATGATTAAAAGGAACATTTTTAATATTCTTCAGAGAAGTGCAAATTGTAGTAGCTTATATTTTGAGCATGTAGAAATGGTAGCCTGGGTAGAACCTTTCAGCAATGCTTTAAAGGTAGGATGTTGTATGTTGAGCTGAAATGTTAGCTGAGAAGAGGCATTGGCAACCAGTTTATTCAAGATATTTTTGGCAGCTGAGTCAAGGGCCACAGAATCTTGACAGTGACATAATAATATGACTGAAGGCTACTGAGACGGACTTTTCAGCCCTTCTCATTCTGGTCTGTTGAGATAGGAAGTTAAATAAAATGGGTGCTTTAAATCTATCAGAGGCTAGTATTTACATTTCATTTGGCAAGTAAATTTATAAAAAATGTTGCCATTATAAGAAAGTTTGTTGTTGATTTTAGGGAATGTTAGAGGTTACAAGGCCCTGGCAGTCACCTATCACCCCAAAATCCCAGGTTGTCCATCTCTGATTTAGAGTCAGATGGCCGCCTAGCAGCCAGCCTCTCCCCATATTAAATGGAAAGGGGACTCATTCTAAATTCATAATTATCCCCTCTGGCATCTTAGTGATAACTGACCATTCTCTCATTTTGGAGAGAAAGGGTCCCTGCTACAGTAGAAACAATGCAGCCCACTCCCCCATTTTTTAAAAGAGGTGCTGGCTAAGTAGTATGCAAAGGGTTAAGTTGCTGTTTTAAACCTGGCTAATGAAAGCCCCAGCACAAAATGCTGCTTTTCAGGTAAACTCCCAGGGACAAATTAGCAAAGCCATTCAAAGCCACAATGATATAATCAAAGACGCTGGGCTCTATGCAGAAGCTTCAGTAGAGAATGTCAAGGTTTCTTTTGAGATTGAAACAATTGGCCTTTAGATGATCCATTGGATGTCTATGATTCTGTGCTTCTTCCCAAAATTTAGTACACTGTGCTTTTGTGCTTCATGAACAAAAAATAGCTGTAAGTAGTGATATTTTATAACGAAGTATTGGAAATTCACCAAATCACGCTAGCTAAAACAAAAGTAAATACACACGTCAAACACATTCTTGGTAATACAGGTAGTCCTTGACTTACCACAGTTCATTTAATGACCGTTTGAAATTACAACAGCAACTGAAAAAAATAACTTATGACCATTTTTCACACAACCATTACAGCAACCCCATACTCATGTGATCAAAATTCAGATGCTCGGCAACTGACCTGAGGTCATGTGATCCCCTTTTGTGACCTTCTGACAAGCAAAGTCAATGGGGAAGCTAGATTCCCTTAATTTAACAAGTCCAGATATTCACTTAACAACTGTGGGAAGAAAAGTCGTAAAATGGGCAAAACTCACTTAACAAGTATCTCACTTAGCAACAGAAATTTTGGGCTCAATTGTGGCTTTAAATTGAGGACTAACTGTACTACAGGGAACAAATTATGTACAAATAATTATAAATTGTAATGAATGCCGGGAGAAAGAGGGATGTGTCAAATAAATCATAAACAACAAATGAGTTGTTGGGGACAATTTCTGTTTCCTCCCAGCCTGGTTTAACAGTGGCTCTAAGATGCTGCTTCAGCTAATAGTGGCTGAATTCCTTGCCTGCCACATCATGTTGCTCAGCTGTATAAGATGCCTGGCATATGATTTCATCCAACTTCCATGAAAGAAAAGTAAAGAGACAGGTTACATGGCCCACTAAGTCCAAAAGCTTAGAAATAATTACTGAGCATTTCCCCCTCCCAATGCATAATATCATTAGTGAGTTGTAACAATAGTTATGAAGCTAGTGCCCTCTAGAGGACAGAAACAAAATCAGAATAACAAATGGTTTGAAGCTTCAGGCTGAAGAATGAGAAAAAAAGCTTTCAGGAGTGGCAGACATGTCTTCCAAGTGTTAATTCATAACAGACTGGCTAATAGAGGTGATAAAATGTAGGAGACAACAAATTCCCCATCCTTTCACCACTACTCTAGATTCTTGAAAAGGGACCAGAGAAAAATAGATGAAGTTCATTACAGTGTGATCCATTAGCCATCTTGAACTGCTATGTAAACAACACTATAAGCCCATGCTAAGGCTGCCCTGAGGAAATGACTGGGATTCTGTATTCCTTGTTCCTTGCTCAAAGTACTTGGGTATATGCTCAGCCTGCTTTCTGCCAAACATTTTCCACATAACTTATTTGCATATAATTACAATCCTGGCCGAGTTTCCACTAGCATACTTCAGAAAGAGATTCTGAGTCTTTTCAACACATGCTTGTAAATACTGTAAGATACCTCTCGGTCCCTCTCCCTGCCCAGGTATTAATGATTTGGGATGAATAACCGTGGGCACATCTGTATCAAGACATAGGATGGGCACTCCTTTACTACTGCCAGGTTGATGGCAATGATGTTCATTAGGTATGTAAACAGCATTGGCTTAGCAAAGAAATAGCATTTAGTGTTTTCAAACAAAAATTAGAGCTGTGGCCCAGAATTTCCTATTTTAAATCATCTTGAGATGGCTCAACACAAATGTATATAAAGGAGTGGTTTGAAAAGAGTCCTTTACAGACTGGATTAGAATACTATTTTGTCCAAAAGGAGGAGGTGTGGAGGATCATTAAGAAGTTCATGATCTTTTCCACCATTAGACTGAGGAAGTTGCCTCAAGCATTGGAGCAGATAATGCTTAATGAAGAACCTGCCCTATACCTCTCTGTTGATTTTGTGCAATGAAAGAGACACCCTCATTGCCAATGTGAAAGAGAAATTCAATTATAAATCCAGTTGGCATATGAATCAGAGGGAGTACGATCTTGTACTTATTTCAGATAGCAAAACTCTTGAAGCAGTCCTAATTTGACGTAACTTTTAATTACATATAATTTGTGTATGCTTAAAACCAAGGAGATTATTTTCTTTGCCAAGGCACAGAAATCTTACTGCTCACAGTAGGTAACATTCCCATTGTTGTTGTCCAAATAGGGGTGAGAGAGATCCGCCCATGTGTTCTTGAACTGAACTGATACTTTTCCTTGCCACTGCCTGCGAGATTTCTCCTTGGAAACAGACTCCAGTGTCTGCAGAATTGATCGGTGCTATAAGCTTCCTTATTGAGCACTGCCTTGTAGTCTGTCCAAACTGCATAGCATGCATTAGTTCATGTAATTCTTTCATATGGCAGGTAAACTGTCCCCATTACTAAATGGTACAGGCAATTCAAGATAGTCTTTCCTCTTCCATCAAACGTACAATTTAAATAAGTGAGATATTCTCTTTTTACTTGAATCCAAAATAAATGCTTGCTTACTCACTCCATGACCTTCATTGGTAATGTGGTAGTTTGCACCCCTCGGGTGTTGCCTGCTTCTTCTCTTTCTTCCTGGTGATGCAACAAGAGTAAAGAAAGTTCTGTTACCCCAAAGAGGTATTTTTCTAGGCATGAACACCAAGCAAGGTGATATCAACATACCACTTTTGAGCTTATGATTTCTCAGTCGGCAAATGCCACACAACATGGGGTGGTATTGCAATATAAAACGTTATGCAGGGAATCTAAGATCAATTATATTAACAGGAATATTTACAGTAAGTAGATAATCCAGATCTGTAGAAGAGCTGGGCAAAATCCTATCCTCATCCACATTGCTAACCTTGTGATTTTAATATACTACAACATCACTTTCAGGAACATGATTTTCAAGCTGAAAGAGTGATCCACATTTTACATGTTTTTATTTTGATTGCTACTGTGATTTTATTCTGAATTACATAAAAGCTAATGGCTTTGTTCCAAACCAACTTAAAATTAATGTTTATTTTATAATCAAATAGGAAATCATTTTAGCAGCACACATAACCTACTGAAATTTATAGGGTAGGGAATGTTTTCTTATATTTGAGTTAAGCCCCACTTTCTAATACAATCTACTTGCACATTTAAGTTAATTTGGTTATATGGTAGCACAAAGTAAAAGTCAATGAACTAAAAAATGGATTATTTAAGAATAAGCTAAAGGAAGGAAAATATTCCTTTACAAGGAGATCTATTTATAGGAATATTTGATAGGCCAGACAAGGAAAGAAGAATCTACTTCTTAATTCTAAATTCTACCTGCAGCGGAATATTATTAAAACATTATTGTACCACTCTTTGATGTAATCCTCACAAAGATTATCTCAGTAATTCTTCCTGTGTAATCATCCAGGGGAACCTGCAAAGTATATTTTCCAGTTCCCTAAAATGAGCCTGTTCAGAACTCCATCAGCATGAACAGGAGCCTAGCAGGATAGGCTGAATAGATAGTAGTTTATCTAAAAGCAACGACTGCGGTTATTATCAAGGAGAGATTGGAACAGGGAGCTTCCTAGATCACCCTTACACTAAAAATATTTCATTACCTTTAAAATTTAATTATCCATCTTTAAATTTCTCAGCCTAGCTTCTGGTACTTATCATTGCAGTACCAATTCCCCCACCTACCGCCTGTTTCTTATTGCAGTGAGAAGAAAACCTCTAAGGAGTTTCTATTGGGCAAAAGAATGTTAGGTATTTGGGAGGAAAAAGCAACCTGGCACTCTGTTGTTGCAAGATTGCATTTTAGGAGAAATTGAAAATGTTGTCAGCAGAAGGTTTCAGAATGCTTGTTTCTGGCTTGTACCAGTTGTGGTTCATGCTTCAGCAGAGATAAGTATTCTGCTGTGAGGCTGACCCTATCTTTGCATTACCCAATAGCCTGCCTTGATTAATTGTTGGCCTCTGGTCTCTGCAAATTTCCTGACATTTTGCTCAGCAGACTTCATTTCATCCAGCCAGACATTTCCAAGTTCATCTGACCACTAATTGCTAATTAGAAGACCATTATATAATCTCCTCCATCCTCTTCCTTTATGACATTAGTGCTAAAAGCAGAGGAGGGAAGCAGTTGAAAAGACTGGTCATGGAACCTACCCTTCCCAATTCGACATGGCCAGCATCACATTACCAAATGGAATTGGGTAGCCAGGGAAGAAAGAAAACTCTACATAAACCTGTGCTAAAACAAGCAAGGAAGAATATCCCTGTGCACTAACTTCCATTAACACAGGTCTCAACTATAAAATACTCAACATGTTTTTGAAATACTATAACTGACTTTGAAAAATTAAGACACCGGTCTTTCATGTATGGTATTGGTATTAGGTTGCAGAAACATGTCAAAAATTTAATAGTTATCACACATATTTAAGGCAAAAATTTGGATTTAATCTGGTGTCAGTCGTCACATAAAATTAGTGTGAAGCTGATTTTGATCTAATAAGTGATTTAATTCTCAACTCAGATCAGATCAATGGAAGCTTAGAGTGCTATTTTTTTTTCCAGTGATGTCACATAATCTTATAGCTTTAATTTAGTATCTTAGAGTTGGGAGCATTAAATATTGTACTGTGTTTACAAAATGACACTGTCATTTGTTATCTTATGCTTGTCCAAGTTACCCATCTCATGTATTATATTTCATTCCATCAGTGTGAAATGTTGAAGAATGTATTGTATCACCAGAAAGATTTTGATTATATATCAATTGCCTAAAAATTACATGTTGATGTTAGATGTGCTTCCTTTCCTTACAGTTTCAAAAACACACTACTCCCACAATTTCCTGTGATCTTATCTGGAGGGCTTAATGAGGCCTGCTAGGTTATAGCTTTCTCTTATCCAAGCAGCAGCAACCAAGGAATAGAGCAACAATTGCACATCAGAAGAGTCTCACAAACCAAAAGAGGTTACAATACACATCAGTTTAAAATATTGTCATAAGATAAAAAAACAGAATGCCAACAAGCCCAGCTCAAGCACTTACAAGTTGGATATATTATTTCCAACACTAGCTTCTTTGAAATCCCAGAAACTATAATCATCCACCATCTGATCATCATCTATTCCTTCCAAAATGAAAGTCCGCTCAGTTATAGCTCCTTTTGATTCTCTACCTAGCGATGCTTTCACTCTTGTAGCCCAGAGGTTCTTCAGAGACTTTCTGTTCAAAATCTGGAGCAATAGATCCTGTACTCATGGGGACAACTCCTACCTGCCTTATGTGCTGGGCCCGGATTACAGACTTTCATTAAAAAGTTTGAAATTTTCTCATGATAGTGGGAGAGGGAAGTTACTAGTAAACTGCCTGGATAAACATGCAAGCTGAATCCAGTGACTTTAAGAACTTGGCTAATTACTTGATTCAAAAGAAAATAGGAGCCATCATGGATTCAAAACAAAAGGTCAGTTTAACAGTTCTCTGGAGGTGTAGCAAAACAGATCCAAAGCAAAAATGCCCTCTATATGTACACTTTACACACCAAGAAAAGCCCAGGTCAAAAAGATGCTTCTTTAGCTCCACCTGGTTGATATGCAACTTGTAATGAATACAGTTTAATTAGGTCTTCACTCTGCATCATTCTTGCCATGATACAGAATTTAAATGCCTTTTAAAATAAACTCCAGCAACACTTTTTTCCCCGGTTGTGCAGGTCTAGTTTAGGAGGTAATCACATCATATTCAGCTGCACTGAGCCTCAGGAATGGGGTGGCCCTCTAAGGCCCAGGTGTCAAACTTATGGCATCACATTGCTGTCATGTGACATTTTTCCCCTTCGCGGAGCTGGGGTGGGCGTGCATCTGATCCGCGGGCCACCAGTTTGACACCCCTGCACAGTCTAAGGCTAAGCAAAGTTGCTGATGAAGTGGGCTATGGAAAGGACTGGAACAATATTAGAGTATTGCACAGATGCCTGCCTCTGTTACTCCAAACCTGGGGAAACCCCTTTTTCCATCGGTTTTAAGTGGGCTAGTCTGCCCTTTAGCTGATGCAACTCCATGTTAGGCAAGAGCTCAATCAGGCTAATGGGAATTGATGGCAGCATGGAGATAAAAATGAAAGAGGAGGAAATACCAGAGCTTTATAAAAACATGTCTTATTTTAGCCTTCATCAAACAAACCAAATTTTCCTTTCTTTTACTTCTAACATTCTTGATTTTTAATTCATTTAAAAGTTGCCTTTCTTTTTCCCATCTTCTTCAAGGCTTTAACAGACCTCTTGTTAAATCCAGTGGAAAGTCATTATCCAGGTCATTGACTTGGTTTGTCTTTTGTCTTTTCCCTTTGATTTTCAAAGCCTTAACCCACTTCTTTTTTTGTATCAGTAAAAAGTTAATATCGGGATGGTTCTCCTAGCTTTACTCTATCTTGTAGCACACAGTTTTCCTGAAATTTGTTTCTTCAATGTGAATGCCTCGTCTACTTTGTACTCCACACTTTTTTATTCACTATTTCTGATTATAATATTTCTGCATTAAATTTATTTCACATCTGTCATTTCTTCATTAACATAGTTAGATACAGCCTATCCATAGAACCAGATCTTGTTAATGATATTGTTGATATAATGGCTACTAATTTCTGGCTCCATTCTTTGAAGATCTCCTTTAATATTTCATATGTTGAAGTATTTTGTGTCGTTTTGTAAATTGCAAGTCTAAAGAGTTATTGGTTTTTTTTCTGCCTGGACTTTACTTCCCCCTAGTGTCCAATTTTGACATCTTAACATGGTATGATAAATTTAATGTGGATTTTAAAATCATTATGCAAGAAGTGCCATATTAAAAATATGGAATAAATATAAACCTAGGTTGTGTCCTGAAATACCTTTACTGGTTTCAGCACAAGAAGTATTTTATAGAAAATATCAGGCAAAGTTAACATATCAAGACTTATTAATATAGGGACAAATTAAGATGGAGTCAAAAGAACAATTAACTGCAGATATTTAATTTTCAATAGTTTTAATATGCACAATTATGAGAAAAATTTAATAAAGACAAAAAGGTAATGGGGACTGAATAACATAAGATGGAATTTGAAAATGAATTTTGTACAAATGAACATGTGCTTGCAAAAAATGTATAAATATTTGTTGAGAGTTGAAACAGAAGAGGAATACGTTAAAGATTGCATATTAAAATGGACTAAGAACTTTGATTAAAATATACAGAAGGCAATGGGAGACAATGTGGATAAAGGGACTAAAATTCACGTTGAGTTACAATTTAAAGGAAATTTTACAAAATGAGCTACAATTGTCATATGATATGACATCAGAGAAATTATTTAAGATGTATAAAGGTGTTTCTAATCAATATTGGAAAATACATCCACAAAGACAAATATTGAAATGCCTACAATGGAGGAATGGATTATGACAATGACAAAACTAACAGAATGACAAAATTCACCTGTTTGGTCAGGGACAAAACAATAAGTACTTTTTATAAAAATGTAGAAACATTTCATGGACTTTTTGCTGAAAGTAGAAAAATATTAAATGGTGGATTTCTGGATTTGATAATTGAAAAAAGATTGAAGGAGGGGCTGAAGGGGTTATTGTTATGTTAAAGAGGTAAGAGGGATGATGAGTTTGTTTGTAACTGCTGTACAATAAAGAAGAATAGAAATAGCTTTTCTAACTATTCTTTTTTCTCTTTGTATTCTTTTCTGCACCTTTTCTTTTCTCTTTTTAGCTATAGAATGTAGAATTCTTTATTGGCCAGGTATGATTGTACAAAAAAGGAATTTGTCTCTGATGCATAAGCTCTCAGTGAACATACAAGCAACAAGTGATAAATCATGATTACAATAACTTTTAATAAAGATTGTTTAAAAAAGAAATTGGTGGCGGCCAAGTTTACCCAGGTTCAGCTAAGGTTTAGTCAATTTGAGGTCAGCAAGGTCATAAGCAGGATTTTTAAAAATCCAATAGGATTCTACTAGGTATGTCTTTAATTTTTAGTTCAATGTTCTGTGAGTATTTCATTTAGAATATATAATTTTAACAATCCATTTTCAGTATTAATCTATAGCTTGGAGATGGGCTATTATAAACCTGGTGTTGCACCCCGCCCTCTCCTTGAACCAGAGTTACTGCTATGTCTGTGTAACATTGGCATCATTTCATACCCAACCAGTGATGAGAAAGGCTTATGATGTAATAGCTAGATGCATTGGTGTCAAAACTAAATACTACCACTAAACTACAAGGTCAGATGCAAGAAGTACAAAATCTGATGTTCTCCTCCAGCCATTAAATTGGAAGTGAAACAGAGGAAACAAAGAGACAATTTTAGGCTGAAGAAGGCACATCACTTCCCTCCATTCCTGGTCAGTCTTTCCTGCCCCTTTTTCTGAAGCACTGGACACAGGATAAAGCAGGGAAAATACTACCTGCTGATGCTTGAAATGTGTTTCAATGAACAGCCTGAAACGATATAACAAGTTGAAATAACAGCACTGAAATGGTAGAGCTGACCCTTCCCTCCTGAACAGTACCTGGAAGAATCTGGAATTCAGTATTTGTTACCCACATAAAGAAAAGAAAGAAGGGAAAGGAAATCCTAAAGAAAAGTGCTCTTTGTGACCCTGCTCCTTTCATGACTCTGATTTGTTTTAGGTTTTAACTTTATTCAGCTTAGGTTATGGAAGTAAAGAATGAGATGAAAGAGGAGGAGCACAGGAAGAAGTTAAGAAGTGACCCACCCTGGAATGCCATATTGCTATCAGCAGGTGACATTTATTTATTTATTTTATTTATTTAAGATATGTACATGGCTGTCCAACTAGCAAAGCACTCTAGGCAGCAAACGAATAAAAATAACAATCACAATCCATAACAGTAAAAAAAATGGCATAAAATGAAATAGCAGGAGCAGTTGAGACCATTAAAATATCTCACAAAATAAAGCAGAAAGATCTGCAACCACATCAAAGGTCCATTAACACTGTGACCCCAGGCTCTGGAGGAATAGCAAGATCTTTACAGCACTCAGGAAGGACAGCAGGTGTAGGACCATCTGTATTTCAACATGGAGCCGGTTCCACAACACAGGTGCCCTGACTGAGAAGACAATGCTTCTAAGGAGCAACCATGAGGCATTTCTTCACTAACAGGACTCAGACCATACCTACTTTGCTCGATTTACAGAGAGGGGTAGACACGTTCAGCCCTGCAAGTAACCTAGTCCTGTGCCATGTAGGATTTTAAAGGTGACAACCACCACATTGTGCCTGGAAACCTACTGAGAGATCCAGCAGCTCCTGAAGCCACAGTGATACATGAGGGTGTTGTGGCACATTGAGTACTTCCTGTGTCATTGCATTCTGGATCTGTTGAAGCTTTTGAATACTGTTCAAACAGAGAACATGTTGCAATAATCCAGTTGAATAGGTAGAATTAGTGGGACATAATAGTAAGTAGAATTGGTTTGACTTGCTGTTTTGCTTCTGTAAGAATTGCTTTGCTAAGAATTGGAATTGCCTCTATCAATTGCTTCTACCAGTGTTCTAATTTCTGTTATCTTGTTTTTCTGTATGACCCTGTGCCTGGTTCATATCTCAGACAAGAAGCAGGGTGTGTCATTGGGCAAATACCTATGTTGCTAAGCACACCCAGCCCCTCTGTTGCTAAGCACTCAACCCTCCTGTTCCTTGCTGCACTGCCAAAGGAAGGCCTGGGCCAGGGGGCCAGAACTGGATACTAAGCTGATGTCTAAGGTATAAAAGGACGCCATACCTTCTCCAAGGTGTGGCCTTCCTCACATGTCTCTTTTGTATATGTTTGGAACAGTTTACCCAGCTTTACTTTGATCAAATTAAATGCTGATTCTTTCTCAAGCCTCCGCTTAAGTTCTTTTGGGCCTATGGTTGACTTAAGCGTATCGCCGAAACTTACAATATAATTGTGCAAAGGACCTCCTAGGCATGGCCCAGACTCCATCAGTCACCTACAATGAACTGTTCAAATAGGTCTTTTAGCCTTGCAGTGGCAGGGTGGGCAGTCCTCAAAACCTCCAAGGCTAACAGGAAGTTATTGATGATAAGGACTGTTGACAACACCCAAACTCCAATTCATGTTGCCACTATCCTGAGACAAAAACCAGATCTAATATGTGACCCCAATTGTGAATTATACCATCAGTGCAGCAGGAGCAGAGTAAAGTCAAAAGAGACAACCAATTGCTTTACTTGTCATTCACATAATCAGAACTGCAGCAGCATTCAGCATTGAATTCGAACAGAGACTATAAAGATATAATGGAAATTCGAAATGGGGGCAGCAAATTTCAGGTTGATGGAGTTTTCTGTGATTCAGGGATGGGTGGACAGCACTTCAATACAACAGTGGGGAAAGGGTTAACTCTTAAATCATGTTGGGTCTCCTGCCAGCATTCCAGCAACTCTGTGTGTGTGTGTGTGTGTGTGTATTAGATTTGTTTGCCATCCCTCTTGCTTTTGTGCCAGGTGTAATGAGTCTCAAACTCCAAGTCCCACCCAATCCTTCCCTTTCTCTGCAAGGGATAATTGTGTAGATGTCTGCTTTCTTCTAAATGTGCCATGGCATTCTTTAAATATCAAAATAACTTTCCTTACCAGATGGCACTAAATATTGAATCTGAAGACAGAACCAACAATTCCTTTAGATGTTCTTCTAATTAATTAGGAAGGTTCTGCACTAATCTCTGTCTGAAGTAAAGCCAGACTTCTGTAACACTACAGGCATCACTGACGAGGCTTCAAATCTGCTTGAAAAGCAAATTAAGCTCCCAAGGATGTTGCTGGGCAATTTCCATCATGAGAAGTCTGGGGTTCTTCTTGCTACAGTAGCAAGGCTGTGTGAAAACAGAAGTTCTCATTCATTCCATGCTACTAGCATTATTTAGATTTCTTCTTGGTTTCTGAGATTCTGAGGAGTAGATATTTTTCCATTGCAAATACATGTGATTATGAAGGAACTCTATCCAATGGCCATTACAGCAGACTGCAGAAATCCTACATATTACCTACTGTAATTCTAGTTATCGGTATATTGACCATCAGGAAATATCACCTGGCCAGATTTACCTTTTCTGGGATTCATCAGACATATGAATCAAATTGTTATTCTATGGAGTTCAAACTGTGTTCAAAAGTGACCTTCACACTTCGGACGACCATACACAGTATGATGCAGATGGAGTTTGGGCATCACGTAATGTAACATATAACATTATGGCCTGAACTCCTTGAAATATCATCTAGCTATATATGTTTGATGAATCCCCAAAGGATGAAATTGGTGCCTCCTAGTAGTTAACGTAAATGAAATCACTACACAGGATATATACACTCTGTAAAATTAGAGAAAACTGATACACACACACACACCAAGGAGGAGAATGGAAGAGCCTGTATGCAGGGGCATGACATAATCCAAAACGACTTATCTCTCTGCTTTGAGAGTTTAAGAGAACGTACACTGTATATTCCATTCTAGTTATAGTTCTTTCATCACTTGAACATTTGGGAGTGCTGTTTACACAATTATGAATCTAAAAAGATCATAGGGATTTATAATCACAGACATCTATTTTTGTTTACTTTTACAAGAATGTTTAAACTTACCTTCAGATTGTTTCTGCTTTGGTATAATCTATGTCTCATTAGAGAACCGATCCCCATTTTTCATGTGTGTCATAGAGGCTGGAAGGTAGCATGAATAAACTCTCCATAGTCAATGCTACCAGATTTACTACTATTCATTTCTTTGAGCTTGGGCAGAAAGGAAGTAGCTGAAATTCCTTCAGATGTGTCCCCATACAAGTAATCCATAATGCACATGCCTTGTGATATTAAATGAAATCTGCACAATCCACTCCATTAATTAAAGTATCTCTTTCATAACTTTCATGGCCCAACACATTGTCACCAAATGTAAGAGAAGGAGGCAGCAGAAGAACCCACCTTCACTTTTTTTCTGGTTCACAGCTTCAGGAAAACTGAAGTAAGAAAATTGAGGGAAGCTGAGAGGATGGGAGGATAAAAGCAGGAGTTGCAAATATTGGAGGGCAAAATAGATTAGTAGATTTACGCCCCTCCCGCCAAAGTTCTGATTGTCTCTGAAAAAAATTACCAAGTGTCATCTAAACTAATTTATAATTTTTAGATTAATATGAAATGAGATTCAGATAAATACGAATTTGTGCTCCTGAGATAGGTTGCATCTTTTGTGTATGTGCAAGTCACATTGTTGAGAATTTCCATGTGGAAGATGATTTTCCTCCCTGGAATGATGATCTGGTTAGCTACATACCATCAGAGACAATTTGTACTGCAAGTTAAGAGTATATTGGCTGATTTAAGTTTTATGAAGCATTTTGTTCAAATAATTTACATAGCCCTGTATGTTAACTATTTAAGTAGTCACACATGCACACATTTGAAACTATATTCAGAATGATTATGCATGAAACAACTAGCCATAGAGGTGGGAACTAATATACTGTTTCTAATGGTGATGGATAAAAAGAACAAAACACAGATAATTTCTCACTTGCCATTTATTGTTAGAAATTGCCATGTAGAGACATATTGGGTTGAGTAATGACCAGATTCATGTGGCAAAAATGATACCCAACGTATGGCATGAGGAGCAGCTGCTCAAGGCATCTGGGTACATCTGGCCTAATGTCTATGCATCTGCCATAGCCTCTGTAGTTCCAGTCCCAAAGAACAAGGTTTGGTCAATCTCCAATTCTTTTCACTTTCAGGGAAATCCAATTCTGAAATCAAGGTGATCTCCTGTTGTTAGTGAACCCTTAACATGGTTGCTGCTGAAGAGACCCTGTTTCATCTAGGAATCCTGTAGCCACATCTCCTATAACTTCTATTATCACAATCTCTGTAAGGTGTCCTACTGCTGATTACTTATTGTCCCTTCCAATCCCTTACATCTCCTTCACTTTGTGCCTCATGAGTACTTACAATAAGTATGAAAGTTAATGTGGCATCTTTCTGTCCCATCCTGTAACATGTTTTTTTTAAGGTCCACATAAGCTACTCCCTCCTTTTTTTGTTCTCTCCCCCAACGTTTAGGAGAGGCTATAGGCCTGGCCTTAATCATCACCCTACAGTATATCCATAAGTGCCATACCTAGACAGGAATGGCCAACAGCAAGGACAGCAAGCAGTCATAGTTGGCATGGCTCAGACTTTACTAGGAATGTGGGAAGCAGGTTCACTATGTCAAGGAAGGGTGAGAATCACAAGGGGAACAATAGATAGAAACAGTGGAAAAACAGCTATTGATGCAGCGAGAACTATCCTATCCTACAGAAGCACCAGACAGGGGACTGATGCCTGCTATGGCATGATTGGCAATGTATCTTTATTAGCACCAGGGCTTTCAGCAGATGCCCCACCATGCCCCTGAGTAATGACAATGAGTTGCAGCAAAGTTTCTCAGGCCAGGCATTCAGTGAATAATAATGCCCTAGTGTGCACTCAACTCAAGACTCCCCCCTTCTTTAGACATGTGTACAATTTTATTCTTTGAGGCTTTCAGCATGCATATGCCTACCATACACAGAGACAGGTGTGTAATAGGTGAGAAATTGGAAGTATTTAAGGATCTATTGTTTGTTGTTGGAGGTAGTGACAAACTTCATCCATGATTTGAATACTGATTCATTGGACAACCTGGCATCCTCTTCTTTTGATCTATCTTGCTTCACAGAGTGGCACCAAGGGACTCAGAGAAGTGGCACTGAAGCACCAATACTTAGAGTTTCTTAATTATTTGTAGGACCCAAACAGCTATACACAGGATGAGAAAACATGCCACAAGGAACAACTTGTGCATACAAGTGATAAGGTGATGTTGCAAAACACCAGTGTTGGGAAGTAAGTTAAAAGCTGTAGAGAAAAACACTTACTCTATTATCCTTGGGGAAATATTCTTTCTTGTGACTTTGTGTATCAACTCAGAGGCAGAGGCAGGATGAAATCTAGATAGTTAGAGCTATAGTAGATATTTACATACATACTTAAAATATGCTTCTTGGGCTGGACTAAGTTAAGCAATAAACAAACCATTATCCCACTCCTCTACCCACAATGAACCTTTAAAGCCTCCGAATATCTTTAATGCTCTCTATGATCCCAGAATTGTACTGAAATATTTTGGAGTTGGCCAGAGTCAATGAGATGCAGACTTCCAAATTTGGAAGAAGTTATAGTTTTCAGTAGTATTCATGCTACTGTCCCAGATTAAGGAGCAGTTCCATTCTGTGGCTCTATATTCTTTTCTAGTGCCCTGAAAGAAATAGAGCATAAGGCATGTTCTATGGTTTCCAAGAATATATGACATCCTAGCATCTGTGAAAAGACATGTTTTGGAAGTATCAGCACTAGAGGTATAGGAGAGAATGCAGGCAACTGAAGTGGAAGCACTATGAAGTTCAGGAAAGGAATATAACATAGCACCCAAAGACAGGAGCTAAGGTAGCCTGTTAAGGAACAAGGCAGAAACACTCAGTCATGAGATTATAACTTGGTTTAAAAAAAAATCTCCTGTTTCTTCAGTCTACCCCATCCCAGCTCACTATGCTGGGTTGCAATTGCTGATCACTTGACTTCAGCTAGCAGTTGTAGCCGTTTAGGTAATAAACCCATAGATTGAGGGCAGAACTAGAGTAATAATCTACTGTATCTGGGAAAATCAGGTGCCATCATGTCTGCAGGAACTCACAGGAAGTGCCAATATTTTAAGATATAACGAACTCGGCCATAGAAATTGAGCTGCTTCAGGGGTAACAGCCACTCAAGTCAAGGTCAGGAATCCTCTGGGATCCAGGATTTCACTGATCATTGTAAATCCCAGGGGTGTCATGATACTCTTTGCTGGCATCCTGACCCCCCTGGAGGAGCTCAGAAACGGGTGCTCTGATAGCGCAGCCTGCGAATCTCAGAGACTCCATCGTCCCGGCAGTACAAGTCCCTGCCGGGACTTTGTGCCAGTCACCGGCCCCCTGCTCCCCCACCTCCTCCAGCACTGCTGCTGGTGCTGCTGGTGCTGCCTGAGCTGGAACTGCTGCAACGATCTTCATAGATAGAAATCTCAATCTGAAAACAAGAAGATAAGGACACCAAACAAATGCATGAAAACCCTGCTCCACCCCACACTCGGCTCTCAAATATACTTTCTCTACTGGAACTCAGCGGGTCAAATAGTCAAATTGTTGTTGGCTAAGCAGGTATGGAGACATTATGTCATTCATGCAACTGCACTCTTTTTACACACACACACACACACCTTTTTGCTTTTTGAGAGAGAGAGAGAGGGAGAGGAGGCTAGTGGGAG
>JANHFL010004594.1:556250-594525 GCA_032468155.1 Oxyrhabdium leporinum | reverse complement strand
ATCATCATCATCATCATCATCATCATCATCATCATCATCATCATCATCATCATCATCATCATCATCATCATCTTAGCACAGAGCAAAGATGGGCTGAGCATTGTATGGATATATACTGTTATAGCCTACCTTGGTTATTTTTAGAAATAAAAACCAGATGGTGAAAATACCTAACACGGATAATCCTCCACTTACAAAAGTTCCTTTTAATGACTGTTCGGAATTACAACGCCTGAAACAAAGGGGCCGTTTTTCACACTGATGGCCATTGCAGCATCCCCATGGTCACTTGATCCAAATTCAGAGACTTGGCAACTGGCAGGTACTTATGACGGCTGCAGGATCCCCTTTTGTGACCTTCTGTCCAGCAAAGTCAATCGGGAAGCCAGATACACTTGACAACCGTCACTAACTTCACAACTGCAGCGATACACTTCACTTCACTTCTCTAGACTAGCCACACCCAATTCCTGCAACCATTTCTCAAAACATATTAAGAACATCCTTCTTATCCACAAATTATTTTAGATGGAAGACTCAAAACTACCACCCTCTCAAAACATTGCCAGAGGGTTTCCAGTGGTGTGTGTGTGTGTGTTTGTGTGTGTGTGTGTGTGTGTTTAAATGCTCAGGCTTCAAGCTTCTTGTGTGAAAACTAGTTCACTCAGGCAACACCATGCAATTCTCCTGGGAAGCAGCGGGATTTCAACATCTCTCCTTTTAAAATGATGAATCCAACTCCACATATTCGTATTTTTACAGATGCCCTGAAGGAGAAAGGTGACAGTAGATTATGTGGAATGCTAATGAGTTCCCCCAGGAAGTTCACAATGTTTATTAGTGCCTTGAATATAATGTACTCAGGGAACAATATACTCAATAAATACTCCATGCAAATGAATTCTGTGGACGGAAGGAAAGACTTTCTAGCTAGCTAGTTAATCTACAGGCCCATTGTTATAACAGCTCTGCTAAGGCAAATTGGAACTAACAAAGAAATTACCTGTGCCTAACTAGTTTGGTTTGGTCAAATGTTCTTCAGGCTACCTAGCACTCAACTTCTTGGATGCTATTTCAATTTCCCAACTTACCTTATAGCCTTGTATATCTGTAGGAAGATTCAAAGCTTCAAAGAACTCTGCTTTAAATATATCAGAACAAGATGTTGTCATCATGCATTCATGAGATGGGTGTCCATATAAATTTGATAGGTGGACAGATGGACAGATAGACAAAGTCTTGGTGCTCTGATTTTTTTTTTAAGTCAGCCAAGATTACCTAGTGGCTATCCCCAAGCTGAGTTTGGAGGAGGAGAAAGTTCTCAAAGGTTTTTTTCCTTTTTTTTTCTTGGATGCTAGAAATTCAGATTTTTCATTAGAAGTTTGATTTTTTTTTTAAATTCATAAAAAATAAAATAAAATAACACAATTATGCTGTCTTCTTGAACTTCATAGAACATGCTTCTTAACCTTAGCAACTCTAAGATGTGTGCACTCCCAGAATTCCCTAGCCACTCGGGGGGGGGGGGAATGGAGTTGAATTCCACACATCTTATCGTTTCCAAAATTAAGAAACACAGACTTTGAGAAAAACTGGGATAGAAATATATTATGGAATAGTTTCATCTGATAAATATACCTTTCCAGCTTTTTACTTTCTTTGACATCCAACGCATTCTCTCCTCCTTACTGTACACATTTTGTTTGCATCCCATGTACCTTTTGATAGGCTATAATTTTGTCCTGGACTTTTAATTTTTTTTTCCTCTTGAACTTGTTTCAGTGGAAATGTTCGAAAGCAGCAGAGTAAAACTATTATCCTGCAGGGTCTTTTTCTTTTCTCTCAGACTCTCTCTCTTTTTTTTTAAAAAAAAGTGACAATTGTTTTTATGATATTTCTGCTTCAGTTTTATAGGCTGGCAAAATAACCCGATATTTCAACAACAGTTTGCTTGCCAAGTAATTATTATAGGTTTGGAGCTCTGTACATTTTGTTTCTTTGCAGGGTGGTGATCTGTTTTAAGATAGTGGAAGGGGAGGGGAGGAAATCTCTTTCTCCTCTTCCCTGCACCCATCCAGCTCCCACCCTCAGAAATGTTCATTGGTGGGGCACGCTTTACAATTTGGCATCTGTGGCAAGATTCAAAGCTTCAAAGATCTTTGCTTTAAATGTATCTGAACAAGATATTTTAATCAGTCATTTTCAAAACTGGGACACTGGGATGGGCTGTAGCTCAGCAATAGTCTACATGCTTTATGTGCAAAGATCTTGTCATTCTTCCACCCTTCCATAGAAGGCTGAGGGAAAATATAGCCTTCCTTGAAATCTGAATTTCAATTACCAACATTTTTCTATTGGATGGCTGAATTGCCTGTCCTGCTGAAGAAGTGATTTTGCTGGTCTGGTTATATCCTGGTTTTTTTTTTTATTCTTAGTTTGCTACCATGTTGTGCAAGGCCATCCCATTTGGATACTTTATTTTAATGAACACAAATAACAGGAATGGTTCAACAGCCAGTTCATGTAGTAGTCAATCTGTAGGAGATGACCAGGTTGAACCCGATGGAGGGGTCAAATGTATCATCAGTCTTGAGTCTCTTTGTGCCCACAAGAGATCTAAATGCAGCCCATCTTGAATTCCGTTGACTCTTATCTACTGCCAATTTGCTTTGACCATTAGTAGTTCAGATTTTTGCAAAGAGTTTTAGCCTGCAATAAACCTATATATTCATTTGAACTGCCTGGACTCCTGCAGTTGGCACCATCACTGGAGTGTTTAGAACAGATGACCTATGAGGTTCCTGGTGACCATGTCATTATATGGTAACTTAAGTGTCTGATGTGCACACAGCTGTCTTCCTCCCTGAATATCTGTCTCGAACAAGGTGTGAGAATCAAGATGTACTTTCCATCTTTATGTCCGCCGCAGTTTTCTATCTTCCGTCTCTCCAAATTCAAGGTTGTTTCAGTTTAGCATTTCAACTGATTGGGCTTTATCTTTTTCAATAGGGATGCAAATTGTAATAGATCTAAAGGTTACCAGGGGACAGCAACATAATTGTAATAGCTGCAGGTCTCGCCCATCTCCAGATGAAGCTGTCAGTTCATCAATTGTCACAAAGCATCCCCAGCCCAATTTTTATTCTTTTGCAACTGCTTCCTGTTGCTTGAGATAAATGAAGCCACCCACTCTCTATTTGAAGGGAGCGATGTTTTCCTGTTCTGCTTTTGGAAATGCCGGACACCAATTTGGGCTGTCACCTAATCCCAGTGCCTCTTTTTGTGTGAGAGAGAGAAGCTCAATTTACCAAGAGATTTTTGACATTCGCTACTTTAAAAAAAAAAAAAATTCCATCCATCTTCCAGTTTATTCCTGTTCTTGGCATTAGAATTGGGCAGAAAATTAATATGTCACTTTTAATTAATAAAATTTAAGCTATCCAGCACAGGTCTTCTCGAAGTCTGCAGGACCGAACTGCCTATTGCAAGTTTGGGAAGGCAAAATGAGGAGCTAAGCCCAGAATGAGTTTTGACAGCATGCCTCTTAGCTGGAGCAAATCTGAACAGGCTATTTTTTTAAAAAAAAAAGTCACCAGGTTGATCTTGGCCCTCTGGAGATTTCCTGACTCACAGTTTGAATACCCCAATTTAAGATATGGGAAATAAGCCATAAGTGGGTTAGCTTCTCAGTTTCTTCTCTTTCCAGAGATATTTCTTCTCCTTCTTCTCCAGTACATCATTGCTGACTCATTTAGGGACTGTGGGATGAGTGGGTGTCAAAATCTGCAAGATGACAGATTTGCTGTTGCAAATAAAGTCTTGACCTTTTGCACATATATGGCCTGCGCATACAGTAGGGGCAGGGTTTCAGTTGCTACACTGTACCAAACTCTTCCAACTTTAGAATTCAGAATAGAGTCAAAAGGGACCTTGGACATCTTCTAGTCAACCCACTGTTCAAGCAGGAGAACTTATACCATTTTAGACAAGTGGCTGTCCAGACTCTTCTTAAAAAACCCCAGTGATGGAGCACCCACAACTTCTGAAGGCAATCTGTTCCACCCGTTAATTGTTCTCACTATCAGGAAATCTCTCCTTAGTTCTAGGTTGGTTTTCTCCTTGATTAGTTCCCATCCATTGCAAGTTCCTTCTTACTTCTAGGTTGCTTCTCTCCTTGATCTTGCTCTTTATCAGTGGTTCACAACCTTTTCTTCACCATGGACCCCCTTTAAATATCTTTCGTGGTCACGCATCATGGCTACGGACCCCAAAAACGTAACTCAAGATTTAAATCGTAACATTTCTTCAAGTCTTTGCAGACCTCCTGTGATGACATCGTGGAAGTGAAAATAGTTTATTTTAATTTTTGTCATTCACATTTCATTTTGTCCCTCCTTTGGCATCCTTTTTTTAATGATTCTATTCCACTATTTCTTTGATAATAGTGTAACTCTTGTCCCTCATTGAGTTGTCCCATGGTAAGTTGGCCATGGTGAATTGTCCCATGGTGAGTTGGCCACATCAAGTTGGCCATGGTGAATTGGCTGTGTCAAGTTGGTCATGGCAAGTTGGCTGCATTCAGTTGTCATAGACCCTGCCAAGAAAACTGCACGGGCTTGTCCATCCAGTCTCCAAGAATCAGCTGCAACTGAAAGGAACAAATAAAATTTGATAACATCTAATATCTGATGTGAGGATATCACTAGCATCTGTTAAAACATGTATCTTTTCCTATCTATTAGTTAAACACATTGGTTTTGCCAAGCACAATTGTAGACAACAAGGGCAATAAAGAATAAGAATCAGCAGATAAGGAAAGCAAATAGCACTGACTAATACAATTTTAGGAGTGTAGATTTGTCTACACTCAGGTTTCTGGTCAATATTAAAAGGAGAAAACATTTAAAGAAATTTTGTCACAATGAACTAATTCTTCCAAAGTAATTCATGAACTTCCAGGATTTTGATCTTGAGTCGGTAATTTATCTTGCTCCTTTACTCTGCAGCCCTTGGCTTAAAATTGTCAATACTGACATTTCTTTGGTTGAGTGATGTGTAAAGCTAACTGGTGAGGAAGCAACAAGTTCTATTAATACCTGCTCACATATGTTATTGATTTTAAAATGCAATAAATTACATTACAAATCGGATTAGGGATTCTGAATTAGACTACCAACAAAATGAAAAGAATCCTGGACTTCTGGGGAGGAAATGGTGAACTGAATATGGCCCCACAAAAAGCAGAGGGAACAATCACAGGAAAATGAAGATTTGGTGAGTGAACCTGGATTTCATAATTCCTTTCTGGACAAAGAGATCACCCACAAATACTCTATACTGCTGCCTCTTGCAAGAAGACAAGACAGCAGTATCTGGTAGATTTAGAGCTCTGGAAGATGAAGTAACAATCATCTTATTTAAACCATGGTTGGGTTCTTTAAAAGGGTACTGGGATAAAAGGATACTTCCTTTTCTAATCACTTTTGGAATTTGTTAATTGCTTTTCAGCTATTAGGAACCTTTGGATTGTTAACTTTTACAATACCTTTTATTACAGTAAATGTTAATCTTTCATAAAATTAGTATAAAAATGTGAAAAATCACCATTGGGCTTCTCCCAGGGGAAATTTAATTGCTAGAAAGAAGGAACCTCCTTATTAAGAGTTAGTGGATTTTCAGCCAGTTCATGGAGGAGTGGGGAGAGAGAGAGATTTCCCCAATGTGATAATCTTGAAATAAAAAGAGTTTGGCAAGTTGGAACAGTGGGTAAATTAACAGAACAAAGAGTTCTGTATCAGAGTGTCACACTTCATAGAATTTCCTTTCCAGGTAAAAATGTGAAGAAAAGTGCTGAAATAGAAATCCAGAGAGAAATAACAATTTAAAAACTCTACCAATTGTGTCCTGTGGAGAGCAGATTTCATTATGTGTTGTTCTGTTATTGAATTTATTTTAAAAGGCAAACTTATGTTAGAAAAATGAAGCCTCCCAACTGATTGCAAATAAAAATGCTTGCTTACTTACATCATGTGCTTTTTTTTTAGGGATTTCAACCCGTTTGCATGATGTAAGCAAAATACTAAGGAATAATAAAACAGAGAAACAGATTGTTATTTTATTTAAAATACTGTAATCTTAACAGAAAAAAGTTTGGCTGACTGTCTGCCTATGGATTACAAATACCACTCAAATAAAGTTAAGTTGTAGGATCAATAGCTAAAAAAGAGGCACTGTTATGCATATAGTCTGAAGCATGGATGGTTAATGTAGCATGCATGGAAATTCCATTTAGAATGAACCAGAAATCCTGTCCAACCCAAATTTTCTTTTTAGAATCTTTTAATTAAACAAAGAACATTAAGTGGGAAATTGGCTTGCTACAGGACAAAGCATCCAACTTAATTATCATCTGTATTTCCAAGAATGCTTGGAACTTACATAGGTCATATATAAAGGAAAAGTTGTAAACAACTTCAATCATGAAAGTGAACCACCTGCCCAGAAGAATAGCAATAATGACAAAGGTGAGTGGTGGAGATGGGAAGTTTGTTGGGATGGGGGGAGAGTTAAGATAGTGAGAAACCTCCCCAGTTTGTTCTTTTGTGGATGATATTCTGTTTTGCTCCTTGGTTGCCACCGAGATGTCCATTCAGTCAACACACTCTCTAGGCAAATTGTATCGTGAAAGAACTCATGATTTTGAAGGCCTCAGGTGACCAAAACTAAGGGTTGGGGCAACCGTTCTCTTCTTGTAGAATAAATCCTGTTATGTTCTCGTAAGAAAATTGTAAGATGTGAAGAAACCTGGTCCATAGAATCTCCAAGAGTCAGATTCAACTGAATGGAAAACCTAGCATCATCAAGGAGCTCTCCAGGGTCCTGACTATTAGAGCTTCCGAGTGCTTTGGATTTGATAACCAAAAGGTGCTTTGGACTCACAATGGGACAACTCACAGCAGCCAACTCACTGAGGCCAACTTGCCACAGACAACTTACCATGGACAAGTCGGCATGGCCAACTCGCCAAGGGACAACTCGCTACGGGACAATTCAACAATTCAATTTAAAATTTAAAATAATTTAAAAAATGATTTTAACTTTTGTCATTCACATTTCATTTTATGCCTCCTTTGGCATCCTTTCTTTAATGATTCTATTCCACTATTTCTTCAATAATAGTGTAACTCTTGCCCCACAGCAAGTTGTCCCATGGCAAGTTGGCCATAGTGAGTTGTTTTGTGGTGAGTTGGTTGTGATGAGTTGGCCACAACAAGTTGGCTGTGGCGAGTTGGCTGCGGTGAGTTGTCATAGATTCCTTTGGACTACAAGCATAAACCTTAAAACAATAATGCATTTTCCTCGTGTTTCCTGCAGAATCAAGTCTAAAGCACCACACAGCTATCTGAATGTTGTTTTTTTCTATAAGAGACCAGGCCTCTTTATGCTGTTTTCTTATTCTGTACAGGCTTCTTCCTTTGGGGGATTAAGCTACACAAGGACTGAAAAATTATTAGATGGGTTCACTTATATTTGGAAATGGAACCTGAAGAGATTTGATTCTTATTCACTGAATTTTTTGCAGGATCTTGGTGCATTTGTGTGTAATCTAAACAATTCTAACACTTCAGGGCCCTTTTGTTTAAAAAGACAAATTGCTAGAATCAAAGGAAGAAGGAAAAGGGAGAATCTAATCATTGTTTCAAATGTGTTTACTGAAAACTATATTCATTCAGAAGGCTATAATTTTATCTCAGAGAAAGTATTTACCAGAGGAATTATTGCAATCGAGACTGTCTGGAGGGAGGGAAAAAGCTGATTTACAGTGGTTAACATTTCAATGGCATTCTTGTTACTCTTCAGAATAACCAGTTCTTTATAGATGAAGGATGCTCACACAATTTTCTATTTTCTTCCAAGAGCACCAAAACGTGAGGCAAAACCAAAATGAATTCTCTGCCTTCAAACATTGTGAAAATTAATCTACATGTTTCAGATTACCCACTACAGTTTATCACAAGGGATAAATTACATCTGCTTTCCAAACTACATCCTTAGGGGACTTCAGAAACCATTCTGATTACTGTATATGGCTGAAAACTAATAGTGTGGCTTTATTTTTATTTGTTTATTACATTTGTTTGTCGCCCATCTCACCACAAGAATTAATGGTTTCACACTAATTTGAGGCAGGGGTTATATAAAATAATATGTAGGATAAAACCATGAAATAGTCAAGGGAAAGAACTCCACATTTCCGCTTCAAAATGTAAGACCATGGGAAAAATGAGATCTGGGGATTTCTTCATTATGACACTGCACAATTATCTCTTTGAATCATCAGCAGCAGATCTCAAATCTCCTCAGAGCAAATATGTGGATTCCTGAAGCTGGATCCCTCTTCATTTCTCCATATTGACTCCCGCTGGTGGATTCTGCAGACTTTGATTGACACAAGTCTGTGGGGCAAAAGGTGTAAGAACCAATTTCTACAGAAATTTGACTTTAATTAAGAATTTGTGCAGCCAGCTGGAAAATTAAGAGCTGTATTTGCTTTGGATTTATCAAAGCAGAAAGTCTTTGCACAATACCTGCACAAAAGTAGGCAAACTCAAAATAAGTGATACATTGGGTGAAGTTCTTCTCTTCTGAGAAGGATAAAGGCCCAACAATAAATACAACATCTTGTCCATGATATAGTAGGAAGTGAGAAACAATTGTTTGTCATAACACTCAAGTAAGCAGGCTGGATTTTTAATTAATGTGTGAACTGACTGTGACAAATGGCAGTTTGCTTCCATTTGTATCTTTCAAACCCCATAATTGATGATCATGCTCTTTGGTTAAATAGAAGTTCTTGGTCCTTACTTGAAGTCATGACATCTTGCTACCATGGAGATGTCATTTAAAATAATAGAAAGGTTCTCATACCTTAGAAGCTTACCGCACTATGGAACTGAGCTGAATAGAGAAGAAAATTGCCCATTCGATTATTCTTTTCTTCTATTTTTTAATGCTACCACTGTACTTCAGATTAGACCAGTTTTACCAGCCTTTATTTTTGTTAGCAGAATTTCCCCCCCCAGAATGAGCTCTTGGAGAGTAGCAAATGATAAATGGGGTTGGAGCAAACAATGGATGAAGCCAGGGCTAAAAATAGAGTGGAGGAACATTCTTTCTAATATTTATTTTTTTCCTGACACCCCTTCCTCAAAATCTGTGTCTCTCCCTCCTTTTCTAAAGGAGAAGGTACAGATAGCCCTTGACTTACAATCATTCATTTAGCAACTGTTCAAAAGTTGCAACGGCACTGTAAAAACTGACTTCTAACTGGTCCTCACCCTTTCAAATTCAGCTGTTTGGCAGCCAGAAGTTATTTATGATATTTGCAGTATTCCAGGTGATGCGATGACCATTTGCAATCTTTCCAGCAGACAAACAAAGTCAATGGATTCACGTAACACAGATAAACACTCTCCCTTTATTTGAAGCTCTTCCATTTTAAACCTGCCTCGGTTTTATTTTTAACAAAAAAATGTTACATCTAAAATATATGAAGAATGGTTTCAGGAATTGGGTAGGTCAAGTTTAATGAAAAGGATGAAAGGACATGGTTTTTATAAAGAAATTACTAACAGAAGTGCAAGAAAGATTGATAAAAGCGTTGTCTAATTATGTATAGAGGATTAATCTTAAGAAAATGCTTATTTAATTTGTATGTATTAAATACAGTTAGACTTGCATTTGCATAGAATTGGAGAATTGAAACAATTTGGAGAGAAGAAAATATGTCTAGAAAAATGCTAGTGTGTGAGGATTGATAAAATGAACAACACATGATAGACTAGGAAACAATAATATAAGAACTGAAATGTACTTTTAACTGTTTTTGAAAATATTTGTACCCAGACAACACACCGTGTAACAAAAGAATGGTATGGAAATAAAATAAAAAAACTCATTTGGAAAAAAAAAAAGAACAAGTAGCACTTGTGGCTGAGAAAGCCTTCGCACAGCTCACCTGGTGTGCCAATTGTTCTTTCCTGGAGCAGCATGCTTTTCTCAAGCTATCTCCTGCTTCACTCTTCTCCTATTTGGACTATTACAATGTACTCTCCATGGGATTGCCTTTAAAGATATTCCAAAAAGCTGTGGCTGGTCCAAAATGTATCAGCTCAAGTAAGTATGTATATGTTGCAGTTCATCCATGTAAAACTGCACTAGTAACCAGTTGGTATATGGAGTTCATCTTGCTCAGGACAGGAATCCGAAGCAAAGCTCCCCTAAAAGAAAGCATTTTAGCCTCTGTTTGAATACATCAGGTGAAAGGGAGTTCATCATCTTCTTGGTTCCTCCATAACTGATAATTTTATCCCCTTGAAACACCACTGTGGCTTCTCATCATTTCCTTTTAATCCTCCTGAAGCATCCAGACATCAGGAGAGGGAAGAATCAAGGAGAAATTCCCAAAATTCCCATGAGAGTGTGGCAGTGAAAATGCTGAAGGGAGTTTCAGGCAGCAAACCTTCTGGGATTCCCTGTTGTACAGTAGGTTTTCCATTCATATTTCATATCTTCCTGCAAGCCAGCCACCCAGCTCTGCTAGACAGGGAGCACATTATAAATGTAACAAAGCAGGAAAGACATCAAAACAGCTTATACCCCCAAAGCACGGCAAAGACCTCCTGCTGTTCAAGGCCCTAGTCTGATCCAACATTTTCTAAGGAAAAAGATTCAGGCCATGGAGGTGCAAAGGCAGCAAGCATATCTTCAGCCCACCTACCAACCAGGTAGGACATGTTAGTAGCTGAACCTGCAGCACAAGACTGAGCAATCTCCAGGTGCTGAGGCAAGTTCTAATTAAAAACATAATTCAGAGCTTCAGAGACAAGAGTTTGCATATGCATCATAGAGATGAGGCAGGTTAATAAGTCAAGAGTAATGTGAGGCCAGTAGAATTAGAATGTGGGCATTCCCAAAGGGTCCTGTGAAAAACACCATTTATATGTTATGTGCTAGTGCTGCCATGGATTGGTTGGAAGAGCTTCAGCCAATGATTCCTTTCTATGTATCACAAAAATTGCCCAAATCTGAAGGCCACATTCAGAATCTAAAGACGGCAATTTCCTATCATTACGCAATTTTTTCAGTTTATCATCTGGACTCCCAATACTTCTCTATATGTACTGTTCCCCTGCCTTGCCAAAGTATTTCATCATTTCCTTTACAATCATCTTCAGACTTCTCCATCACTTCCTGTGATTTAAATACTCAGTTATAACTAACAACTTCCTACAAGAACATGGAGCTGCTGGAGATACAGAGCAAATCAAAACAGACCTGCAACTGGACCAAGAATTCTTTGGACCTAGGACTGTTCATCTAAGTCAGTTCTCTTCAAAGTGTGGTCTGAGGAACTCTGAGGTTCCCAAAAATCTTTCCTGGGGGGTGCGTGAAATCAAATAAATAATATTTTAGCATTTCTAATTCAATACAAATAAACGTATATAGCTCCCACAAACCAAAGGTCTTTGAGGCTTTCAATCATTTTTAAGATTGTAAAACGGTTTAGAGTTCAAACCATTTGAGAACCATTGACTTAGGTGAACAGCCCACCAGGACTGCCTTGCAGTGAACAGAACATCAGTAAGAAGGATAAACCCTGTTCCATAACAGCCTTAGATCTGAAATCTTAGCCCTTCAAAAGAAAGGACTTCTAGTGTGGCAATTAAGAATTTTGTTGTGGGCAGTGTACTAATCAGAACAAAATGTTATTACCATACCTGGAATGCAATAGTTGCCTGGTCCTAGATGAGGGTATCAGTGCATTTTCAGATAAACTTTGAGCCTATACAGATCTGCGGTAAACACAGGATTCTTCCTGTCTCCCACACTGCTCTGCTGAAAGGTTGGGCTAACCCCAGCATGTCACTGACAGGCACAGGTGCACCACAAGCCCTGTGAATTTGCAAAGCAGTTATTCATTCTCTGAACCAGCTTCTTCTGCAAAGCCAGAGGAAGCTATAACTGGAAAGCAGTCATAAAACAAGGAAAATGGTAAAGGGGTTCTAATGCCTTGGTTCCTCACAATTTGATCAAAGCTTTAGCTCTGCAAATCCATATCCACGGAAGATTTTTTTTTACAAAGTTGAGGAACTGAAGGAACTGAAAAGTCATAAGACACTGAACACTTATGTTTTCTACATAAAAGACAGGGGGGGCATTATAGAATAGTGGGTGGGTGGGGGCAGAAATTAAATGTGCAGAGTATAAATTACCTGGGCATAAGAAAGCAGCCCAATCCAGTCAGTCAGAGTCATGTAGCAGGAATTTGCTGCATTAATCTTTCTTTTTTTCCAAAGATCAATAGCACTGAAATCCCCTAAGCTAGAAGATCAGAGAGGTAGTAATGAGAGTGTCTTGACAGACAGGAGTATCTATCCAGCTGGCTTTAAGCCTATCCTGCACAGGCCTTTCATCAACCCCTGAACATAAAGGTAATTCTGTGGCCTTTTAAGTTTATTTTTACTAGACTCTGTGCTGACATCTGGGAAAAGGCCATCTCAAGACATTTTACTGTCTGAAGGAAGAGATGGCACCTGGACTGGCAACTTTAGCATTAAGTTCAGATAGTGGCTTACTGCACACTAATTTAGGAGGCCTTAAACAAACTTAAACTAGAAACATCTCTAGCCGCCGAAATCACAAGACTACACCTGATTTACATTAGGCATGTCATGTGTGCAAATTCATTGGAGACGTCAAGGATGCTAGGAGTGGTTAGTGAAGCAAGCAAAGAACTTGCTGGGTTGATACCACCATAGTTGATAGAAAGAAGAACATCCATTAGCTGAAAGAAGCTTGACAGGGTAGCATGGAGAGCGCTTGCCTATAAAGTCACCAAGAGTTGGACACAACTGAACGGTTAAAATCAATTAAACTAACTAACTAGACAATCTGTTAAGCCTAATAGAAGATAAAAATTGAATCCTTGAAGAAAAACAGGGTGCTATTCTAATTATAGCAACTGTATCTTAAGTTGGAGAATCATTCCAATTTGTATAAAAGTAGGGCCAACAGAACCATGAAATCATGGGAATATGAATAAGATGGTGGTAAGATACAGAATACAGGCCTTCATATGACCATGATTTAAGGTCAAGAATTCTGAGGTCAGGAATTTAAATAAGAAAAACTAATATATATCACTTTGGGTCTGAGCAAGTGTCAAGTCGCTTAATAAAAGCAGTAGCTACCTCCACCTGCAGACACTAAAAAGGAAAAGAGATTTTTGTACACATTACTGTGAGCTGAGCCGTCTCCTAATCCACAATCTTTGTAAAATTAAAGTTCAATAACAAAACCAGGCTGAAAACATAGCAAAGGGCAGTGAAACATCGAGACTTGTTTTGAACTCTGTAGCAGTGTTCACACAACACAGCTGATACTGTCTGTTACTACCTCAAAATAAACACTAATACCCATGAGCCAGCAGCAGGCAACTCAGATGACTTGGTCAAAAAGAAGTGATGATCTTGACAGGAAAGCCAGCTACTCACTACAAAGAAAACTGAGTTAGTTAATTCTCTCTCTCTTTCTCCCTCTCACTCTCTCCCTATCTGGGAAAAGAAAAAGATCCATAGTGGCTTTACTGCAATCAAAGCAATGATATAGGAGACTTAAGACAGTCCCGTCCCTTTTTGTGTGGTGGGGGTTAAGAAACTGAGTTATGCTGTTCACAGAAAATAATATTAATAAGTTGTGGCTGTCTATGCTAAAGGCACAAGCGATGTATGTTGCTGTAGTTTTCCAAGGAGACAGCTTTTGCCGAAACTCCAATTTTGATGGACAAGGGACAGATTGTTACAGAAGGCAGCAGGCAGACTATGCTATAAAGGAGAAGAGAGAAAGCAATAAATATACACTTAATGCCTGGACAAGCCTGCTCACATAATCAACATGGCAGACCAGGCAGCAAGGAGAGTTGTGATATTTTTATAGATGAACCATAATGTGTTTTTCTGCAAACCGCATTCAACAGATGGTCTATTTTCCCCAACAGAAGTATAGATGATCATCAGTACAGCTGGAAAAGGCAACAAAAGTCTGCTAAGAAAACAAAGAACAATCCTGGAAGCAAAACAAACTACAAGACCGCCAGACCAGCTGATTTTCCCAAAGTGAAACTACTACAGCTTTTCAGAAAAGACTTTCAAATGCTTTTCCTAAAATGCATTGGGCCACAAATTATTTTTAAAAGTCCAGTGGAGTGGTTAGCTCTTTGCTTCAATGCTAATTGGATTCCTTTCTGTGTGTCTGTATCCCAATATCCTGGTCCAATCAACCTCCAAGTTATCAGAAAATGGCATCATGCTATCAGTGTTCTCTTCTATTTGTTTAGGTTGCCTAGTTCTTTTATCTTTTTATGTCTCACACTCCAAACCAATCATCATCCCCGCTCGCTTTCCATTGAACTATTCCCAACCATCAATGTCCTCATGAAAGGGAAAGACCACAGACCCACACTTGGAGCCTGAATAATATATTTTCAGCATACACATATTTTGTTATTTTGCTCCTGGTTCTCAAGGTTCAGTAAACTTTGCAGGAGATCCTGAAATGCGCTAGTCTACAGAATTTTAGAAATAATTGTAATTCTGTAATCCTGGAATAATTAGTCTCTGGGCTGATTTTCCCAGCTAAGTTATTCTAAGCAGCTCTTAGTCAAATATAACTCCACCATTTGAGCTGATTAGGTTTCCATGTTTACAAAAATGTAGTATCCAAAGGCATCACTAATTTACCTGTACATCAAAATGTAAAGGAAAAAAGACATTTACACTCTTGAGGTCCTGAGAGAAAATAGATTGCATCTGTCACAGATTGCAAAAGAAACTTCTTTCATTCCTTTTGTATACTTAAGACAAGGGACATTAAAAAGAGGCAGAGAAAATTCTGATCTTGGCAACATTATAGCCACATAAACAGAGAATTGCTTAAGATTTGTGTTACATGGTTATCTGTACCCTCCAGATAAATATATTAATGATTATAGTTCACTTGTATCTAAGTTCTCCAAATTTAGGGGAGTAGCTAGAACATGAAAATATCTCAATCCAGTTCCCCATGTGATTATAATTACTCTGCAAACAGCCATATTAGCTGGACAATGATGAAAGACCCAGGTCAGAGGAGGTGAAATCACATAGAAAATGCACATGGGGGGTTTCTTTATCACATGTTTCAGTAACTACACAAAATGTCCATCTGGACATTCCCTGGCTAATAACTTGTAGGAAGTTGTCAATCTACAATTCTACATGGTAAGCAAATCTACCTAGTAATCTACAATCAGTAGAGGCTGCCACACCCTCCACCCTTATTATTATCAATACCTGGTATTCCCTCTGTTTTCCTTTCTACAGCAATATCTCAACTCTCTCTACTCATTTTCAGAGTGGCGTCATCCTGTCTCACCATAATGTCTCTCAGTGAAAAGAACAAACAAAAAGACCCCACAGGAAAATCGATTTGCCCCTCCCAACCGGCCTTTGAACAAAGCTGCCTATCCCCCAGCTAAAGGGTGGATTTAACCCCTGCTTTCTCACTATGTATCCAACACTTAACCCCTTCCTTCCCTGATCTAACCTTTTCTTTGGACAGTAGCTGCCTGTATATCTCAATCACTAGGTTACAGTAGTCAACAAATCTTCATTTTCAAATTTAGGACAAGTGTCTCCATATATCTTGAGGCAAGCAGAGCAAGAAATTATAAATAGTTTGTATAGACTATAAAAAAGCCGTTAAAAAGGCTAAAAAGCCAATAACACCTCCTAAACTTCTTTCATAAGAGAACGAAAAATCCTCTTAGTATCATAGATGGCACATGCTTAAATAATATTAGACATACTGATTGGATTCATACAACTCACTTAACACAGATTAACAAAGCACAACTGCTATGTTCATATAAATGATGCAGCAATAGAAATAAAACATTTTATGGCTTAATGAAATTACGTTGTTTACCCTACTTGCCAGAACAATGGCTGAATTCCTACAATAGGTAGAATCACAAGTTAACCTCATTTTAGGTTGAACTAGACTCTTGTATAAACATTGCCACAAACTCTTACCTGAATCTTCAAGGTTGTTGCCTGCAAGAGGAATAAAGCTTCAGGATAGCAATCCAGAATTAAGTAAATCACCTTTTGGTTTGATTGGAGTTATTGTTAACCCCTATATTTCCAAACTGATCATTCCAAAATAGCCATCCCTTATGTTTATCATGTTATTAGGCTTTATATACTGATCTTAATATTTGTATATGTATACTGCCAAGCCCTATATAGTATTATATCTCCTACTTTTTTTTACAACTTCAGGACTTTTGTCTGGAAACCCATCTACGTTAAGTAGGGAACCCACAAGCACATATTCCTAATCAAGTCACCCTCAGCAGTTTTCCCCACAATATCCATCTTACCTGCTCTAGGAATTTATACATCAAATCCATTTAGTGGTTGGATCCACAAAATATGTTAGTTTGATTTGAATTGTGAGAACCCAATATGATAAATTGTGATTGGCCAATTAATGGATTAATGTATTTTGTAAATTCAGGCAATCGGTTTTGATTCAGTTAAGATTAACATGGCTCAATAAATCCCAAGTTATCTTGGTGTAACACAATAATACATATGCTTTTTTCTCCCTAGAACTCATAGTGATGGTGAATCCTCTAGTTTCAGTGATTGCATCTTGAGTGTTCTACACATATTTAGGGCATTAAGAGCAGGAAATTTAGGGCATTAAGAGCAGGAAATATAAGACATAGAACATCTGAAGAACATGAGGTCAAGGGGCTGGATATCCAGAAATCATTTGCTTGTTATTCTGTTTATAACCAAAAGCTGTGGAAACATTTGTCTTCAATTGAGTTGAATAACAATTCTCTCTTTATTGGCTGCGTCAGCAATCAGAGTAGTCAAAGGATTCCACCAGGGTTAATACAAGTGCATGTACAAGTGGGAAGGAGGCCTTAGGTGGAGCATCTCTGTGGCACACTTTAGCTCAAGGATGTCAAACTCAAGGCCCGGGGGATGGATCCGGTGCTTTAATCTGGCCCCTGGGGCTGCCCTGGAAACAGCAAAAGACTGGCCCATGGTGCCTCTGTCAGCGAAAATAGAATTCGAGAGGGCCGCAGGTAGCCCTCCTGAGCTCCGTTTTCACTGGCGGAGGGTTGCAGGAGGCCGTCGCAGCCAAAAAAATGGAGCTCGGGAGCCCATTTTCACTGGCAGATTACTTGGGCCACCAGAGATACCCCCAACATGAACATGACATCAAGCTGGCCACGCCTACCCTGGCCACACACACCCAGTCCCTCCCCCCCAGTTCAAACACAACCCTGATGCGGCCCTCAGTGAAATAGAGTTTGACTTTGACACCCCTGCTTTAGCTGGAGTTTGGTAAACTGTGTTTCAAGGACCTGACAGGACAGCTTGTTTCTGGATCCTTTATCCTCCCCATCCTTGGCCCAGGCTTAGTAGATTTCTTTCACAGTAGTCTACCATTTGGGAATGATTATATCTAGAAAAAGAAATGGACCATATGCAGGAAAATGCCTGAAGTGCTTCTGTATATTTGGGGCACTTTCTGAATAAAAATGATCTGGAGAATTTGGCAGGCAGGGTTTTATTGCCATTCATAAAAAAGACAAATAAGTGGCCCAGCCATCTTTTCTAAGTGGGTGTACAGTCTTTTCAGGCTAACAGTTCCTTCAAGCAAAAGAGAAATAAAATTCACTCCTTCCTTAAAAATAACATAATGAATAGAAGCAACCAGCAGTTAGCCCCAAATCACCCCAAACAGCTGATTCATACAGTTTTGTTTTCACACTCCTATAAATTCCTACATACAGTCTCACCTTGTGATACTCACACTCCAAAGCCTGTCATTCTCCCCCTCCACATACTGTTCTTTACCAACATCAAAACAGCACATTCATCAGAAGCCAGTGATTTTCTGTCAGTGCCAGAGAGCTTATCTTGTTCTTAGCTGGGATAACTGGGGCCCCTGAAGCCATCCCTTTCACTCAAGTCGGTGGGTTTGATAAAGCCATGTCTTTATCTTATCTGAACTCCAGTGGCAGCAACCAATTAATATGCTTGAGAGAGAGTGTCAACAACAACAAAAAAACCAAACCTGCATCCCACCTGGAATCTATATCCCAAAAAAGTTGCCTTTGCGCTAAGTAATATATGTGAAACTGGATGACAGCACCTGATGATGACCATATAATACATACAAGCTAGCAGAAATAGCAAGATTAGCAAAAAAAGTTTTATTTGAAATGCATTTAAAAAATATTTATGTTGTGTTAAACATTTTCTAACTATAAAGATTAATTAGTCTTTTAGCCATAAGCCTAGATCTATTTACCTAAGAGGAAAGTTTACTGAACCTTATTTTGGGGTGGATATATATTTCAGTTGTGATATCAAGTGTTGTGAAGGATACTAGGATGTTACCCACTGTCAGTCCTTCGAAGCACACAAGGTCAAGAAACAGGAGCAATGTGGGTTTCAAGAATAAGCTATTGTTGTAGGAAAGTTTGAAAGCTTCTTTAATTTTGTCTCTACTAGTTCTTATACCAAACAATGTCAAGGTGAGATTCTGTTGAATGTTCTTCTCATGCTTTCTTCTTTCCCAGAACTGAGTAATCTTTTTGAAACTCTTTCCTTAAGTTTGTTCATTCCTGCCCTATTCCCAGGGCCTAGTGGGTTCAAAAGCCCATTTGTGTTCTGTACAACTCTTGATTCAGTGACATAATGGCCATATATCACAGCTAGGCTCTCTTCTTTGAGAATGGTTTCTGACAGTATCAAAGATTTTTATATAATCAGGTTATTAGTTAGACATTTTCTGTTGTGTACTTTACCAAATTTCTCATTTACAACATTTTGCCACAATCTGGCAGGGATGCTTTTTTGAGCAGAGATCATTTAATTAGAAGAAGTTCTAATGACTGATTAGATTCGCTGATTAGATTCAGCATTAGAGAAAGGAATCTTGGTTGATTTTGTCTATTTAAAGCACAAGTTTTTCACATAAAATGAAAAGGTGATAAACCTAATAAATAAATCATTTTAAACACTTCTAAATTTGCTAAAAGTACATTCATTCAATATTTGGAAGAAAATTTACATTAGCACTACACATTTCACTGCAGAGTGGTAGCATATCAATTCTCCCAAATAATGTTATTATTTGGTGGTTTTCTGGCTTCATGTTGCTTTTAGTCTGACTTTTGGTGTAAATTCTCTAATGATGTTGGCCGCAACATAAATTCTCACAAGATTGATAAAACATTGTTATATTTAATAAGTAGCTAGGTTTCCCTCATTATAAGGGGCTTCAGTATCTATTTCTACCCCAACTTTTTCAGGTTAGACTGTTTCACATTAAAAGTAAAGATAATATTTCTTTAACTTAGGGCCTCCATATAAGATTTTGACTGTAAAAAGTCTAAATAACCACTAGATAGAAGCAAAGAGATGTTTGTGGATTAGCTAACATTTAGCTGTCATCCAGAACTTCGCGGTTCTTTTTCACAACCTTATTAATCACAAAACATTTGTGACACTACTGTATATCTAATCCACTTATTTAATGGAAATGGTCCTGTAAATTTAAAGTATTTAACAACAATCAAATCATTTAACAGCAATGGAGAAAACTACACCAGCTGGATTTCTGATCTCAAAATTCTTGTTAGAACACAATGGCAATTTCAACATAAAATAAAGCAGGTTTGCTTCCTCTTTTATTCTATCCACTGTATGTATATTTATATCTAGAACAGGGGTGTCAAACTCACATCGTCACAGCAGCATCACGTGACATATCGGGACTTTTTCCCCCTTCGCTAAAACAGGTGTAAGCATGGCTAGCACGTGACACATCCGGCTCATGGGCCTGGAGTTTGACCTAGGGCTACCAAGGCCTGATCTCGGGCTACCAGATCTAGGCTGGAAAAATATGGATAGCCCATAGATAGAGGAAAACAGCTACACCCTCTCCAACCCCCCCCCACTCCATCTGACTCTGTGCTATCATTTCAGAGTTGGCCCAAGTAATGGAGTCCAGGTGTGGTGGATATATTAGAAAAGACTCCAGGTAATAGCTAAGTTTAGTCTTTTCCAGATATGTTGGACTGCAACTCCCCTCATCCTCCAGCATATCTAAGGACTATGCTGGCTGGAAATGTTGCGCATTGTAATCCTGCCTATCCAAAGACAGTGCAAGTAGATCTAAGTTACAGATATCCAAACTACCTCTAAATGGCAATATAGGGACACAGAAATGTTGTGTCTTTGCTGCCATCTAGATTCAATAACACTTCCTAAAAAACAGGAGTGGTTTAACACATCCCATCAAGATGAATACATGCCATGTTCAATAAGATTCAATGTTGTCTTCCAGCTGCATTCACAGTCAGCAAGGGCACAACCTTCTGCCCCTTAGATGTTTGGTTTCAGTCTCAGTTGCAGATTTCAAACACATGTGGCTCTGCATCATCACTTACATCAGTGGCTAGAGAATTCTGGGAGTTGAAGTCTACAAATCTTAAAGTGGCGAAGTTTAAGAAACATTGACCTACATGGAACTTATAAGAAGAGCAGACAGACATTCAAACCCATTTTTTTTCCAAACATGTCCTAGTTGGAACACAGACTAGGTAAGGAACATGTCAGGGTTTATCACAAGCCTGATAGTGTGCTATCTTTATACATCACAGCTGTGAAATATTAGGTAAACTATTAAAAATCTTAACAGACTTTATTCTAGCAATCTTGCCACAAAAGAATTGTGATTGGTTTTAGCTATGACATGTTTTAAGCACAGTTTTCTGAATCAGAATTGGCCGAGTTATTCATTAAGCCAAGGGGGGAGGGGATGGGGGTTATCAAAGCCTTTTCTCCAGAATTCTCCCTTCTCTGCTTCAAGGCCATTAGTGTCAGCTGTCCTGGGGAAGGGGTTTAGAAAGTGTTTCTGTGTTTGTTTATTTAAAAATAATGTTTTATTTTTAATTCAGAATTATCTATGTTGCTTGAAAACTACTTTGACAGAATTGGAAGGAATTGGAAATAGAGGATATAAATAATAGTAATAAATGAATACACAAATATTTGTGCTTTTATAGTTGCCCTGATTCAGAGTTTAATGTATTGTGCAAACTCCAGCAATCAGGGTAATTCAGTTAATCACAGGTTTTCATGGTGTAAAAGCACAGCTAATATGTGATGCTAGTGATTTTTTTTAGCACAGGATATTTCTATGGGAGCAGCTGTATATTCCACAAATGACAGACCTAGCTGTCAGAGACTCATTTGTTTGCCACCCAGAATGCTTTGGTGAATGGACAGTCATATAAGTATATTACATAAAATATACAAACATATACCTTTTGCAAAGAGTTTCCCAACCCAAAGAATAAGGTGCTTGGATCTGTAAGCAGCTACTGGCTTTCTGTTCACATTCTGTCTAGTGACTAGCACTTTAGACATTTATTCATCCGATAACAGCAATGGTTCTTTCATAGTCTCCCATATGTTCCCCATGTTAATTTCTGGTGGCCTACATAGTCCAAGTTCTTGTTCTCCAGGAAGCATACATATCATCTATTTACTTGTCTGATGTAGGGAGGAGATGGAAGAGAATGCTTCTCTTCACTCTAAGTGATCATCCTTCCATCCTGATAAGACCCCCTCATTATTAACTTTGCTAACACTGACACAAACTTGCTCTCCTTTGCCTCTCTCAAAAAATATTGTAAAAGGGATGACTGTATTTCCTGCCATCCTCACCAAAACCTTTGCCTATAATCTCTACAGGAAAAAGTCAGAATGTGATTGTTTTATTATTTAACTAGTAGGCTAAACATTTGTCTCAATACATTAGAGAGACTGCTAATCAAAATGGTTTTCCATAGGCTTATCAAGTCTAACATATTTCACACCTGAAACAGGAGGGGAGAATGAAAGCCACTTTATACTAATCTGCTCATTTTTAATGCACTCCAGAAATGAAGCCTGGGGACAGAAAATCTGCTGCCTAACGATAGCTGCTTTGTGGCATTTCAGGGCAATGGCAGCCGGAGTCTGATGCCATGTATCTTATGAAAAAGAACAAGGTTGTCGTGAAAGGCATACGAACAACCCAGATGGTCCAGAGCAGGAAAGAAGTAGGAGGGAAGAATGAGGGTGGAGGAGCAGCCCAGAGTTAGAGGTGGGGACATCTCGTGGCTGGCACCCAAGTCAGACTTGGGAGGAGAGAAGCTTGCTAGTGAAGATTGGCTGCTGGCTACCCCCAAGAGTCTCCTTTGCAAATTTAGAAGGGGTGGTGCTAAATAGCCTGGAGAAGAGGCTTTATGTGAATCCAGCTCCTTCCATTCCACTGATAGTGACAAATATAAAGAGCCACTTGGAGAGAAGATATTTGCTTTCCTGGGCATAGGTACCTGGTTTCCACAGCTGGTACTGGCAGCTCAATTTGGCTGGGATTAGAACAGAGCAGTAAAGTTAGTTGCCAGTGGCACCTGCAGCAACTCACTTGCCTCTTTTCAGCAGAAACAGTGCAATCTCTGGACCATGATCTTTCTCTGTCGGTGGAATATCCTGGATGGAGTGCTACTGGTTCTGGTGCAGGACTGGGTGCAGTCCATGACTCAGGAGTATGATTACTACAGTTGGCCTTCAGATAACTTTCAGCATGGACGCTTCTATACCAAGCAATCACAGTGTGTGGACATCCCAGCTGATCTGCAGCTCTGCCACAATGTGGGTTACAAACGCATGCGCTTACCTAATCTGCTGGAGCATGAATCTATGCCTGAGGTCAAGCAACAAGCCAGCAGCTGGGTACCTCTCCTGGCCAAGAGATGCCACTCAGACACACAAGTTTTCCTCTGCTCTCTATTTACACCTGTGTGCCTGGACCAGCCTATCTATCCATGCCGTTCCTTATGTGAAGTTGTGCGTGATTCATGTGCACCTGTCATGGAATCCTATGGCTTCCCCTGGCCTGATATGCTCAACTGCAACAAATTTCCCTTTGACAACGACCTCTGCATCACAGTGCAGTTTGGAAACAACCAAGTTACTCAGCCACCAGGTAACAGCATGGAGGGCAGGAGAGGTGGGGGGAAAATTAATAAAGCTATTTCTTATACCATTCCCATAGAACCCCACTTTACAATACTCCTTAGACTTTGGTTCCTAGAAACAAATCTTATGCATGCTTCTGTCTATATTAGTGTTTCCCGGTGTTCAGTGCTTCCAGATGATTCGATTTCTATTATAGGTAGTCTTTGACTTATGAATTTTGATCACATGACCATGGGGATGCTGGCACAATTGTAAGTGCAAGGACTGGTTATGACTTTTTTCAGTATTGTTGTAACTTCTAATGGTTGTTAAATGAATTGTTGTCATTCAAGGACTACCTGTACTAGAATTCTCAGCAGTCACCATGCTGGCAGGAAAGTTCTAGACTTGAAGTCAATACACTTAGAAGTTGTCTTAGATTGGAAAACACTAGTCTGGACTCCTACCCAATATCTTTTACAAGTTCTCCATATTAGGCAACTTGTACAGACATTTGCCACACAACATTGTACCCACATCAATGTTTTTTTTCTCTGTATTATAAGAGCAGGACACTACCTTCTGCTTCGTTATCCTCCTACCTTGAGGGCACTGGGGCTTTCATTCTCTCTGTCTATATATCCCAGTACCTTGTAATTAATGTGTGTTACTATCAGTGCAAACTAGTCTGTTAGTACCCTCATGTGTAATTTCTTCCTTCTAATGATTTCAGGATTGCTGTACAGAGTTTCTTTCGCTCTGGAATATTACTTCCAAGCCAAGTTACAAAAGCAGTAGCATTCATACAGGATGAAACATCCAACATAATGTGACTGTTTCTGTAGTATACTTCTTTTAGGAGTGCAAGCTTCTTCGTGTAATGAACCCTGAAGGAGCTCATCCTCTCAGACATGTAATCAGGAGCAGTTGGATACAGATAGATTTTAGAATCAAAACCAACAAATGTTTGCTTGCACACAGGCATGCACATCTGCTATCTACAAGCAGTTGTTTGCCAATTCTTTGGCACAGCAGCCAGTTGGAGGCACTGTTTGATCAAAAGAGAACCCAGGCTAATTTCAGAGGTATTCTGATCATAGAGCAACCTGGAAAAAGAACACAGAAACTCTTTTTTTCTATACCTGGACTTGGTGAGCACCAAATCTGGACCTGGTAAGAACCAGTCTACATCTGGGATCTGGGAAGCACCATTTTCCACAAAGAGGCTTCTGAATGTAATTAACGGTATTTATGGAGCTGAGAGCTGAAGAAGCTTCTTGGATGAAAAGTGAAATGTTTTTTTTTTAAAAACCAGAAAGTCCAGTTGCCTCTTGAAAAAGCACCTTTGGGACAACCATGACCTGGATGACCGAGAATCTCCATAGATAGATAGGGAGGCAAAGCATATTATTTTGCCCCCAAACACCATAGCATTCAGGGCAATTTTTTTGAGAATGTTTTCCTTGGACAAGAAGCAGATAGCAAAGTTATTTCCATAACCCTGGTCTTAGAGCCAAAGCCCAGCAAACTCCAGCACATAGTGTTTCTCAACTTTGACTATTCTGGGAGTTGAAGTCCACATCTCTTCAACTTGCCAAGGCTGAGAAATACAAATCCAAAATTTCTCATGGAAACTTAATCACTATAAAATGTATTTGGAGATAATCTCTACTGACTCCCATCCCATTGGATACTTAGGAACAGCTAATGTCTTCTAATGGGGTTTCTCTCTGCATGCTTCAAAAGGGCAGTACAGATTTTATTCTGTCCTTACTATCATTTTTCGTCAATGACTTGATTAAGTATAATGTTTGGCAAACTCAAGAGCTCCTTGCTAGCAAAGTTCTTTATATGCCCGTGTAATGTTTGGTGCTTGATGCCGAGTCCAGGAAGTAACAAAAAGGCTAAAGAAATAATCATGCAATGTATTTTACATATCCAGGATATATCTTTAATTCAAACTCACAGTATGAGTCCAACTTTAATTGTCTTTCTTTATCTGAGTTAAAAAGAAAGATGTCACTTCTTGTATTTTAATACCCGTATAACAGTAAGAGCTTTAGCCTATCCAGTTTAATAAATTGGAAGAAAACTAGACTTACTGATTTTTTTTTTGTGGGTAAAAAAACCCTTTGTCCTTTATTGCCTTTTTTCTCATTTTCCTCTTTCCCTTTCTTCAAATGCATACTAATGTAGTAATTATGCAGATCTTCCTAGATGTTGATAGAGTGCAGTCCCCATGTAGGATCCAGATTAACAGCTAGACAACAATGCTCTAATAATGCATCCCATTAAGACAACATACGTTTGTGAACAAGATTCCCTTTCCTGCTGCCTTGGTCTCACCTGCCCATTGAGTAGAATGCTGGGGGCTGCAGTGGGAAGGTATGGGAGAGGCAGGTAAAAATTAAATTTGATTATATTACACTTATATTTCATATAAACATGATTATTCCTCATCTATGTAAGCATCCCCATTAATAAATTATACGTTAAATTAAAAAAATAGAGCTCAGTAGCTATACTGAGATGGTTTTTTATTTGTTCGGGATATTTCAGACAATTAAAAAGTTCTTAACAAGGCAAGATATTAGGAAATCACCATCAGTAGAAATCAATTGCCTATGAAAACAGACAGGAATATACATGGCACAGCGCTAAATATGCCCAATTTTTCTGAGCTCACATTCATTTTTTCCATCTTACAGTGTCAAAGATTTGCACCCAGTGCGAGATGGAACACAAAGCGGATGGCATCATGGAGCAGATGTGTTCCAGTGACTTTGGTAAATCATACAAAGCAACAGCAGGGATCTGGGATAAGCAGCTGTTGGGAATATGTCAAATATTTATTATTCTTACTTCCCTTTCCGTGCTTGAACTCCACCTATTTTCAATCAGATCCTTCAGCAGCTTCCAGGTTGTTTCTGGGATCAAATCAATGTGATTTTTTGACTCACAGTAGCCCTAACTTCTAACTCCAAGAAAAAATCTTTGTCTGAACCCATCTCATCTCTTAATAGGTTGAATTAAGATATTTTCTCACATTTCTAAGCAGCTTTGTTACTTAGGTCTGCCAGAGTTATATCTTCCCAAACCCTTGAATATTCTTACATTTTAAAAACAAAGTTTTAATAACAGCCTGATGATAGAATTCATTTTTTGAAGAAGGCACTAATAATGAATAGCATTATATTCCACTATAATTATTAGAATTTCCAGTACTTTTTATTTTTTCTTTTGTTAATTTTGTAGTGCTCCATTTAAAAGGGTGTATCATTTATTTGCTGCCTTGAATAGTCCTTGCAGAAGAGCCAAGGTATACATTTTAAAAATAATCATAATAAGATATTTATGTAGTTATAGTTCAGCCCTTCAAAAGATGAGATCAACCAGATTCTTAGAATAATCAATGTTGCCCCACAGACGACTGAAAATAGCCATGGTTAAAAATGGCAGATTTTCTTTATCAAGGAACTACTGTATAGGAGACAAGATGATACCAGCAGCAAAAAAGTTTACTCCAATGCAGAACAAGATACATTTCACGTACATTTTCACACCCTCAGAGAAGCTAGATCTACCCAGACTAAGGCAGCTGCTTCATGAGAGCAACTGAGTGCCATGAAAAGAAAGCAGGCTATTACCACAGGCGAAGGTGGAGATAGAGATGGGCTTGCAGGGTATTTTACTTCTGGTGTCACATTAAGGTTGTCAATCTTGAATTCTACTCCATTTGATTCAGAGATAAGCACCAGTTATGTTTCCCCCAAACTGAAATAGCATTTTTTAATAATTCACTTCAAAAACACAATTTATAGCATTCCCTTAAATTTTTCCCCCCATGGTTTTCCCCAAACATTGTCATAAATCAATACCCGACCTTCCTTTCTTTCCAGGCTGAACATGGTAACAAGAAGCTCCTCCCAAGGTAGCACATTTCCTCCCACATACAGTAACCAAATATAAATTGGCTCATTCACTTTGGATGATCCAGTTCTTGTGCCTTTTGGAAGGTCTGTTCATATGTGGTATTCTATTAGAAACAGCCTGTGCTAAGTTACCCAAATAATTGCCTCACATGGGAAAATCAAGATGAAATCAGTGGTATATCACTATAACTGCAGTAATTTCCATAAATGCTATAGCTGCATTCAATGCTGTTGTGCTCTATAAACTTTTTAACAATCAAAAAAAAACCCCATGTGAATTCATACTGTAAAAAAAAAAAGGATGATCTGTACCTTTTCCAGACTCTCACTACTGAAACAATAATGGACTTCAGGAATGACCACTGTGACATAGCTAAAAATCTGGTAGCTGGGCCTTGAAACAAATCTGTCGTGCAAAAAAGCAGCCAGTAGGAAAATGTGGCAAGGGATGAGTAAATCACTCCATTTATTCATGCGGCTTCAACTTGTCCGCCATCTATCTTTGGTCTTCTTCTGCCAGCATTTTAAAGGTCAATTCTGAAACTTAAAATCAAAGGGACTATACTCATCAACTCCATAATTTGCATACTTACAATTCTATCTACTTCTCCCTTCACTGACTTCCCTCTTTAAGTTGTAATGTCTTAAGGCAATTTATGATCTATCCTCTCTTCCACAGTGGTGAAGATGCGCATCAAGGAGATAAAAAAGGAAAATGGGGAGAGGCGATTAGTGGCCATTCAAAAGAAAAAAAAACTGCTCAAAGTGGGGCCACTGAAACGCAAGGACACCAAAAAGCTGGTACTGTATATGAAGAATGCAGGCACATGTCCTTGCCCTCAACTTGATGACCTCAGTGGCAGCTTTCTGGTCATGGGCCGAAAAGTGGGTGGGAGACTGCTAGTCTTGGCCATTTATCGCTGGGAGAAGAAGAACAAGGAAATGAAATTTGCCGTTAAGTTCATGTTCTCTTATCCATGTTCCTTGCACTATCCATTCTTTTATGGATCAGACCCCCACTGAATGCCCTCTGCCCACATATAAATATCCTTTTTCTGTGGACAGGCTGACATCAAGATACAAGCTGGTAGAGCCCATTTTTCTGAGGATTCTGTTTTCCATCGGATAATTGGGTTTGATTAAAAATATTCTGAAGAATCCTGCACGTTGTTGATACTCATATGACTTCAGAGATCTTACAGAAATACTTCCTTATCCTCAATATACCATCAGCTGCCAAATAAGAAAAGTCTTTGTGGCTTTGAATAATAACATCATCACACCCAGTGTATCCTCTTTTCATCTGAATTGCTCAGTATTTTAATGGAAACATGTAATTAAACTGGAACATTTGAAATAAATTCCTCCATTTTCATTTCATTCTAATAAAAAGTCCTAAAATACATAAAGATTAAGAGCAGGAAATCTATGTTTAATGAACCATTCATTTATACATTCTTTTAAATCTCTCTAAAGCAATTTATTACATTATTTCTTTAACAATAGTCCAGGAATCAGGTTCCAAGTATGGCAGATCACCGTATTCTCATGTGCTTGAAGAAATACATATTGCTCAATCTAGGACTCCACTGGCCTGACCAAATTTTGGGCTTTCTTATCTCCAACTCAAACAAATAGAATTTCAAGCAAAGATCGAGCAATTTTTTGAAATGGCTAAAGTCAATAGTTTTGAGCAAAAGGGTCTCTTTACCCATAATTTCACTTACGTACATACATCCCTGCCATTGGCAGCTCTACCCTGAAATATGTGGGAATATGTTAAGGCCAAGATGCTGGATATGTTCTGAAACTAATTCTAATATTATTCTGGAGGCTGTCAGAGTATCAGTATTCCTGTGTTTGCCTTCAAGGAAGGATGCCAAACCAACCAGGCCTTCCAGGTGGCTGTCCCCCATGCAGGATGCCAGACCTCCAAGAGGATGGACGTCAGCCAGATGGCAAACAGGGTGAAGTTGCTTTCCTTGTCTCCTACAGCTGAGCACACAAACACATATATAGCATTAGCATAGCTGGGAGATAGGAGAACTGCCTAAAACAAATGGAAAGGAATAATCCTGCTTACACACAGATATATTTTTCATTGTGACTTATTCCTAGCCAAAACTTTCAGGGAAAAAGAGTGGACAAGAAGAAATATCTTTTCCAAATGGGATAAAAGCTTTTTCATATACTCTTTAACAGTGTATTTCAACCTGGCAACTCTAAGATATGTGGACTTTGAGTTGTGGGACTTTGCAAAATTTACATATTTTATTTTATTTTTATCCTACCTTTAATATTTTGTAAATAACTCAAGGTGGCAAATATATGTAATACTCCTTTGTCCTATTTTCCTACAACAATCCTATGAGGCAGGTTGGGCCAGAGTGATTGGCTCAAAGTCACATGCCTAAGCTGGGACTAGAACTCTCTCTCCTGGTTTCTAGCATTATGCCTTAACCACTAGAGCAAACAGTCTTACATGACACACACACTGGATATCAAGATTGCTTCTGCCATCACTGTTGCCACAACTCTTTGAAACATTTGTCAGGGGTGGCAGGGGTGTCAAAATCGCATTGTCACAGTGGTGTCACGTGATGTATAGCAACTTTTTCCCCCTTCGCTAAACCAGGCGTGGGCATGGGCGTGGCCAGGACGTGACGCATCCAACCCGTGGGCCACGAAGTTTGACAGCCCTGGTCTAAGGTGAATTTTCATAGGTGAAAAAATGGACATTTGTGAAGTTTTAGAACAAAAATGAATGGCAGGGAGAAGAGGGAAGAAAAAAAGCTGATAGGTAGATGATTTGCACTAGATAGAATTTGAAAAAGGAACACTTTGAAAGTTGTCTCTTAAGAATCAACTATATAGGAAAAAAGCATTATATCACACTGGCCCTGAATATTTTCTCATAGATTCTCTGTGAGTTTATATTTTAATTTGCTATCCATCTTTGTCTTTTCTTTTACTTTTTCTCCCTAAAATGTATTTTTCTTTGGGGATATATGATGACATTGCAAGCAACAGTATCAACAGTATTCGTGGCTTATTTTCAATTCTTTATCCTCCACTGTATTCCAGACATTATGTTGTTCCAAAATCTGTGGGATTGCCACCAAAGATACAATATTTTGGACTAATGAGAACTTTTAGTTCCTAAAGCTCCAGGTTTAATTACTTCTAATGTAATCTGTACTTTTCCTTGCAAGAATATTATCTATTTGCTAATTAAATAAAATGAAAATAGATGGTTAAAAACTGACAAAATACACTTCTCCACTTAAGCTTCACAACTACTGCATTGTGTGCCCCTTACAGACATAGATCAAGTCTTTTCCTCATAAACTCATCTCAAACACACACACAGATAGTCTTGAAAGTTGGAAGCATAAATATTTTGCTGACACGAGGGAATTGACCAGCTCTGGGATTCCATTTATTCAACTTTCCCTATCAATGGCTACCTCTGTCTCATCCTTCTTCAAAACATCCTCTTAAATTACTTTTATGATAGAACTTTTGTCTATTCTTATAAACAAAACCTCTTCGTTCTTTTCTCAAACTAATGCAACCCAAACTCATTTAAAAGGTTAGGGTTCTCCCTCTCCAAAGAGAAGTTGTAGAAAAAACATCCTACATGTTTTATTTCACACAAACACCACCATTAACCTGAAGAACAAGTTTAAAGTTGACTATCAGGAAACAGAACTTTCAGTCAGTGAAACCCAGCACACTCATAAATTGTATCCTTTGATTTATAGTTCCTCTACATCATGGGTGTCAAACTCACTGCGTCACATTGCCGTCATGTGATGTTTTGCGACGTTTTTCCCACTCGCGGAGCTGGGGTGGGCATGGCCTGTGCATGCCGCATCCGGCCTGTGGACCACCAGTTTGACATCCCTGCTCTACATCATTTTATATCTATTAAATCTGCCAATGTGAGACCCATCTTTGCTTAAATACTTCCTGGGGGGGAAATCATTTGCAGTTAACTCTATTTTTTTCCCAACTACAGGCTTCATCAAGCTAATTTACTTTCCAAATCAATATTAAGCCACACATAAAATGACCTGGGGCTGGCTGAGAACTCAGGGTCTCACTTTATAACAGTCCTGACCCAACCCCTGACCCATTCAGCACCTGGCATGACTAGTTTCTCTGCAAGTCCTCTTGCAGCAGCAGCACAGTTTTCTTATATTTCCAATAAAATGGCAATTAATAAATACAGTAATAAAAGCTTTACATTATCTTAGCAAGAGGATTTGGCAACAACTATCAGGATAGAGTAAATTGATCCATCCCAGTGCAATTGTGTATGCGCAGTTTGGGGGAAGGGGGACAGGAATTCCTCATTTGGTCAAGTTTTAAAAAAATTATACTGCACCAGTCAAAAGAGAAATTATTAAAAATATTGTATGAGAGGTATACAAAATCTGATTGTTATTCTTATTGTATTGTTACTTACATAGACCTCCTTTCCCCAGCAGCTGACCGGTTTTTAAATGCTTATTGGTGGGTGGGATGAAGAGATCTATTTACCCCTTCTATGAATTAACAACTCTGAAGCCTAGTTGAAGGTGTTGGTGAGAGTATTATACAAAACGTGTCTCACAGCCATAGAATGACCGTGGATCGGACATGACTGAATGGCTGCTGATGACATTTTACAGACACCAAAGTGTCCATTGTTTTTGACATTTAAAAAAAACCCAGCAGGAAGTAAACAAGAAGTTTTCACTTTTATCTAATTTATAAGCCATGTTTCTCATGGGACCTCCCGTCTTTGCACAGACACTCCTCTCATAGAAGCTACTAGGCTCCTGGTTCCACCACACATTACATATTAAAAAATAATGCATTACAACAATTGGGAACCCGGCATAAAGAAAAATGTCAACCTTCAGCATCATATTTATGATACTGTATTTCAAAACTTCACCTGGAAATAGCCACCTATCCAGAAAAAGGACAAAGCTTAGTAGAAGCAGAAGTGAACTAGGGGTCCTTGGAGAAACAAGGGTGGTAGTTGGTAGTGGTAGTATTCTAATAGTCTGGAGCGAAGCATAGCAGCCATTCTGTCAGTAGAAAATCCTTTCTCTGCCCCAATAGTCATTTTTGTGAGCATCCACAACACATTCTCAAATGAAACAAGCAACTCAAAAATGTTGTGGGTGCCTGACATACTGTGAAAAATTTATAAAATGTCACTTCACATCTTAAAGTAAGACTCCATCTAGTCCTGCAATATATTTTTAGCACTGGAAAACCAAATGCCTTTGATGACACGTACAACTCTCTACAGTGAAAAATGGGGAGATTTAGTTCATCTATTAAGTCAAAAGCATAGTGTTCTGAATCTATTTCCAACCAGGCTTTGTATTTATGTTTCTAATGTCCCCAAAGCAAAAGACATTCTCAGTTATGTTCCCATTCAGCTTGAGTCTCAAAAGGACTGTACGAGATACCGTCAGCTCCACAAAATAACACTTCCTGTTGGCATTTAGGATTACTTATATTATTCCTCCATCTCATATCCCACTAGTATCAGCACGTTATAGACACAATATGTCTGTTTTGAAGAAACTCACCGTATCCTGTATTGTCCTGCTCCCATTCTCTTAATCCCTACCATGCATCCTATGTTCCATTGTTCTATCTGCCTAATGACACTCTTCTTCCAGAAATATTTATCCCTAGCAGGGACTCTCTAGTCCTCACAGCAATAAAAATTACCTCAGACTCTGAAAATGTTGCCTTCACACCCAAGGATATTGCTTATTGGTAGCATATATATATTATTCTGCAATAGTCCAACAATGTCCCACTTCTACAGAAGTGATCTATCTCCTAAGGAAGTTCCCTGACTTTCAGCTAGGCTTTGCTATTAGCAAAAACCCCAGTTAACTACAGCCTCTGCCTTCTAACAATGCAGGGATGAAAACCACACATTTTCCGGATCCTAGTCTGGCCATGATAAAAGGGGCTTTAGATAAAAACTAACAAAATAAAGTCAGTGGCGTGGAAATAAAAAAGGCAGGGAAACACTATCCTCACCTGAAATAGGCAGAAAAAGTAGATCCAGCTACCTCACCGGTTGGTCAACCATAGTTGATCCTCTTGGCTCTGCGAAGCCTGCTCTCAGAGCCAACTATAACTATCATCTGAACAAAGACCCAGCCTTCATTTCAGAACACAGAAACATACAGAAAGAGAGGGATGGCACCTCAGCAATAGTGAAACACTGAGAAGTTTGAAGAGTTCAAGTGCCAAGAGTGACCTTTCAAAACTGAGGACAGCCAACCTCCTGCAAGCCAAACTCCAGGAAAAAAAATGGGGCCACAGAATAGAAATGACATAATATTTGCTCTTGGAATTGGGAGAAGGGAAGGAAGCCTACAGTAGTTTAGTGCAGGGGTCTCCAACCGTGGCAACTTTAAAACTTGTGGATTTCAACTCCCAGAATTCCTCAGAGAGCAAAGCTTGCTGAGGAATTCTGAGAGTTGAAGTCCACAAGTCTTAAAGTTGCCACGGTTGGAGACCCCTGGTTTAGTGCATGAAGAATCCTCCACACAACCAGGATTGCAGGAATCTCCTCAGTTGCTTTCAAGGAAGAGAGCAGGAGCACATAGAGCAGTCAGCAGGTTAGATGTGCTAGCCCTCCTTTTTTTTACAAGTATAGGGAGGAAGAAAAGATGCAGTGCCATTGCTTGTCTCCCTTCAAGTAGCAGCTAGTGTAGTGTAAGATTTCCCCAGCAGATTCATCCGAAGATTGGATTCCATATGGGCTCCTCACTTGGCGAGTGCTTGATTACACTGCCCACATACAAAGACAGTCTCCCGCTGGGCATCTGGGGCTGCAATTAGAAACACCAATCAGAATTCCAGGGCTAACCAAAGTCCATGCAGCTTCCCACTCGCTACAGGTAGTCCTCGACTTACAACAGTTCATTTAATGACCGTTCAAAGTTGCAATGGCACAGGAAAAGAAGTGACTTATGACCGTTTTTCACACTTACGACTGTTGCAGCATCCCTATGGTCACACAATCAAAATTTAGATGTTTGGCAATTGACTCAAACTTATGATGGCTGCAGTGTCCCAGGGTCATGTGATCACCTTTTGCAAACTTCTGACAAGCAAAGTTGTTGGGAAAGCCACATTCACCTAATAACTGCAGTGATTCACTTAACAACTGTGGCAAGAAAGTTTGTAAAATGAGGCAAAATTTACTTAACGACTGTCTCGCTTAGCAACAGAAATTTTAGGCTCCACTGTGGTCGTAAGTCAAGGACTACCAGTACCCCTTTCCAGGCATGTCACATCTTCAGAACATCTATTATCTCCCATTATAGCAGGTCACGATTTCCCCTGACCTCCAATGGGAAAGGAAAATACCCACCCACAGGACTTTTACCTAAACAATTCTCCCCTCAGTCCCATCTCCTTTTTTATTGTTGTTGTTATTCACTTACCTGTAGCCCCCATGTAGCTCTTGGGAATTTTGAAAGAACAGCACCTGGAGCAAAAACTGTTCCCACAGTTACTGCAGCTTCGCTAGAGAAGGAAAAGATGCAAGGAGATGAGTGAGTGAGCAGGCTGCAGAGTTCAGTCTGAGATCCACAAGAAGATGATGAAGCAGGGAAAGAAGAAAATGGAACAGGCCAGGCAGGGAGTTGTGGGCTGGAGAAAGACTCACCCTCTTCTTCAAGACAGAGAAAGTGGCAGAACAACTTGCACAGTTTCCTGCAACAGAGCAGAAGGATACAAGTAACTATCACACCTAATAACTGCTTTTCTTCTTCTTCTTCTTTTTTAGTATATGTTTTTTTTTATTCATGAATATTTTGAACACAGTGTATTGTCAGGGCATATCATTTACAAAAAGATGAAGAAAAAACAAACAAAAATATTAATACATATACTAATAACAATAGTAATGGTATAACAGAATAGTTTTAACTAGTTTACTCTTTATATTGGCTTATTTACAATTCTGTTACTGATATTGGCATATTCATAATTATAAACCATCTTTGTTTAATTCATACATAACATTAATCTTTCTTTAACTAATTTCTACCTCTTATCTTCATAAAATCATTCATAAAATCTATTCCATATTAAATAATATTCTGTGTCTCCTTTCTCCTTTATTTTTAAGGTCAATCTATCCATCTCTGCACAGTCTAATATTTTCCAAATTACGTGTTCATCTGATGGAGTGTTCACATTTTTCCAATATTGTGCAAATATAATTCTTGCTGCTGTCAATACAAGCAAAATTAAATATATAGTCCCTTCATGATATCCTTCCAGCATTATGCCCAACAAGAATATTTCTGGTTTCAAATCTATATGTTGCTTAATTATCTTTTCCAACCATGTATGTATTTTCGTCCAGTATTTTTTTGCTTTTACACAAGTCCACCACATACGGTAATAGGTGCCTGGTATCTGATTACATTTCTAACTTTTGGCGGACATATTGCTAAACATTTTTGCCAATCTGGCTGTTGACAAATGCCACCTATAAAACATTGTATTGAGATTTTCCTTATATGTAGTAGCCATTGTCAGTTTATAGTTCCTCTCCCTAAGTTTTTGCCATTTATCTAATTCTATAGTATAACCATTTTTTTTGCCCATACAATCATTGTTTCTTTCACTTGTTCCTCTTCCATTTTATAATTTAATAAATAGTTATACATTTTCTTGATCAATTTTTCATCTGTCCCTATAGTATCCTATCAAGTATTTTTGGTTCTTTATAGAAGCCACATATTTTTGTATTTTTCTCGTATCTTGATTGTATTTGCATATGCGTTCACCAAGCTAAATCCCCCCCTTCATTTTGTAATTGTTGTCTGGTTTTAAGTTCACCATTCTCATTTAAAATGTCTCTAAAAATACATTTTTCCCCAAATTAATAAGATTTGGATGTATCAATGCTTCCATTGTGGAGAGCCAGACTGGTATTTTCATATAGTTTTATAGTTTCATTTTTTCCCATACCTGGAGCAAGGCATTCCTCACATAATGTCTTTGAACATACCTATGTATTGTACTCCTTCCATACCATAAAAAAGCATGCCATCCTAGTTGGAGATCATGTCCAACTAGGATGTAATAATAATAATAATAATAATAATAATCTTCTGTGTTTCAAGTTTATCCATTCTTTAACCCATGTAAGCACAGAAGCTTGGTAATATAACTCCCAATCTGGTAGTCCAAACCCCCCATTGTTTTTTTGTTCCTGTAACATTTTCAATTTTACTCTTGCTTTTTTCCCTTGCCAAATGTACTTCAATATTATTCTATATAGTTCTTCAAAATACTTTCTATTTTTATTGGTATTGTTTGAAATAAAAAAGTAATTTCGGTAGGATATTCATTTTTATGGTGGCTATTCTCCCTATAAAAGATAGTTGTAGATTCTTCCATTTCTCCAGGTCCAGCTTTAGTTTTATATAATTATCATCTTTGATTGTTGCACACCTTGCTGTTAGATAGATGCCTAAGTATTTAACTTTCTTTACTATCTGTAGATCTATTTTCTCTGTCAAAACTTTTTTCTGCTTATCTGTAAGATTTTTGACTATTATTTTAGTGTTTTCTTTATTTGTTTTTAATCCTGCTACTTCTCCATATTCCTTAATCTTCCCTACCAGTCTAGGACCAGTTTCTAATGGTTCATCTAATATAAAAACTAGATCATCTGCAAATGCTTGTAATTCATATTTTTCTTTTTAATCTCCATTCCTTTTATCTCTAGGTCTTGCCTAATATTTCTAGTTAAAACTTCTAATGTTAGTATAAGAGGGGATAGTGGACAGCCTTGTCTCGTACCTTTTCTTATATAGAAATTTTAAGTCACATCTCCATTTACCACCACTTTAGCTCTCTGATGTGTATAGATTGCTTTTATCATATTTATATTTTTTTTGCCAAAATCCATACATTTTAGTTGTTGCAACATAAATTGCCAATTTACGTTATCAAACGCTTTCTGAGCATCCAAAAAAAGCTAGTTGTTTTTCACTATGTACTTCATAATACTCCAATGTCACTATGTACTTCATAATACTCCAATGTCCAAAATTATCCTAACATTATTTCTAATTTGTCTCTTAGGTAGAAACCCATTTTGATCAGAATGTATAGACTCAATCAGAAATCTTTTTAGTCTTTCAGCGATTATTGAAGCAAATATTTTATAATCTGCATTTAATAAAAATATTGGCCTATAGTTCTTTATTTGTGTTAAATCTGAATCTTTTGGAATAAAGGTGATATTCACTTCTGTCCATGTATCTGGTATTTTGGCTTCTGATAAGACCTCATTAGATGCCTCTAACATTGACAAACTCAAAGTATCTTGTATGTCTTTATAGATTTCTGCTGGTAGGCCATCTGGGCCTGGTGTTTCTTTGGTTTTTTGACTTCTAATCACTTCAACTAATTCTGCCATTGTTATTCTTTCATTCAACATGTTCTTCACCGTTTCCGAGACTTTTGGTAGGTTGGCTTTTTCCAACTATTGTATTATTTTTTCCTCTGGTACTTTTTCATAGTCATATAATTTCTTATAAAACGCCTGTATTATGTCTTTTTTCTTTTGCATTTGGTAATGTAATGTACCTTCCTCATCTTGCAATTTACTTATCCATTTTTTCTCTTTCTCCTTCTTCAGTTTATAGGCTAGACATCTTCCAGGCTTGTTGGCATTTTCAAAGAAGTTTTGTTTTATTCTTTTTATTTGTTGTGCCAGGTCATCTTTTTCCATTATATTTAACTTGTGCTTAATCGTCTCCATTTGATTTTTAAAACATATCTTTTGTGTTTCTTTTTGTAACTCTATTTCAAGTCTTTTATATTCTTCTTCCAGAGTCTTTTGATATTATTTCTTTTTCTTACTTTTCTTTGCTATATAAGTTATAGCTACCCCTCTAATATATGCTTTCACTGTATCCCACACATTTTGTAATGAGGTCTCTTCTTTTCTGATCTCTTTAAAAAAGAATCCCAGTTCTCTTTCCATCACCTGTATAAATTCTTTATCTTTTATTATTGATTGATTTAGAGTCCATCTTACTCTTCTTTTTTTGTCCCTTCCAACTAATTTTGACTGGGATATGATCGGCCCATAAATTTGCTTCTATTACTATCTCTTGCACATTTGCACTCAGTTCC
>JANHFL010004594.1:514501-556150 GCA_032468155.1 Oxyrhabdium leporinum | reverse complement strand
GATAGATAGATAGATAGATAGATAGATAGATAGATAGATAGATAGATAGATAGATAGATAGATGTGTGATTCAGAGAGAGAAAGATATAATAACCCCGTTGCTAGCATTCTAAAAGCCTTAGATTCATTGCACAATTGCACACTGAAATTGATTCTTCAACAAACTTATATGTCATCTAGAGCGTAAGCAATAGTGTTTGGGTGGGGAAGGGAATAAGTGGAATCTACAATAATTGAAGTGGTTTCTTTCTTTCTTTGATTAGATGATAAATCAGCGATTCCATTGTAAGCTAATTAACCTAGAGTACATGATGGAGTCCTTGAAGAATATCTAAGGTAGAAGGCAGACAGGTTGTTTTTGAGTATATGTTTTTATTTTATTCATAAACATTTTGAATATAGTGTATTGTCAGGGCATATCATTAGTAGGAAAACCAAAAAAAAAGACAAACAAAAATATTGATACATATACTAACAATAGTAGTGGTATAACAGAATAGTTTTTACTAGTTTTCTCTTTATATTGGCTTGTTTACAATTCTGTTACTTATATTGGCATATTCATAATTATAGACCATCTTTATATTTAATTTCATACTTAACATTAATGTTTCTTTATCTAATTTCTACCTCTTATTTCTAACAATTCATAAAATCTATTCCATATTAAATAGTATTCTGTGTCTCCTTCATCCTTTATTTTTAATGTCAATCAGTCCATCTCTGCACAGTCTAGTATTTTCCGAGTTACATCCTCATCTGATGGGGTGTTCACATTTTTTCCAATATTGTGCAAATACAATCCTTCAATAAATGCAAGTCTAAATACATAGTCCCTTTATCATAGTCTTCCGGAATTATACCCCAACAGAAATATTTCTGGTTTCAGATCTATGTGTTGCTTAATTATCTTTTCCAACCATGTATGTATTTTCGTCCAGTATTTTTTTGCTTTCACACAAGTCCACCACATATGATAATAGGCTCCTGGGCTTTTCTTCTTTTATTAAGCAAAACCAAAAACCAAAAGAAAGCCTTCCTTTCTTTTTCCAACCACTGATTAAAGTCTTTGTTCATCCACAGTTCCATCATGCCATTGGTGGTTGGATTCATACATAACTCACAAAAATCAAGTCCAGTTCACATTCAACCAGTCTCATCTGGAGTTAGTTTGTACTAAGAAATTCAGAATGAGAATCCTATGCAAGAATCTGAATATGAGAAAATCTGAATTCAGCAAAAACAAAACACTGAATAAATATGCTCCTTCTTTGGGGAGAAATCAATTCTTCAACCTGAAACCTTGAATCAGGTGCAGAAATGTAAAAATTCTATGTACACATGGAAATTGGCATTGGGTGAAATACACCCTTCCTCATGCCTTAAAACAGTCAGGAGGAACCAAATACGTAGTGGACATCAGCTCTTAACAGATGAAATAGAGGAAGACTGGTAGAAAATGTCTCACCTTACTGGGTGATTCTGGTCAAATTACTTTCTCAGAACACGATTAAGTATAAATGAATTAAATATAGTTAATTACCATTAATTTAAAATTAATTTAAAATCAAATTGTGTTTTATTTTAGAAATCAATTTTACACCTTGATTCCCTTCATTATCTTACATCCACACATTTTTGGACTCAGCACCCAGCCTCATTTTGTACCCCAAGTTTCTAATACAGTGTTGGTGAAATTTAGTGGTACAACTTTTTTTTAAAGAAATAACTAGTAAAGCAGGTGAACTTATAAGAGATTAAGTTGGATGCAGTGAAAACTGATAAAATAAAGAGAGTTAAAGTGCCTTTTTTGTTTTAAAACATTACCACACACATACTTTAAATCAGGTAACAGCTAAACATATTTTCTTGTGGCTGTTGGGAACCAATAAAACCAGGAAGAGGCAATAAAAGATTGCCCAGCCCTACACCAAACAACATTGAAGATTATTTTTTCTTGCCCTGATATTTTTGTATACATAGTTGTGGTCAGGATGGTATTTTTCTGTCATGACCCTGTCATGACCCTGTCATGTAAAATTACTCAGTGCTAATTTCCTCTGCAGTAGTTTTTGGATAGGCCTCCTCTTCTGCCTATACTCTTGAACACTCCTGCTTAATTCCCAACAATATGCACTTCTACAGATAACCCTCTACCACTTTCCCTTTGAGTCCGGTACCAAGGTTGTTGGTTGGGTAGCGTTTGCGCAGTCGTTCTGTCAACCGTGACACCCTGCTACGAATCACTTCATTCTTGCTCATAAAGGGACTGTCAGGAAGGCCAAGCTCAAACTCTCCTGAACCCTGAGAGATGTCATCTTCCTCCTAGACAGAAAGAGAGTTTATGAGGAATGCGGTATACCTATTGTCTGGGAAAAAACTCAAGACACAAAGGCATCCTGGAAAGGACAATCCAGAAGAACAGTTCCAAACACTAGGAAAAGCTGGGCCAAGCCTGGAGAAGGGATGGGATGGCAGAAAAACTTTAAAGGCAATCCTCAAACGAATGACGGCAAATATATGTGTCCCAGAGTAGTATTGCAGGATCCAATCTGGGTTGGTCACCGGAACCAGAGGTTTAGTCTTCCAAGCTTTTAAACTCATGCTGGAGCCCATTCTCAGGGAACTTCTCTCTCATCAGAACTTTCTCACACATCTTGTGAAAGAAAAGTACTACAAGGATGAGTTCCAGAACAAGTCTGAAAGCTCAGAAGACTAAACTTCTGGTCCCGGTAACCAACCCAGATTGGATCCTTTAATCCTTCAACTTGGAAGAGTGGGTAAGGAGATGGTATATGATCCAGACAAAAAGTATAGTATAGACTGATTCTTAAGATGTTAGGATTCAGAAACAATAAAACAAAAAGGGAATTCAAGCTCAGGACAGAGCAGCCCAGTTCTTGCACTCACCATTACAAGCAGCTGAGTCTCCTGTTCTTGCAGCAAAGACAAAAAACAAGAGAAGATGGCCAAAAGACAGAAAACAACACAGCCCAATCCCAGTATCATGTCTTTAAATGTATTCCTTTCTATTTATAGGACAGCATATTATTTAAAGGTCCCTTTTATTTCTTGCATTTATAGAAGTATTTACATCACAGGTAAAGAACTTGATCTAACTTGAATGTCTCCCTAACTTTAGAACAAAAACGGTGAACTTATTTATTTTAGCACTTTTTATTGCCACTCATTTGTCTACCTGGGCAACTCATTTGTTTACCTGGGCAACTAATGAGAAACTAAAATCAAAGCAACAAAGAATCCCAAATTAATTTGAAAAAGAAATTTCAACAACAATCAATTAATATGTGCCAAGGGTTCAAATGGGTAATTCCATCTTAATCAATGAGAAGCATCAACAAACCAACCAATAAGGCTCATCTAATACCCTGGTCCAAATGCCACATTTAATCCACTGGCTTATCAATATTTTCTTATTCTAGTTTTCCACTAGTTCTCCAGAGACATTGGATTATAATATCCACAATATACATACAGCATGGCCAAGAACTTGGAGTTAAAGTCCAACATCTCTGGAGAGCATTGGGCAGGGGTAAATTAATTTATTTTTCTCAGGACAGACCAATCTAGATTCTCAAACTACACACCTCAATTGCATCTTTGAATTCATCATCAGGTTCTGCTTCCTCTGCTTCCTCCACACTGCCAGGAGTTAGGTCCTGTAAAAAAAGTTTGAAGTTATTGTTAAAGGAGTAGGAGTTCAGGAAAGAAAATTGATAAAGTAGCAGGACTAAGATGAAAAAGTATAGTAGAACAGAGAAATTAACAATTCATTGTATTTAGATGTAAACCAGCATTGCTTCTGCCTAATAACTAGCTGGGACTTTAAAAGTCCAAACAGGAGAAGGAAAGAAAAAGATGGCAACTCTCCCAGAAGAATAATACTGTAGGCAATCCTTAGGTCACCAGATTGTTATGCCAGAATAAATAAAATCTTACAAAGGAGATTTCAGAATGTACAGATTTAATTATTTCTCTTCTTTGCTCCTTTCACCAAGTCTTACCTCAGTCCCAGTCAGGGTAGGTGTCCAATCTGGCAAGACAGTAGCTTCCACTTCTCCAAGATCCAGCTCTTCAGGCTCTGGAGCCACAGGGATGGATTTGAAACCCAAGCGCTGCTCTACAGCTGACTTTAGGTCCAGCATCACTGGAAAGAGACCATTTACTGACCATTACACTGCCTGCCACCACATAGAAAAAAAATAATAAACCAGAAGAACCAAATATGGCTATGAATGCATTTTCCAGAATGCACTTCCAACACAAAAGCTGAACACTGTAATGCCATTCAGTCAAGGTTTATTTTCCTCCATACTATTTTTCTGCTACCCATTAATAAGAGGACTAAATTAATTTCCCCAGATTTTTGTTGGACAATTCACCTCAGAAAATTGGCCTAAGAACTCTGCCGACTTTATAAAATGAGGAAACAAATATTTCTGGGAGGAGAGGGTTAGCTTCCCTAAATTTTATATGGGACAAAGTACACAACAGGGCTTTCAGTCGATTATACACTAAAAAGAAGTGGGGAAAAAACAATAAGAGGACAGCAATTAGAGGTGGGTTTCAATGAAATAGCTAAATTCTGAAGATGTTTCCCTCCATAAAATTATCCAGATGTATGTAATACACCATTTCATAGGTGTATTAAATATCGGCAGATTATTGCACTTTCATTTTTATTAAGGCTCAAATGCTTATTTATCCTACTCCTTGTTCTCTGCCAGTGTGTTCCAAAAGAAACTGCAAACTGAGCTTCTTCGAGTAGAAAGTCTTGCAATGATGAGGCGTCCAGCATTATCAGAGTTACATTGCAGAAAATGGCATTGCCAACTGGCTGATATGAGCACCAAAGGATGTAACATGGGACTGAGAAAGCAAAAAAGGAAAATGATTCTTGCTCTCTCTCCAACCGTTCCCTGACCTCAAATGTTTTATTAGTCCGACTTACATTAAGAGTCAGCACAGAATATGATAAAATTGATTCCTTTCCTCACACAAGTGTCTAGCAAAAAAGGCCTCCACCTTGAAAACCATTTTCAGCAAGCTTCTCCAATTTTCTCTACCAAAGTCCCAATGCAATAGAGAACTTCACAGGTGAAATGTTTTGTTTACATTTTAATTATACAATCATTTACAGATAATCCATTTCCCAAAGGACTTGGTGCTATGTAAGGAAGATACAATTAAAAAATCCTCAATAATCTGACCAGAGAAGCCCAGGACCACGTTGAATTTTAGGAAATAGCTTTGAGGGAGTGGAGAAAGAACCACCATCAAGGCAACAATCAAATAATATTATGAGTCCGGAGCCAAAAAAGTAACATGAGTAAACATCTCAGATAGCTCCTCCCCCACCAGTTCTCACAAAAAAAAGGGAAGGGGGGGGGGGAAGACAGCAGATCTAGACTTGCAAAATTCTGTTGCTATAGCTTTATAATAAAGTAGCACTGACTTACATGACACTGGTCACCTAATTTGGTCTACCATGAGGGGCTGGCAGGGCCATTTCTTAGGGGGCAAAATATTCTAAAAGGCATGGGATGAGAATTCTTAGTATCCTTCTCTTAAAAGAACCTGTGGGATAAACCATGTGGCATTTCAAACGTAGCAGCCACTACTTGGACACCAACTGGCAGCCAGTCCACAATCCAATACAGGTGTTATATGCTGTTAAATCAACTGTGTCCAGTTAGCTGACAAACAGCTGCGCTTCAGTCTAGATCAGGGGTATCAAACTGGTGGCCCATGGGCCGGATGCGTCAAGTGCAGGCCACGCCCACCTCAGCTCTGCAAAGGGAAAAAAACATTGCAAAACGTCACATGATGGCAACGCGACGTCACAAGTTTGACACCCGTGGTCTAGATGAAGCTTCCAAGTCAAAGGCTGCCTTTTAGAAAGCGTGTTATAATTGTTTGATAACTTACCTTGATAAAATGCCACATTGCCCAAGAAAAGGGCACTGTTTAGAAGAACAAAGATCCAGCAGAGGGGCAGCAGGTAAGTGGCACAAACGGAACCCATCAGCATCCCATAAAACCTAGGAGTAGAGGAGAAAAATGGAGCAGAAGACACATAACATACCGGAACATCAGGATGACACTTAGATACCAGTGAAGGAGGAGGTGGTGGCAGAGGGAGGAGGCAAGTTAAAAGCTCCCTAACTCAAATACAACTTCCCAGGGAAAACGAAAACACTGGCTCTGCTGTGTGGTGTCAAACTGGGCCACTTCCTCCTTTAAAAATATTTCTCTGCATTGCTTTCATCTGTTTTCCCTGATCTTGCTGCATCTAGGGGATACACTAGTTCCACAGTCCTAACTTTCCCTCTCCTTTGACTAAGCATACTAATAAAACCTTTTTAAACTCTAATTTCTTTTAACAATATTGTTGAAGTGTAAAATGCTGATGCATTTTTGGAGTCACTTTCCCCCTCTTGTGTTGTTTTTTCTCACTCTTGATTTCAGAAATGTTGGTAAATTTATATATATTTCATGTTTAATGAAATAAACATGGGCAAAGGAAATTTGTATGTGGGTGAGTTGAGTGCAATGGACAGATTTTTAACTATGGCTTTAAAAACAAGGTTAGACACATTTGTGTGTGTTTTAATTTTTTAATTGTGTGTTGACTTACAACCATAATCAGGACTAGAATTTTGGTCATAAACCATGAAATAGAGACAACCACATGAACAAATCTGATTTTACAATCATTTTTATGATAGATGTTAAGCAAATCACACGGTCGTTAAGTCCAAATCCATTCCCCCAATAGGTATTTTTTGCAGGAAATTAGTAGAAAATGGTGGGAACTAGCAAAAAAATATATAAATCAAGCCATGTGACCACAGGATCTGCAGTTGTAAATGTGAGCCAGTTGCCAAGCACATGAAATGCGATCATATGACCTTGAGGGGAACAACGTGACATTTTATGATGACTGGAAATACTTATAAACCACACTTTCATAACTCCAAATGGTCATTAAACATTCGTAAGTCAAGGATTACCTTCATTAATATTAAATATTTTATTTATTAAACTGTTTTATGTAATGCCGAATTTAGATCATATTTATAACTTGTTTTTGAGCCTTTTTGCATAAATGAACTTGGTTTTTAAATTAGTACCATCAACTGCCAATATAGGGAGTTGCTTATTAATTAGACAGCTGTATCACTTTTTTAAATGTGACTATTTTTATTTGTGTTTACAAAGAAAATAAAAAAACCCTAATTTCTGAGATGGAAGGCAATAGTTGAAGTTATATATTTGAGAATATTTTGAATGCCAAAGAGTGCCAAAAAGCTAAGAAAAGATTCTGGCAGGTAAGCAGAGCTCCAGAAAAGCAGAAATAATTTTCTGGAAGTAAGCTATGTTCTTGAAACACTGCCTCTTTGTCTTTATAATCCCAGCCCGTTATTTCATAATTACACTTAACAGCCTTGCAGACGTCAGCAGGCAAACAATGTGTTATATCCAATGAAATGAAATGTTCTATCCAATTCTATCCAATCATATGCATATTCTAATTTGCTTGAGTCTATATCCGAACTTCTAAGAAAAGCAAGACCAGCAGTGATGTATCAATTTTCATGGAGAACTCCCAGCCTTTTCTTCCCCAATGCTTCAATCGCTAAACCACAATTTGGTGAACTTCAAGATGATGTATTTAGACTGAGGAAAAAAAAAACTCAAGGAAAAACAGCTTAAAACAACTTATCTTGGGGAGGAGGTAAAAGCAAACAAATGTACAGCTTGTTCTGAGCTCAAAAGGTTGCCCACCATTGTCCTGAGCCAATACTTACTGGGAGGACACAGTAGGGTTCTCCCAGAAGAAGATACGGTAAGCTGCTTCACAGCCACCACACAGCCTGTTCAGGAGCGCTTCTAATCGGATCAGGCTGAAAAGAAAGGACAACAATTTTAAATATAACTGTGCTGTCTAGCTCACAGCCAAAAAGTGACTGTAGTCAGTGCAGTCAGTGACTGTAACCTAGAGACTTCAACAACGAAACCTCACAAATAAAACTTTCCCCAGCCCTTTATTTATTCCAGGGTAATCATAGAAAGCAGTAACACTCAGAAAGCAAACCCCTTGTCCACACATAGAAGAAGCTAGGATTAATGTTGCCACCAAAATGTAAATTTAGTCAGCTCTAATAAATTTTTATTTTTTTAAAGCACAAGTTCCAAGCATTCCACAAAAAATTAATACTTCTGTAACTCAAACCAAGATGGGATAAGTTAATACATACTTTTGCCACATGTGCACTTAGCATGCCTAGGTATCGTATTTCTCCTACTTTTGCACATGCTTCAATGCCAGATGCTGTGAAACAAGGCATGTGTTGTAACAGGATAGAACAATGTGCTGTCACAAGACTTTATCTTGTGACCTGCTGGATGGGGATGAATATATTGCACATGCCAGTGAAAACCGGATGCAGAAAGTTGCAGATTATTTATACGTTGAGAACTTTTGTCCAAATTTGTAACACTGGATTAGTAATTGGGTGAGTAAAATATCAATTATGACATGCTAAGCTCACCCATCATGAGTTGGGGGAGACCTGCAGGAGCTTCTTATGTCAGCTAGCCCTAGATTGGCAGGCAGAGATGGAGGCAAAAAGCAACTGTATCAGTTTCCAGACTAGATGAGAGGCAGCATGATCCAACCATGACACTTTATTGGGCAATCCTGAACAAGCATCTGCCGTAAGCAGAAATTCCTTAGAGGTAACAATGGCAAGCAACTTTGCAGAACCTCTTTGAAGCTAACAATTTCATTCTACCCATGCCTACCCAAACATAAATCACTCAGATACTTGTAAATAAGTGCATGTAGTATTTTAGCATGATTAAAACATGCACTTAAAGTCGCTCTATTCAAAGAAAGACACAAAATTATCAAACATAAGTTTTATTATTATAGAAGGTAAAAGGGCAGTTGGTATTTAGAGATGTGCATAAATAAAATATTCCATGCAAAGTACTTAAAGATGCATTTTTATTGATTTCACAGCACAAATTATATATTTGGCAAGGTGATAATGCTGACACCTGGCCAAATTAGTTCTTATCTAAGAAATGTCCTGACCAACTGCACCGGCAAAAGCATGTATCCTTGCCAACCTCTACTAGCCATCATGGCTACGAATTACCTCTACTGCTCTCCTATCCTAACTGTGAATTTCTCCCCAATCATTGTGGGAACACAACATTGGGCATGGTCTTATTCTGATCCAGCACATGTTTTATACTATATACTGAGTGGGAGTGGGGAAGTAAAAATAAGCATCATTAAAAGATAGTATGAAGAAGCTCAAGAAAGACAAGATAAAGGTAAAATCTCTAATGCAACTATGCAATCATATGAAAGTTGATTGATGTGCTAAATCTATAGTAACTGCTGTATAGAGTTGTAAACATATCAAAAAGTTTATTAAAATTAATGATTTAAAATGTGTCTTCTTCTTTAGTAACTGAAATCAATCCACTATTCTAGACTATCATTGCATACTTTTCTGAAGTGGACAATGAAATCATTTATATTCCCGGTAACTCGCCATCCAATATAAAGTTACAGAGTCAAAGTAATGATATATAATATCCCCAGTGGGTGAAATGATGTAATGCTTCTTACAAACAGCTAATCTATGGGGGGAATCCTCAGAGCAGCAGTGCAAGTAAACATGTAATGATCGTCCAATGTTTCTTAAGAGAGAAATTCTCCACACATGCATCATTATTGGGTTATATTCAATATTGCACAATTCTTGTTTACATCATATCACAAACATTAAAGTGTGGGATCTATGGCAAGTCATGTGGCATTTGTGATGTCATATTAGTTTTCTTCAAACACAAGCAGTCCCTTCCCAAACTCTTGGAATTTGGAAGCCTGTAACAGCATATAAACCAGCCAGCCAGTAATCAGTCAGCAATCAGTCAGTAACCTCTCAAATTTAATGCAAATGCAACTGTTGGCCTCTAAATTGTGCCATTAAAAGAGTGAATTCATTGGAATAAGGAATAGATTGGAGGGCGGAACACCAATGTGTCTTCTCCACCCTGCAATAAATACAAACATACACCTATAGGGCAGTTCATAATGTGGTTAATTTTTCCTTGAGTGAGAAGGCTGTTCCTCCACCTCTTCAGGAACTGCTGGTTCACCCTCTCCTCAGAAAGCCATTACTGGATCCCACTATACTGGACAGTATTTGTTGAATATCTAACTTCCCCTTTGGGGGAAAAGTGGTAAAGAAGGCAGTCATGCAGCCTGGATGAAGTGGATTATCCAGATCCCTTTCAGTCAGGGTGCAGGCCTGAACATGGGATAGAGATGGTATTAGTCACACTTTTAGAGAATCTCTGGTGAAATGGGGGTTGTGCATCTGTCCTTGCTGTGCTTGACCCATCAGTGGCTTTCAATATATGGTATCCTTCCAGATACTCTCCAGGGATTGGGAATGGGCAACACTGTATTTTGGTGGCTCTCCTCCTTTCTTCAGGGTTGCTTCTAGTTATGTTGATTGGAAGTGAGTGATCTCAACCTCTTCCTCGTGTGATGCTGTGCGTTTCAGTGCCCTATTTAACTTCTATCTGAAGCTGTTGAGTGAAATCTCTGTCACCAAATGATGAAGCATCATCAGTATGTTGATGATGCCCAATTATACATCTCTGCCCATGATGAATTAAGTAATGTTGTTGATGCCTTATCCTATGGGGGCCTGGATGGGGAAAAACAGGCTCTGACTAAACCCTGACAAGATTGAGTGGCTTTGGGGCCTTCTGATTCTAAGATTTGGTCACATTTGATACTAGATGAGGTTGCACTGCCACAAAGAGGCCCAATGCACAACCTCCTAGATTCTCAACTCCTCAAAAAACATTTAAAAAATTAAAGTTACTATAGTGGACGCAGCCTATAGCAGGGGTGTCAAACTCACATCATTACGGCAGGGTCACATGACATATTGGGACTTTTTTCCCCTTTGCTAAACCAGGCATGGGCGTGGCCAGTGCATGATGCATCCAGCCTGCGGGCTACGAATTTGACAGCCCTGGCTTATAGCATTTCCTAATAAGATTCTTTTATGCCTTTCTTCCAGGAGCTCAAGCCAGTACAAAACATTCCCCTCTCCAGCCTTATTAGCTCAACAAGCAACTTATATCAAGCAACGTCCCTTCAATTCCATGCTCAAACAATGCCCAAGAGTCCAACCCCATGTTTCCCAAGCAGACTTACAAGCCCTTAACTTCAGCCACAGCCTCATTTCGAGAAAGTTGAACTTTTCTCACATCTTCTCGCCGCACACTGTGATACCTACGGCGTGCCAGCTGCTCTTCAGTAAGACGGATGCGGCATGTTTCCTGTAGATAGCCGAGCATGGCAGGCACTGAGATTAGCAGGGCACACAGCCCATACCAAGCAGCTACAATGCAAGATGGAATAGATGCAAAGTTTATTAAGCCATCCACAGCTTATCTAATCAGCAGTGTTTTTACTGTCCCCCTAATATACTGCCTCATCAAAGAAGTTTCAATACCAGCTGTCAGTGCAATTTTCCCACCATGCATGATGACAAGCTCCTGCTAGTCTTCCTAAATGTTTCCTGAACAAAATCATATTCTACTCTCCTCCCATTAACTCAATCAAGTCTCATGATTTCTGGGAAAACAGGTCCCAGAATTGCCCAGCATATCCATCCAACACTTCTCACCTTCATTCAGAGTAAGCAGCAGAAAGTTGACACCCAAACAAGTAAGGAGAGAGCAGAAGGGCATCTGCCAGCTGTGGAGTAGAAGCAATCAAACATTTACAATCTCAAAAGGATGCTATTTATTAGTTATTAATTAGGAAGACCACTGAGGAAAAGAAGGCTGCATAAAGAATTAGAAAGGATCTAGTATCATATGTATTTTTCCTGGAATTTGAACCAATCCAAAGTTCTTTTTTAAAGTATGTGAAACCTACATAACACCTTATGTTAAAAATCCCTTCTGTTTCCAACATCAGTAGGGCAGGAGTTGATTACCAGCAACTGTTTCATCATAGCTTAAAAGCAATGTGAAAAGGACCCTAAGAGCTAAGAAAAGGAGCTACATGCAATCTCAGAATCACAGCAACTATGATCCTAAAGAAGTGTATTTGCATAGAAGGCTAGTATGGGAAAGAATGCTAAGTTAGATAAGCCTTTCTATGGTCTAACAAAGCCTCTTTCTACAGTCTTAAAATGAAATGAACTAACACCAGAACAACAGGACAAAAGAAAGGTAATGACCATAAGAAACTGTACATCCTTTGATTTAAACATTTAGTCCAAAAAAGCTTCTCTTTTTCCCACTAGAAAAAGTTAAGTCTTCTAAAAAGAATTTATTATGACAACAGGCATAGATTTTGCTGAACTATGACCTGAAAAAGTAGCTATATAGAAAAGCACTAACCTGAGGAGGAACCACACTCCTTCAGCAACATCCTGCAGTGGTTCCAGATACAGCTCTAGTTGCTTATAGGATACCACCAGATTAAAGAGGTCCAAGGAAGGAGGCTTAGAGTGAGTGGGCGAAACTTGCTGGGCATCAGATGCTGTGGAGGCGTCTAATCCATTTCCTGTGGACACTCCACCATCACGTTCTGATACCTGCATACTGTAAATATGCATTTGTGATTTAACTTAATTTTTTACTTATTTCCCCAAAGGGAAAATTAAGGTGAACAAAGATAATCACTTTTGAAATAACACTGTTTTGAAACATAACATTATTTATTAAAACCTAAAATTCAAAGCCTGTTAAATAGTGGAAATTGTAAACACACAAATTAATGAGCAAACAACAAAATAAACTAGCAATACATTTCATTTCTGTGCCACTGAAGTGAAACATAAATTGCCATTTATCCATGGACTGCATACTTCTAAGGCTATAGAAAATTATATTTCCCATTCAGACAATAATGAACAAATGGAGTTTGCATTAAGAAGTTGCATGAAAATCCAGTGGAAAGTGCCTTGCAAACAAAAATAAACGCATAAAAGCATTATATGCACATTAAATTTACCCCAATTATCATCATTCCTTTATGAACAAAATCTCTCTTCATAAATATTGATTACACAGAGGGGAAAGCTAGAAAGAAAATAATCCCGTGTATCATTATTTAACCAATATGCTGACAAGCACCAACAAGTCCTTAACCTATGCTCTTTATCAAATGTTGAGAGGTGCATCTGTGGTAGAAAAAAAGACCAAATCACATTCTGCATTATAGTCTAACTGGGCAATCCTGTTACCTGAACAAATTGCATCAAAACAGACACACACAAAAGCATGCTTTCTTTCATTATCTCAATATACATAACAAAAAGGACCCTAAATCCTTTTCCAGAAATGAAGAAAGTTTTCAATTTATTCATAGATTAAGAGATCTGTGATTAATAACTACCAGATACAAAGAGATCCAGCATCTGCATTCTCTCCATCCTCGAGTTTGCAAGCCTTATCAACCGCATTTCCCCTTCACCGGCATGAGCATCCTTTCAGGAAGGAAACCACAAAACCCACAACTTCAGTCTTAGAGCTCTGAAACCAAGCATACCGATACGATGAAGCAAACGTTCCCTGCAGGGCATCTTTTCCCACCTGGCGCCGTCCAGATGCATTGAATTACAACTGCCAGCACAGCATCCAACACGTCCTTGCCGCGCTGGCGAGAACTATAGGAATTCATGGCATCTAGAAGGTTCAAGGTTGGAGAAGTTTGCTTCATGGGAGAAGAAAAGCACCGATTCCCTGGACCAGATCATGGAGACCTACCGGATACCAAAGCCTCACCTCGATCCTGCTCCGCTCCACACTCACCCCAATCTCAAATCAGGAGAAGGGGCGGAGCCTCCCCAGCGGCTCTGTTCAACTCGACCCTCCCGTAGCCGCCAGCACTTCCTAGCAAGAGAGACCCGGCTGAGCCTTTGCTTCGCTACTCAGTATAAGCTTCGGGGAAAACTGAGACCGTACCCGCCTATCAGGCTCAGCAAGCCAATCAGAGGCAGCGACACAATCCTAAGGACGTGAAGGGTCACACCGGCGGATGGTCTCCCCGGAAAAGCTCACCTCCTATTGGTTAAAAGCCTCTGGTCCTCAGCCTATAACAGTTGGATTTCTTGCTCGCGGTACTGGCAAGCTGAGGTTAGAGCTTCTGGAACTGGCTGCGGCCTGAGCGTGCTCCGGCTGTTTGCCTCTGCGCCCTGCGCCAAAGTTAGGCGTTGGTCTTCAAGGTTTCTTGGGAACGTCTTTGCCCAAAAGTTGATAAGCTCCAGTCGTAGAAGAGTAACATAAATGAAAGGTTGCGTACTGGAAACTAACGCAGCATTTTTCAGTCAAAGTTCCTAAAATCGTCGAGATTGATTTCATGATGAGGTCTTTGACCATTAAAAACTTATTACGCGTTAAGCAAATTTTTTAAAATATTTTTCAGATTGTCTCATACTAAGGGAAGCACAAGCTTCTCCTGTTATGACTGAAGTCACAAACAACGTAGGTAAACCATAATGTGGTTTGCTTGTTTGGGAACTAGCAGTTGGACCAGCAACGTCCCGATTTTGGGAAAGAGACAAAATTATCAACCCTAAGTTTTATAGAAGGTAAAAGGGCAGTTTGTATTTTGGGAAAGGAATTCAGGCCCCTTCTGACAAACCAGAAAATGGTCCTGGTTTCCGAGAGCTCCAGAAAGAATAACAAGAATAGAAGGGGGAGTAGGTAGGAAGTGGCGGCGGCGGTGGCTTTAGTTGCAGGAGAGGAATCGCCTCCCACATTTCGTTGCTCGTCGAACTTGCGCAAGTATTTCGGGTCGAGTGGGCAGTGCAGGAAGAGAAGTTAGCCACAAAGCATCCGGATGGAATGAAAGATAAAAGAAAATAGTTATGATTACTCCATTTATGTGTAAAGCTACTTCTTAGAAAATAGGTATTTACTATTAAAAACCGTTGTAAATAAGATAATGAATGAATGCGAGCTACAGTCCTCTGGGCAAAACTTTTTTTTTAACAGGTCCTATGGTCAAGGATATTAGAATTCAATTAGAATTGAAATTAGAGTTGATAATGAAGATATCCAAGTAGTGGTTGACTTCTGGCTTTTAGGATCAACTATCAACAGTAAAAGAACAAGCAGTCAAGAAATATGCTGCAGTCTTAGCACTCAGCAGAACCACCATGAAGACCTTGAAAAAGACTTTCATGCTGTGATGTGGACTGTTTTTTCCTTGAGGAAGATGTTTCGCTTCACATCCAAGAAGCTTCATCGGTTCTGGCAGGATGGTGGGATGATGGAAGGATTAGTTCTGACAGGATGGGGGGAGGGTTGGAAGGATCGTATTTCTCTGCAGTTATCTATCTGGTGACTCAGCACACTCAAGAGTTCTTGAGGTCACTTGAGGGGTTATCAGAAAATTATTGATCCATTTGAACATCAGTGTTGGAAGAGACTCCTAAAAATACCATTGGCAGCCAAGAAGAAAAAAACAGATCAACCCAGAATTCCCTCTCAAGACACAAATGACCAGGCTCCATTTATCTTACTTCAAACACATTATGCAAAGACCCAGACGCTCTGGAAAAGACTTTAGGGAAAGGTGGAAAAAGGACAACCAGCCGCAAGGGGGATGGACTAAGTGTGGCAATGAGTGTACCAGTGAGAGACTTGAAAAAACAAGGATAGATCATCATGGAGAAAACCTATGTGGTTGCTAGGAGCTAAAAACAACTTTTGGCACATAAAGTTAAAAACACTCTGAACAGTATATTGATACGTTTAAATTTATGTTTTTTTTTGTACAAAAAACCTCTGCAATTCTGTTCATGAAAACAACTTGCTATAATAGAAATGCCTCCTAAATGCAATATTTATTTTAGTAAAGAACTGCAAAAAAATAAAGAGCTGTTAATGTTAATTTCAGCATAATGTGCAGGCTTTGCATTTGCGTTATTGTTGATACATTATCCCTTAAATTAGTCTTTTGTTGTCAAGATTTAAATTGCTTCTATATTTATACTGTTACAACCCTAACTTTGAAATAATGTTATTTATTGATTTGGAATGTCAGCTACCTCTCAGCAAAAGTAATGCTCATTGACTTTCTTAATGTATATTGTCTAGCATGTTATATGAATTAAGCCATTGTGTTTGTAAACCATAGGGTAGGGCTTTGGCTGTTTTGTTCTCTTTTGCTCTCAGGTTTTGTGGACCTGAACACTGGTATCTGTTGACCTCATGTCAAATTTTGGTTTTGTGTGCTGGCAGATAATAGGTACCCAACATGCTGTTTATACTGTAATCAACAATAAAACTTAGCATTCACAAGAAAGCCACCAGGTGGTGGTAGAAAACAGGCTTTAAACCTTGCCACCAAGGTTTGGAAAGATAGGAAGAACAGCGGTTTCCTCTCAGTAATTGTCTAGTTTAAAAAAAAACATTTAAAATCCATAATTAAAAGTTTAGTGAAAGAACCAGAATGTCAAAAATATAGACAAACTTTTGCAATTATAAAAATAACACTCTACAGCTCTGAGATAAGACCCACCGAAACCTCTTATACAGATAAACTGCCTCAAACCCTTTCTTTACTTATCCCAGATTGTCACATGTACAATTTGAGCCACTTCATATGTATAAATGACACAAATAGAAATTGATTTTATAGATTTCAACATTTTACATATTTCAGTACTTGGACCAGGCACTATTAATACAAATCATTAAAATTTATATTCTCCCAGCTCCAGAAATACTGGGTGGCTGATATCCAGATAAAAACTCATTACATTTACCATTGTAAATAGCAAGATAAAACTAAACTAAACATACAAGCATTAAAAACCAATCCATGCAGATGCTTTTAATTCCCAAGTACTAATTCCAACAATAAAGATGTGAGTGACTATCAATAAGACTGTCTGCTCTAGCTAGAGATACAATTTACAGTCAAAGCTGGGCAAAGCCCCTACCCTCTAGCAAGTTCTGACCTCTTGAGCTTACTTTTTCAGGAGAGAGCAACTACATCCAGAGTTGGCACAAGCTATCGGAGAATCACTTGATGTCCAAACAAATAACCATTCTGTCTTGGTATATTCCATTTGTCTGTTCTATCCGATGTGTACAGCTTCCAAGTTTAGAATGTACATAGTATTTTCTGCCCAGCTACAGTAGAGACACATAGTTGAGTAATATCAGTGTATATTCATATTCATTCCAAATCAGTAGATTTCCTTTCCCTAACTTTCATATAAATGTTAAATAAAATGGAACAGAATAAAAACGCTGTGGCACTCCATACAGGAGCAGTGACATACTTAAATACTCTTCCATTAATATAATTATTTTAGACTGCTTTGGAAGGAACAAAATCACTGTAAAACAGTGCCTCCAGCTCCCCACCTTGCAGGTTACCAGAAACTATGGCAATGGTATTGCATATTGAGATACCAGAATCAGGAGACTGCACTACTTCTAAATCCCATGGAAGTCACCTAAGTAAAAGACTGTTAGGAACAGATGTGAGTTCAGTTGGTATAAAGACAGGCAGCCCACCCTAGGTGAGGCGCTAGGGGAAGGAAACATTTAAAAAAGGCTAGGCCTGAATTTATTTGCTGTATGGCTGCCTGGGGATTTTTACACTGGTCAGAAATGTATTTCACTCCTGGCTAAAATTAAATGTACGTTTCTGAATTCTATGAGTTCTTGCTTCTTGGGCTTGCCAGTTATATGGACCTGAGCTATTGCAAGAGTTACCAAGCAGTTTCTATTTCATATCTATGCTTGAATACTAATTCTAGAAGATTCATTTTCTGTCCAAACTATCTCGGACGTCACACATCAGAGGCATGACTTGAATAGGCTATTCGGTAAATAGGGTCTTAGATTTTACTGGAAGTCATAGTAAGATTATTAAGCAATTTGTATATGAGCCTTTAGAAAAGAACACAGCATGATAGCATGGGTTTATCAAGAGTAAATTATGTCAAACCAACCTAAATTTCTTTTTGATTCAGTGACCAATTAAGAGTATGTTGTACACACAGTATATTTCCTATTTAGCAAAACATTTGATAAAGTATTCCATGAGATTTCAGTAGAAAATATGACAAAATGAGTTGGACTACGCTATCATTAGATGGATATATAGTTGGTTCAATAATCATAACTCAAAAGCATATTAATGCTCATCATCAAGCTGTAACAAAGTGTTGAATGACAAACTTCTGTTTTAGTTCCTGAGCTATTCAACATGCTAAAAAATGACTTGCACGGGGAATTAGAAAATACAATTATCAAATTTACAGAAGATACAAAGATAAGTGAAACTGCAAACAGCTCAAAAGACTAATTCAGACAGTTCAGAATAATTTTTGAAAACTGAAAAAATGGATAGAAAGCATGTCGCCTCTAGACAATGAATGTCACATAACATCTAATAAATAAATTTCAAGGGACAAATGCAAAATCCTACATATGGGATGAAAAATCAAAGACACAATTATAGAATAAAAGAAGCATATTAGGTAGCAGTACATCAAAAAGGATTGGGATATTTTGATGGATCACAAAATGAATATGAACCAGTAGTGTAATAGAGCTGCAAAACAAACACCAAATTTAATCTTGGCATACATCGATTTACTATAATTAAAGAAACCAGATGAAAAAATGCCATTGTTCCTCTGTTTTGCATTAATCAGACTACACCTAGAATATAACATACAGTTCTGAGTATTGTATTTTTGGAATAATATTGGTAAACTGTAGGGGGTCAAAAATAGATCTATCAAAATGTAAGGGATCTGGAAGGAAAAAATATGAATAGTAGGATGCATTGCTTATGTTTTGCCTTGAAAAACAGGGTATCTCTCTCTTCAAGTCCTTGAAAGCTATCACAGAGAGACCGGGGCACTGCTTAGTTCCAAAAGACTGGATAAAAAAAATGGGTTAACATTACAAGGAAGAAGAGTTAACATTATGAGTTTTTTAACAGACTACTTTGGATGGTGACCTGTCCCTTGCTGGATTGCCATCTATCAAAAATGCTGTTGAGGTCAATGTCTGTATTGTATTGACTCTAGAGGATTGGCCTAGGCCCTTTATAGCCCCTTCCAAGCCATAATTACACAATTCATCCCCTTATTATTTTTACCAGTTACCAGTTATTTATCTGCAATAAATTAGGCCACCTAAATTAGAAGCAAGCTAAGTGACTAGATTTAGGTCCTCAACTGGAAAGTGGATAAACATTTATCTACCAACTCATAATGGCTCAAGTACATCATTCCTGTAGTGTTCCCTTCCACTGAGTTATTCCATGGTTTTAGTCAATTCCTTTTTCCTTGCATGAAAGCTCTTCTTGTGCAAACCACCCCCCCACAACTCTTTCAGCTTTGTCCAGGATGTCTTGATGGTCTTTCATGCATGGTTTTCCTGCTTGAATCCTTCACTCTGCCCATAGAAGCTCACTTCCCACTGATTGTCAGGAAGTGTTGCAGTCTGAGTCTCATCCTTCCTTCACTGTCTGGGCTTGTCTACTAATCAAAAACAATGATTTGGACAGGTTGTTGCAGGATTAAAATAATACTCTGAGGGAAGATCTGAAGCTTGAATAATTATAGCTGCCTTCACAATAACATACTGATATATTTTGGAGTGCTCTCATTATAGAATACTTCCATGAGTGTGTACACAAAGCATAAATCTCAATCATCTTGGTCATAGTATCCCAAATGTGCTTTTCAAAAGGCAACTGGACTTTTAATTTTTTTCTTGAAAACGTTTCGCTTCTCATCCAAGAAGCTTCTTTAGTTGGAGCCTGAAATGAATTGAAGAAGTTCTTGGATGAAAAGCGAAATGTTTTCAAGAAAAAAACTAAGAAAGTCCAGTTGCCTTTTGAAAAGCACCTTTGGGACACACAGAGCACTAGTACACTCACTCTGGTCAATAAGACTGTAATTGCCTGTTTCTGCATAAATTCATGTGGTAAAATATGAAGATTTAACAGGTAAAATTTATTATTTTAATTAGAAATGTAAAAAATCTCACAAGTAGTACATATAAAAACATTCTTCAGAAGTATTCACACTTCTTGAATGTTTTCCTCATTCTCTGACTGCGCTGTGTTATCTACTCACAAACAATGATCACAATTGATCTTATTACAACATAATCGCTTTTTTGAGTAAAATGTAACCCGTCAATTACCCTAGTGCTCCTGAAAATTATCTCACTTCCATTGCTCTGAAAAAGGCTTGAACTGTAAATTCCACTTTCTGTGATCATCTAGCCATGATCTACAGTACACCAGAAAGCTTGATCAAAGTGGGGTTACCGCCATTTTATTCTGGCATTGTTACATGTTAACTGGTTCCTATCATAAATGAGGAGTGTAAAAGTTCATCAATAGGTAGTGCTGTAACTGGTGATGCTTACATTCTGAGCAAGTATTGGTGGATTTGCTTCAAATTATTATGCTTTTGCTGCTCAAAATATTCATCCAGATTATTCATCCAATTTAAAGCAGATCCTGTCCAATATCATAGTCCAACGTATTTATAATGATAGAAAATAACTTCCCATCTCTGCTTTTCCTCATTACTGTCTACAATCTTTACTGCAACTTAACTAATTTCTACAGTTAGAACAGTTTTCAGCACCAAAACTTTTCCTTTAAAAAAACATCATTGAATATCCTGAATGTTTAATGTAATATACATTAGGATTCATCTCTATCTAGCAATCAATAATTAATTTGCATCCCATCTTTATTATTTTTATAAACAACTCAATGTGGCAAAAATATCTAATATTCCTTTCTCCTGTTTCTCTACAACAACTCAGTTATCTGAATGCAGTCAGGTACATCTGTGACATGCGATGTTCTATTAAGTTAGCTTCTTACTGACTTAAAATAAAGTAATGGCAGGAAAAACCAATGTCTGTGAGTAAATTAGTAACATGAAGATTGTGAAATCCGTTATGGCATCTGTCCAGTTTTGTCTGATGTTTCAAACAGCTTTGGGGCCAAAATCAATAAAAACTATAAATGTCAAGGATCTTTCTTTCCTGGTTATGATCAAGTATGAGTCAAAAGCAGTATATTAAATTCCATTCACATCAATTATTGACACATTTTTCTTTCTAAAAAACAAATGTTATGCATTGGCAGATGATCCAATCATCTTTTATTTAAAAAATAAAGTACTATCTGGAAGACAGTACTATAGGTGTTAATACTTAATTGCAAGACTAACTTGTGCAAGGAGGACTTAAGAGGTTAAGATAACAGTTGATGACAATCATCCACACACAGAGAGAAATTATCACATAATCATTAAGCTCATGAAAGAAAGATGTACATTGTTCATGCGGTCTCCAAATCAGATTTCTTCCTTTATATCTTACCAGTATCTGGAACCACCCACCTTGCAGGAATAAGGCACAGGGCCAGTCCTAGCATTAAGTAAGTAAGGCAGAAATCTCAGGCAGTATATGTGGAATTTAGCAAATTCCAAGTTATTTAATCTGTAATTGCTATTTTTTTAAAGCCAAAGATGATTTGCCTCTTACCTATTATTATCCATATTGCTCTCATCTCTCTATAAGGTAAATTTTCCTTGTTCTTATACTTATGTTTCTCCCCCTTTCTCTTTCCTGGCTGCATTTGGAGAGGAAAATGCATATACATTTAAAACAGAGCTTTTTAAGATTATGCTTATTATACACAATTTTATTCAGAATCTGAGATAATTACAGAATTAAGGAAAGGATCTGGAATGTAATTTCATCAAGATAGAACGTATCTAGAATTTGATGCAGAAGTAGAAATCTGTCTAACGAGCAAAGTGGAACTTTTGGAAAGTAAGGGAAAATTATCCAAATACCCTTAAATGTTGAATCAATTTTATACTGCTTGTTTTGCAACTCCTCCTGAGAAAGCCTTTGTCCAGATTTTATGTTCAAGAATAGTCTTATAGTGGCACGAGATGCTCCAAACTTAATGGATGTTATAGCCATTCCCAGATATATTACACATTGTTGAGCATGTTAACAGTAGCTAAAAGTAGCAGCAACATTTCCCTTTGCTCTTCCCATCTCAAGTAGGTAGGATGGCACAGCTATCCTCCGCTGATGGGCTGCCCGTGGCATAGAGCCAAATTGCCCTTGGATTCAGCATGTCTGAAGATTTTTATTTCCTTATAATTATCTCCTCCTAGAACACTGTCAGGCTGCCATGCCCTACCATAACTCTTGACTAAATTGTCTTGGCATGGGCATTTGGTTCTTTCCCAATAGCTAATCAATTTCATCTTGTGTGACGACAGATAGTGTCCCATTCTTCCTTTCTTCCCCTCCATTGCTGCATAACAGCAAGACTATTATATGAAACTAATAGCCTGTCCAAGATCAAGGATGCACCTAAACAGCTGGCTTTGGGCAGAATTTTTCTTCTATAAAAACAATATAGGATAATGTTTAAAGTATTGAACTTAGAATGAGGAGACCCACATTCAAACATACACGAACATATTAATTCATTAGATTACAGATAGTCCTTGACCTAACTATTTGTTTAGTGACTGTTCAAAGTTACACAGCACTGAAAATAGTGACTTATGACCAGTTTTCACATCTACAACCATTGCAGCATCCCCGTGGTCATATGATCAAAATTTGGGAGGTTGGCATGTATTTATAGCAGTTGCACTATCCTGGGGCCATGTGAACACTATCTGTAACTTTCCCAGCCAGCATCTGACAAGTAAAGCCAATGGGGGAAGCCAGATTTGCTTAACAACCACGTGATTCACTTAACTATGGCAAAAAAGGACACAAAATGAGACACAATTCAATTACAAATTGCCTTGAATGAAATTTTTGGCTTAACAGTGATTCCACATAGAGGGCTACCTGTATTGTGAGACCACTCTACCTCATGGGCTACTTGCTGTGTGGATAAAATGGAGCCATCTTGAGCTCTTGAAAGAAAGATGGAATATAAATCTGCAAAGATGAAGTCAGGAAAGCAAAGGCTCAGAATGAATAAACACTTGCAACAAAAGTCAAAGATAATTTAAAAAAAATCTTTCAACATATAAATAACAAGAAAAAAGTCAAGGAAACAGTTGGTCCACTAAAGAGAGAAGATGGCAAGGAAGTAATAGGCAGTAGAGAGAAAGCAGAGCTGCTTAATTCATTCTTTGCATCAGTCTTTACACAAAAAAGGAAACCAAAGCCCAACCTACCAAAAACATAACTGTAAAAGACACACTAGAAATAAAAATTAAAATAAACAAGAACATGGTAAGAGAACACCTGTCTGATCTTGATGAATATAAATCGCCAGGACCTTATGGATTACATCCCAGAGTTCAGAAGGAGCTGGCAGATGTTATCTCAGAATCATTGTATCACATCTTTAAAAAATCTTGGCACACCGGGGAATTACCAGAAGATTGGAAAAGAGCTGACGTGATACCCATCTTTAAAAAAGGGAAAAGAAACAGACCCAGAAACTACAGACCAATCAGTCAACATCAATACCTGAGAAGATACTGAAAAAAATAATTGAAGAACAGATCTGTGAACATCTAGAAACAAATAAGCTGTAGCTGTACTAGAATATCTCCAAGGTCCCTTCCAGCTCTATTCTGATTCCTTCATGTTCCAATATGGGTGCACTCAGGTATGTTTTATTGAGCATGGTAAAAGAGATGAAAATGGCTAGAAAAGTTTTTCAGTAAGTAGATGAGGTTGGTGTGCTGAGGTTCAAGCAAATCAGTCATTCTGAAACCCCTAAAGCCAGTCTTAGGACATCATTGAGTAAAGGAGCTATTATGTTGGCTTCTCGTTTGCCACTGCTAGAACAAAGTTCGTTTCTAATGAAGATTTTGTCAAGGGAGGGTAATCTCCACCATTTGCACTATTGGTATAGAAGCACAATAGTTGTAGAGATTTGTCAGATGCAGTCTTGCAGCTCTTCAAGAAGTTTGACAAAAAAGCATAATATTCTGTGTCAAAGAAACATCTGTATTTCAGAAGTACCTTTCCTGAATTAGGGCAGTGACCTTCCATGAGCATAGTGAAATATTATATCATGTAACTGTTGTTGGACTCTAGTTACAAGATTTGAATTATCACAGGTATCAGACTATACCACCATCAGGTTTAATCACTTGATATGATATAGTTGTCCAGCACCACCATTTCTCCATAAAGTTCTGAATTAATACATGCTGGATCTTAATACTATCAGGGGCTTTCTTAATTATGTAAGTTGCTGTTCAAGAATTCTTGTGGCTATGAAAATGATTTCCCATCCTCTTCCTTTTGTCCAGTTCTGAAGTATTGATACTTAAACTACTATGGCTGGTTTCTACATTTATATTCAGACTTTCTCAGACACTATAAAATTCTACTTTCACTTGCCTCAAATTGAACTGAGTATAATGTTTTATGCAAAATAAATTGCAAATGCTTCCAGATTATAACTACAGAAGTTATAGTGCCCTATCATGAAAGGAATTACACTACACTTATAACCTGGAAAATAGCTCTATCCCTTGCTACCGTAGTTAAATACCTTCTTTATTGAGATCCAAATTCTCAGTATTTTTAGAAAGTCTGTATAAAACAGAGGCTTCAGGAAGTAAACTTGGAAAGCTTTATTTCCAGATACCTGTCTTTGAAAAATATCCTGTATAAACTTAAGGCATTAACTAGAGAAAATTTATAATTCACCCTAATTCCAAATGTATCCTTAGCTAATTATCAGTAAATCCTTTCCATTTCTAGGTGAAACTTCCACTCTGCATCTTTTGTCCCATCACTGTGAACATTTCCTCCTATTTATGATTGGTCTGCTGTAAAAGGGCTTCCAAATCTGGTACTCTTAAGAACATTGGACAAAAATATTTCTATAATTCTCTTCAGATGGTAAATAAAATCTCAAACTTCTGAAGGAAACAATTTTAGAGGCTACTTTAATGAAGGATATAGATGAAATAATACAGCAACATTTATGGGGCAAGATCACAGAAAGTTTTATTTGAGCAATTCTTTTGTGAATTGAAACCCATAAGATTGGAATTCATTCATGGAAGCAGAGCTTAGATCTGGGATATATTAAACAATACTATACCCATAAAGAAAAATAATTTCTGAGCATATTCAACATGCACTACTTTTCTTAATTTAATTAGCATACACCTGGAATTAAAATCAGCTCTTTCAATTAGAGAATGCAGTTTCAGATGGCAGGAGTCTTTATCCCTCTGTTTTCTGAAAAATATGTTACTATAATAATGCTACAAATACTATCGGGTATATTCAAAAGTTTAAAATTTACAGTAAATAATTATGTATAAATATCTGTTTAAAACAGAATATTCCTGTGTAAAACAAACAAACAAAAACCCCTCAAGAAGCCCATAGGGTATAAAATCTGAACATTTCATTTCTAAGATCCAAAACAGGGTAGCATGAATAATAAAAGCAATATTGTATACCACAAGGTGATAATACCGAATTCTATAGCAATCAGATATATTGGAAGTACAGATCAGATCAAAACTTCCCAGACCCATAGAAATCCTCCTGCCAAAATGAAAGAAGACGAGAGAGAGAGAGAGAGAGAGAGAGAGAGAGAGAGAGAGAGAGAGAGATGAATCCACAATCTGGTTGCCAGGTGTTCCTCCTAAGATGCATCATTTTTAGCTTCTGGGTCATGACAGTACACGTCCATCTGTGGATGAAAAGATCAGCCATCTGGAGATAAGAGCATTCATAACTGTCAGAAAAAAAAAGGGAATGCATCAGGTTTTCCTCAGGAAGGTGACAGCATCTGGAGCAAGATATCTGTAAGCTAATTGTATGCTAGGCTTATCCATCTATTTGAATAAGATCTGTTTCTACTTCTTGAACTTCTTGCATCTCTCAAATGATATCATGGTGCCCCTGGAAACGCCGTACCAAGCAGTAGAGTCCGGAGAGCAAGTACAGGAAGGCAGTTTTACCAGCAAAGATAGCAGCGACTAAGTAGGCAGTGTAACTGCAGGGCTGGCTGTAACCTCGCAGGGTACAATAGCTGATGCTCCGCGCCTTGTAGCCTATGATGCCTGCAGCAGCCGTGAAGAAAATAACTCCAAGCAACAGGTCATGCAGAATGTTTGTTAGGAGCCAGCGGGTCCCCAGCACAGGAATCAGAGTCCACCGGCCCAATAAACTGAGCCCAAAAAGAGCCAAGGTAAGAAGCCACACCAGGACTGCTGCAAAGACTGCAAAGTAGGTTGCTCCTTCATACTTGTGTGCTGCTAAAGTTACCCAGCAGACAGCACCCAACAGCAGCTGTGCTATACGCAGCCCTCCTAACAGGCTTCGTAGGAAGGGCCTATTCAGGCTCAGAGATTCTCTAGATGCTGGACATGGGGGTGGAGGTGAGGAAGGGGGTGGTGGAAGAGGCATGTTATACCACTAGGTCCTCCGCAGCTCTTGTCTCCTCTACTGCCTTCTTCAGACGAGCAAATCTCACTCCCCTCTTCTTCTTCTCCTCCCCTCACTTCTTCTGCCTGCAGCTGCCAAACATCTGCAGCTTAGTAGTTGTTCCTGCACTAGGGCCTCTCCATTTCCTGTTTTAGCCCTCCCTTTTCCAATTTCCACCCTTGCCCCTCCTTTTTTTTGGAGCTCATTTCATTTCTCCTTCCTCTTACTAACAACTCTCTCCCTCTCTCCATCACCCCTGTAGCTTTAGCCAAGAACTTAAAATAATCTCTGAATGCTGCCTTCTTTAGAATTCCTTAGCTCTGTTACTACTTGGGCTAACAAGACTCTGCCAAACCAAAAAGATTGACTAAAGAAAACATGGACTCTGCAGACATCAAGTTCAGTTCCTCCCTTCTGCAAGGAAAAGGGCCAAGTGATAGTCACTCATTAAACTCCCAAGAAGGAAGAACTTGAATAGTAAAGCTAAATGTACAAATAGTTTCTTCATTTGTTGCTCTGGCATCTAAATTCTGTTCCATTCTTCTTTAGATTTCAGAAAGGCAACCTTTGATTTTGAACAAGCATAATCCCTAGAGGATTTTTAAGCCTTCCCTTTTTGCTGCAAGCAAAACTTTTTATCAACCTCAAACTGAAGCTGACCTAATCACATCCGTAAATCCGTGAAAACTACACCCTTTATGTTAAATTAAGAAGCTGGAGCAGGAGGGACTTGGAGCTGTCCACAAAGGCATATTGTAACTGCAATGAGCGGAGTAAATTTTGGATTTATAGTTCAATGCAAGTTACCTTTGAGTCCGAAAAATAAATGTTCTGCATAGCAACTTTGAATTTTTGTCAACAAGTTTCAGCTGACAGGATTTAATGTATATATCGTATTTTTATTGAATAAGCCACCTAGATACACTTTGGTGAGATGGATAGTATAGAAACTTAATAAATAAAATGAATTTCAGATGCATTCCAATCCAATGGAACTCCTTTTTTCTGTAAATTTCATAATCTGTCTACTGTGGAAAGTTAGCATCCACCCTTCTCCTAGAATGAAATATTCTAGGAAATATTAAAAAGGCAGAATATTATATTTCCCTGGATGAGAAAAGGAGAAATATGTTTTTAAAGACAAAGCAGCTTACTGCAGCTCCCTGCCCCCCCTTCAGCTCCAGGGTGATGGGATTAAGACATGGCCCTCAGGACATAAAAGGATTAGCCCCAGTGGTGGGATTCAATTCTGGGGGAGGAGGAGAAAAACGGTGTGTGTTTGTATGAGAAAGTGAGTGTGCAATCCCTGCTTTAGTTGGAGCATTTAAGCTGGTGGCGGCAGGGGAAGGGGGCAGGAGCCATTTTTCTCCTCCTACTCCCCACTGAAGCAGCGGCAGCCACCTAGTGATTGCCCCCTCCCCAACCAGCCAGCCAGCACCACCTGACCTGTTCCCTGCCTGGCCAACCTGCTGGCCTTGCTGTTCTTCTCCTCCTCCTCCTAGTCCTTCCCGCCCAAGCAGCAGCAGGCTGGGCGGGACAGGGTCTCATTCCTGAATCCTGCCTCAGAGCAGCGAATTCCAACGGGCTAGATGCAGGTGTGAAGGGCCTGGCTCCGCAGTGCTTCCTTGCTCAGTTGAAAACCACTCCATCCCCACCGGCGGCTGGGCGATGCTGCGCAGGGCATTGAGCAGCTGTCGGCCACATGGCTCCTTTCTGACAGCCAGCCAGGTGAGGAAGAGCACAGCCTCGGCTCTGCGCTCTAGGAAGCAAGGGGGAGTGGCATGACAGCGGCTTAGCCAGGCAAGCTGGAGGCTGCGGAAGGGGGGGGGGTTAGCACGACTCGCAAGTTTACTTACCCAGGCAGGCAGATCAGGGCCGCTCAGTTGGGCTGCAGGCACCACATGGGAAGGCAGGCAACCACAGAGATCAGTGAAGTAGTGGCGGGGCAGGGGGAGCAGGAGGGGGGGCAGCCAGAATTTTTACCACCGGTTCGCTCGAACCGGCCTGAACCAGCTGAATCCCACCATTGGTTGACACCCTCCTCTTTGTGGCAGCCCCTCAAATACTGGAATAATGCTATCATGTCACACCTAGTCCTTTTTTCTAGACTAGCTATTCTCAGTTCCTGCAACCATTCATTGTATGTTTTAGTCTCCAGGCCCTTAACAAAACAAAGGCCACAACAAAATTATGTTTAATTTTTCTCACTGGTTAAATAGATTTTGTGTATTTAGTGCAGATCCAGAAATAGCTGATGTACTAGATTTATTTTTCTTCCAAATGCTTCCTTGTTTCATTGGCAGAGCCAATACAAAAACATATGAGAAGCTGTGGAGTGACTAAAAATTTGTTAGAGCATTCTGATAGCCAGGTGCTTTCACTTCGCCATCTTGATTGTTACTATTAAGGATAATTTTGCTTTGTTCATTTTATTTGACGTTTTTAATTGATCAATGACTAAAATAAAGTTTTGGTCAGTCTATGGAGTGCTATTTATTGTTATGCATGAAAAAAGTTGTCCATATGATTAGTATTCAACTTTACCACTTTGCATTTGAATCACCTGGTGACATTACTTCAGTCTAAGAATCCGCATTTATTCTATTTGGGTCTAAGAGGCACAAATCAAATTGTGGTAGGACCATGGTAGCTTTGTTTTGCCACAATTACATTTTTTAAAAAAATCATTGCACTTTTAATGGATAGGATTGTGCAAGAGCAGGAATTTCTGTTACATGGCATGTAATTAGCCTTGTGCTACACATTTCTACTAAGTAAATCTAATAGATACCTGTAACTATCTTGCAGTTATAAAACCATTTAATTATAAAGTCAAAACATAAATTATACAGAATTATAGAACTGGAAGGGGTCATTTAGGCCATTGAATCCAACATCCCTCCTCAATGAAGCATCCCAAAAACACAGTCCTACAATGAACACATCCACTAAAAGGCAGCCAACTAACTCTCCTAGTAATAAATTCCACTATATGCTGCTCTTACTCTGAGGACATTCTTCTTAACAATAAATTGGAATCTGTCTTTATGTAACTTGAGACCACTATTTTGTGTTCTTAATTATGGGATGTGTCAGGCTAGAATAATCTCTATAGTATTACTTCAGGTACTAATGAAAAGTGCCATCATATCCCTCTTCATTTGTCTTTTCACGGGGTAAATATATCTAAGGGAGTCCATGGTAAACTGAGACTTCATTAAAATGATGAAAAGTGTATTGTTTTGCCATAATGCAAACTCTGCCTCTCATTTATTTGTATGCAATCTTGTAGTCTAAATATAAAAGAAAGAGCTTATGTCATGACACCACAGTGTACGTTTTGAATGCCCCTTGCATGAGCACCCATGATCCATGTAGAAATGGTTCATAATTTGCAACATTTCTTGTGGTTGTCTCAGAAAAAACACCCATATTTATATAGTACCCAAAATGTCTAGAACCGGAACACCACATAAACAGATGAAAATGCATGTATACATAAATGACACATTCTTCCATAACATAGCGCATTCACATGAATGTTAGCAAAGGAAGGAGTCTGATTATGGCGCGCAATTACATAAGGGGGGGGCATGACATCCCTGTGCATGTGTTATCATTCTGCTACTGTTTCTATAAGCCTCACAGCTTGGGTAAAATCATCACAAGGCTCAGGTTTATAGGAAGATATAAATATAAATATGTATAAATATGGCATATTTTATAATTTTACACAGTTACTTGAACACAGCTCTTCCTAGTAATATCCTCCACCTTCTTTTACAGTCAGCATCTTTCTTTTCACAATTTTCAACTTCATAAAAATTACATTGACAATACGAGCTGATTCATAAAGGTTAAAGTAGCAACAGCAATTGAAATTTAATAAAAGATGAAAAATACCATTTTGATGAATACATTAGAAGATAATTTTCCACTGAGAGCCTAATCTAGGCTACAAACACATTATGGGTAATATTGCAATTGTAATTCTTTTTCCATGGGTTTACCAATGACACGACATAATAGAAATTACATTTTTATGAAAAAGTTTTTAATTTCAACCCTTAGCATCTGTAAGCTGTGGGAAAGTAGGCTGCCACTTTATATAAAAAAAATTCCAACTTAGTACCTTGCAAATGTGTTAAAACTATGTCTCCCGGAATTCTTATCTATTAACCATGCTAATTAGGAATTTTAATTGCGACTATACTTGCCTAACAAACTGGAGGAGGCTGGCATAGAACGTACGAAGCATAGGTTGGATGCCTTAATTAGTACATGTAGTCCTCATTTAGTAACCACAACTGGGACCACCAGTGCACTGATATTACCTAGAGTAGGTGGATAATGAAATGTCTGCAAGCAAACCACCAAACTTAGAGAGCACCAAGGACTCCCTACATTTCCTCTAGCTAGCATCTCAAGGCAGCCCACATACTACTTCCTCCTTCCTCTTTCTTCAGAAAACAAACAGCCCTATAGGGAAGCTTTGAATGAAGAAGTGACTTCAGAATATCCAGAGTGTTTTTATAGATGAAGGTGAATTTGAACTCGAGTTAGGATCTTAAACCAAGCAACAATATTATATCTCAGGTTAAGAACATATGTACGCATGTGAATGGCTGCTTTCTCCTGCCATTTAAAAATCCTTTGTTTTGTTCCTCCTCATTCCGACCCCTCTTTTACTACAGGTAGTCCTCAACGTACGACCACTATTGAGCCCAAAATTTCTGTTGCTAAGTGAAATTTAAGTGAGTTTTGTCCCATTTTAGACCTTCCTTCCTTGCCACAGTTAAGTGAATCGCTGCAGCAGTTAGTGACGTGGTTGTTAAGTGAACCTGGCTTCCCCATTGCTTGTCACAAAAGGTGATCACATGTCCCCAGGACATTGCAGCCATCATAAACATGAATCAGTTGCCAAGCGTCTGAATTTTGATCCCGTGCCCACCAGGATGCTGCAACGGTCATAAGTGTGAAAAATAATCATAAGCCACTTTTTTTCAGTGCCGTTTGTAAACTTTGAACAGTCACTAAATGATTTTAAGATGAGGTCTACTGTAAATGAGTGAAATGAGTAAAATAAATGAGAACCGGTGAAATAGGGTGGAGGAAGTGAATGCATTTTCTTGAAATACCAACGTAAATGTCTGTTGTTATCCGAGGGCTACCTGTACTTAGCCTACTTTAAATTGTGTGTAGAGCAGTGGGGGATGGAGATACAATGCACATACAACATAAACCTCATTATCGGCACGGCCTTTTCGTTGAGCTCTGAGGGGAACGTACACGGCACGCTGAGGGGATCGTGTAGGCTCGGCAAGGTTAACGCCGCTCTTAGCTGAACAGAGCCCGCCACCCGAGTTCACCTCTTCTGGAGCTTGACAGCCGAACGGCGTCCTCCATTAACCTGGCAGGTATCCCTCGTCCAAGTCCCGCGGCAGTTAACTCCTCCTGCCACCTCCTCCTCGTCGGTTTCCCACACTTTCCCAGCGGAAGGAATCATCTGTACGCCGGGCCCGACAACCAAAGCGACTTCCTCGCCTCTCCCCCAGCGAGGGTAGGGTAGGTTGGGGTGGGGGAGCTCTCCTCGCGCTACCGGCGTCCTCGTCTTCAGACGCTCTAGCTAAGGTCACGGCGAGAGGCGCTCTTGCCTGTTGCATTCCGCAGAAGGAGCCAGAGGATTCCCAGAAGCGCTGCTCCAAGCCCAAGCAGCCACGCTTCCAAGAACTGGAATCGACAGCTGCTGACTCCACAACCCTTTTCCTAGAAAAGCAGGGACTGTAATTGCCTCGGGAAGGGCGGGCAAAGAGAAAGGCGGGGGCGGAAATCCCCCTCCTGAACAAACGAGAGTTCAAGGGCGGGGCTTCTTAATTAGAGAACGAGGAGGAAGGGCTTAAAGAAGAAAAACACTCAGAATTGCCTCTACGGCATATACATTCTGTGTGTGTGTTTCTTCCTTTTGCGCTTAATTCAGGCCCAAGTAAGATATAATTTATTCCCTTTTCGTATTCAGGTCTGGATTCCTCAGAAGCCTGAGCCAATTCAGATATAATTTATTCCCTTTTCGTATTCAGGTCTGGATTCCTCAGAAGCCTGAGCCAGTACAATTAGTGGGTGACTCAGTCCCGTCGTGTATTTTGCAAGATATTCCGCTAGTAAAGCCTTTTCAGAATTCTTTTTACTGGGGAGGAGTTTTCAGAAAGGAGAACTGGTAGTGACAATACAGTATACGGTGATGCAACTAAGTATTTTTAGAGGCTGAATTTAACAGTAGTATGGTCCTATGCACGAATATTCGCATATACCACTCCAATTGTGAAGAAGAGTATCATTGCATTTTTGAATCTTTCAGCTTCTGAACTCGAACGATTTCTCAAACTTACTTGAACTGTAACGTTCTACGTCAATAAAATAGAATTTGTCCTAGCACTGGGTTCAGAAAAGGATCATAGTAGTCATTCTTTATGCATTAAGAGATCCTTTTCTCTGTTCCACTTCTAAACTTGTTTTCTGGGAAAAGTAAAATAGGTTTCAGTGAAATGTACTAATTTAATTGGCTTTAAATCACAGCCTGAAAATGATTTTAGATATGATGCCAACGAAGATACTCAACTTTTGTCAGTAATGCAAATTAGACACAGGCTGGGACAGTGTTGAACAGTATTTGGGTACTTCCCCTTGATGTTTGGTAGACTTTCTCCCTGATTTGGCTTTGGGGTTTTTTTTTTAATGGGTTCATTCAAGACGCCATACGCCTATAAACCATGGATCAGCATGTTAGGTGAACACAGCCTAGATATTAAGAATTTGGGTATCTAAGTTGTTTTAGGGTGAGTAGACAATGAAGGTAGGTTTTGGGATCATTTCATTTGTTGAAGCCAAACATTAAAAATAATTCAACTTCTTTTCCTCCATTTTATTTATCTGAAAATATCAGTGAGTTGAAATGTAATTGGTGGAATGAAGGATCTGGGACTGTACTGTAACTCCATCTTGTTCCCTATGTTTAGTAGTATGTACTAGGTGATTGATGATGCATGGCATCATCATGTCCTTGTACTGATGCTTGTCCTGGAAACCTAAAATTTATTTGATTACTATTCTAGCTTCCCTTTTTATTTTATTTTTATAGAGCAGGGGTGTCGCAGCCCGTGGGCCAGATATGTCATGCGCTGGCCACGCTCACCCCTGGTTTAGCAAAGGGGGAAAAAGTTGTGATACGTCATGTGACAACATGTCATTGTGAGTTTGACACCCCTGTTATAGAGTAATAAAGGTAGCCCTGTTGGCCCATAAGAGAAATTTGTATTAATTATAACAGATTAATAACAGATGAAAGATTTTTATTTTTTGAAGAGAAATTATGGTAGTCTGCATTCTCTCTCAAGATTCAAGCTAGATGCAAATCCTATGCCTTAAATGCAGCATTAGATACTTCTGGCAGTTCACTTTTCATTATGCATATTTGCTTTGCCAGCACAAAAGTAGCACTTACTGATCCATCAAATAACCGGAAATATTTTTCTGAAGGTTGAACTTATTTTTCAGCAAAGCAACCAATTTCCCTTTTGCCCTAGTATGCCTTTGAACCCATTATTGATGATGTTAATCTAATAGGCTACAAATAGCCTGAGTTATGATGGGTTTCTAAAAAATTTGTAATGTTAGCAAAAAGGGTCTCTTAGAAATCCTGGAACAGTATTTCACCATGCTGCCAAATTCAGCTGAAAGCCCATAGGAATATTTGGGCAAATTTTAAGGTCAAAATGCCCCAGAACATATTACATAATGGTCATTTGGGGAGAAAAAAAGAGAACACAGAAAATACGTGTGACTGGGTGAAAAGAGTGACTTTTGTGGATCCTATGGAGATGGTTGAAAATGTAGATAACTGAATTAATTGATAACAATTTCAAAACCCAAGGTATACTTTATTAGTTTAATTTTAATTTTCCTCTGAACTTTGTAGGATTTTTAAAAGGGTATTTATAGTTTTCTATCATTCAGTAAAATCATTTTTTGAATTTGATTTTTAGAATGTATTACTATGCATTTTATAATATACTAGTATAAAACATAAATATTTGAATAAAAAAATCTTGATTTACTGCTGTTTAAGGTTCTAGAACCTTGAAAAAAGCTGAAAAAATACCACCATTTTATTTATTTATTTACAAATGTATAAGACTGATGTAAACGGTAAGGAAGATGATATTCATGGGATATTCAGAAACTGTTACTTAGACAAAAGGCAGTGGAATATTTTTCTAAGCCTAGAACAATGTAATAACTTTTGGAAGTGGCTTAGGCAGATCCCTCCCTAAATCACTGGAGTATAAGGAAAAAGAAATACAGAACAATCAGATTTGCCAGATTTTGTTACTATAGCTCGTTGCAATTAGAGTAGTTTTAGCCTTTGTATGGAGTTGATTTAATGGTCTGATCTATCTGTTGGGGCTGATAGCTGCCCAACTCTGTAGAAACTCTGGGAGGCATATCTTAAAAACACTAGTAAAATACAAATTTAAAATCCCAAGCCCTAGAAGAAAAACTAGGAAAAAACACACACAGAGAATCCACCACTCTCTCTTATCCTTGAGGAAGGAGCCAGGTTTTCAGGGTTATTGTAAATATTGCTAGGGATGTGACCAAATGTATTTTGAGGCAATGGTGTTCCAGAAGGCTTTCTCAGTCCCTTCAAGTGGCACTGTTTAATGGATGGGACATGGAGTATGCTTACTCTGCCCAATTGTACAGGCTGAACAGAAGGCCTTAAAGGTACGGCATTAGATAACTAGATCCTATGCCATAGCCAGCTGTAGAGAACCAGGGAGCTGATCTTGAGGGAAATAAGGAAGAACTCTTATATAACCCAAGAGAACTGAAACATTCCTTGAATCCTAGGAAACAGGATAGTATTTGGAAGAGATTCAGGCAGGCTCCTCCCTGATTCACTGGAGTATGAGGCTGGGATCCAAACAGATTGCAAGATTCCATTATTGTAGCCCACTCAATAAAGTATAATTCTAGTCTTCCTTAGAACCTGTTTCCTGATCTATCCCAAATGGCTGACACTGGCACCTTGAATTGTATCAGAAGTCTAATAGCAACCAATGCAGCTCATAGATCAAAGGTGTTACATGGGCTGATGAGATATGCCTGTAAATTGTCTGTGTTGCTGCATTCTGTACTAGCAGCTTCAAAGTGATTCTTAAGGGTAACTGTACTCTGCAGTTACGGTACTCATTTGTGAAGAGACCAAAGTGAATCTGAAGGCCTCCTGATTCATGTCAGAATGCAGTTGGTGCACAATAAGGATTTGTACAATGGCCGCCTTAACCATAGCTTTCCAAATTTCTTGCAATATTCATAACTTCTTATGACCTGTTATGAAAATGATCTCCATATATTTTAAAAATATCTTCTTTATCAGATCATTTCATCAGATGTAGAGTCTGAGTCTGAGAAAGCTGTACTGTATTATATATTCCATAGTAGAAAAGGAAGACAAAGATGGACTATATTGAAAGATGAGTAGTTACAAAGTTACATGCAGACAGCAATAAAAATTAAAAATGATATAAAGTCATGCATACTTGCATTGATGAGCTACTTAACATACGCAGAACGTTTAATCCGAACTAGCGTTCCTGTGTGTGCTTTGAGACTACACATAGTCCTTGAGTTACAACAGTTCATTTAGTGATCATTCAAAGTTAAAATGGCACCAGAAAAGTGACTTATCACTGTTTTCACATGACCGTTGCAGCATCCCCATGGTCACATGATCAAAATTCAGATGCTTGGCAAGTGGTTCATATTTATGACAGTTGCGGTGTCCCAGGGTTATGTAATCAGCTTTTGTGACTTTTTGACAAGCAAAGTCAATAGGAAATCCAGATTCAATTAACAGCCATGTTACTAACTTAACAAATGCAATGATTCACTTAACTAAAAGTCATAAAATGGAGCAAACTCACTTAACAAATGTTTCACTTAGCGACATAAATTTTGGGCTCAATTGTTGTAATTCGAGGGCTATCTGTATAGTCTGCAGCAGGAGGAGAAATAAATAAGTAGATTGTAGACACTAATATATCTACAGATACTAATTGCATTTGGATTGGAATATTTCCACTAGTTGAGTTCTGAATGATATTTTTTCTTTCTTTCAGAACTGAATATTTTGAATCTGATTGATTATGCTTTTTAGATTAATTGTTCTGTCAGGAAATTTCTCCTTAGTTCTAGACTGCTTCCCTCCTTGATTAGTTTCTATCCATTGCTTCTTGTCTTACCTTCAGGTGCTTTGGAAAATAGCTTGACTCCCTTTTCTTTGAAGGGAAAGAATGGACATGATTGAAACCTTTATATATATTAAGGGTATGAAAAAGGTTCTTGAAGGTAGAATTTTCAATATCAAGCAAAAATCAAGGACACGGGGGCATAATCTCAAACAGACAGGAGAGAAGTTCAAAACTAATGTTAGAAAGTATTACTTCACAGAAAGAGTGGTTGAAGCTTGGAACTAACTTCCAGCGGAGGTAGTGGGCCAATCATCAGTAACTGAGTTTAAACATATTTGTGATAAACACATATCTGTTATCTCACAAAAATTAATAAATACATCAATATAAAATAATAATTATATTCTTTGTTTTCAATCACTGTATATTTGCAATGGGTAAACACATTTTCTTCCAGTAGTTCTGCAGCTGCTGGCGCTGGTTGCTCAGCCAGCAATCCTGAGTCCTGTAGCCTATTTTTCACCAGATATCTAGGAACTCCAACATCTAGCGCAGACCTTGTTAACCCAGGTGACATACGAGCCGGTATGGCTTTCTGAAATTTACATCTCACCATATTTTTTATGGGGGAGACACTCTTTGTCTGACTCCTCTGATGAGTCTTGTGCAGTATGGCTAAACCTCTTGCATAGCTCTCCTTTGGCTATCCCAAAACAACTGGAGCACCACTTGAAACACCATTGGCATTGACAAATTCGCCATCAGTCAGTTGAAAAAGGCAGCTTTACTTGGAACAACTTCCATCCTGCAATGATATCTGTAACACCATCATACATCCATATCTGTCTATCCCAGGTCCTTGGTAAGGACTCGATAGGTAGGCAAAAATGCCAAACCCAGTATGAACATCTGGCTGACTGCAATGAACAATAATAATAATAAAATAAATAAAAATAAGTAACAATTAAAAAAAGACCTTCAACAGCAAAAAAACACATCCAGAATGTAACCTGTCAATATGTTAAGGTAGAGCCATGGTAGCAGAGAAATGCTGAGCAATTCCAGTATAAATATTCAAAATAACTTTTAGTTCTCAATCCCATATTTAAGACCATCTCTATCAGGTGAGGAATGGAAACTGTTGGGCACATCACCAGGAAATACTCCATCACCAGAATTTCAATCTCTCTTGAGTGCTCAATCAAAATTTCAATTTGTTGTGTTGAGGGTTGAATGGATAGGAATCCATTCAGGAGAGAAATGAAAAACTTATTTATTAGACTTAAAGTCACTACCCTGCAAATGCAAATTGGGGAAGATTGATGAGAAAGAAGTAGTGACTTGATTATGGAATGTCTTAGAGCAGGGGTCCCCAACTCCCAGTCTGTGAGCCGGGCTGCACAAAGAAGCAAAGCTCTATCCATGGGATGCAGGCAGCACATGAAACCATGCCCCCTCCTGTCCATGGAAAAACATTTCTTCACGCAACTGGTCGCTGGTGCCCAAAAGGTTGGTGGCCACTGCCTTAGATGAACTAGTTCCTTGTATTGAATTCCAATCCAAGCATAAGAGGGATGGTCCAGCTCACTCCAATAGAGGACCTTTGTCATGGCCCAGTTGAGGGGAGGGAATGTGTTGCTTCTGGTCTTAGTTTTCTCAGCAGCATTCCCTACTAACCATGGTATCCCTCAGGATTTCTGTGGAATCAGACTGGAGTTGCCATGGAAACCATGATCTAGTGTCTAGAGGATGTTAGATTCAAATTGAGAAAAAGTAATCTCAGTTTGAATCCTCTCAAATTGCTGTTTATTTAGAAGGGATCTGGCTATAATTATGGGGTGGGTGGGTGGGACTATACAGGAAAAGGTCCTTAGGGGCTTGGGGCTCTTCTTAAACTCATACCTACTGTTTCATAGGCAGGTGAAGGCTGAGCCCAGAAAGGCCTTTGCTTAATTTCAGCTAGTGTGCCAGTTGCAGCTCTACTAGGAGCAGGAGGCCCTGGCAATAGTGATCCATGCTTGTATCAGAATACAACTGGACTATTTCCTGGCACATTACAGCAGACTGCCATTGGAGACAATTTTGAAGCAGAAATTGGCTTGCTGGCAAACAACAATAGTCACAGCCATGTAGTTCCTGGTTGCTAGTAGGTTTTCAAGTGCAATTCAAAGTGTTGTTGAAGATGGATTGACTCTTAGGGTTCAGAAGCACTTCAGGACTGGCTTCTTTAGTTCTCTGGTGTGCAGTTCCTAGTAAAAAATAATCTCCCATCATGTAGAGAATTAGGAGGTTTTGGACTAACAGACAATATTTATTCTTTGATAAATGCTTGGAAATCAAAAAAAATCCAGAAGAGACAATTCATTCAACAACATATCAAATGTACTCAAGAAGTGTTTGTTGTATCTCCAAGGTTCTCACACATTCATCAGGGAAGTGAAGATAGTTTCAATGACGTATGCAATTTTATTATCATGGTTCCAGGGAAAAAAACAGTCTTTTTAAAAGGGAACAAATGCCGCGTAGTTACTCCAAGGAGGGATATTAGAAAAGTGTTAAGAAAGGCACCATTTACATTAGGATCATAGCCTTCTCTGTGGAAAATGATTAGCTGTCCTGCTGTTTTCTTCCTTCTGATCTTAAAAAGTAAATATCCATGCTAGCCTAAGCAAGGTCAGAGCCACCCTGGTGGATTGGTGGTGATGACTTATCCCTTTTCACCCTAGGGGAACTACAACAGGGAGACTAAACAAACAAACAAACAAAAACAAATCAGAGAAGAACTGCTTCAATGGTCACCCTTTTCACAAAGCTGTTCTATGTGATACTTCTGTTTCTGACAGAAGTATCACATTCAGTATTCTGGAAGAAGGGTTAACGCTATGTTAATCATCTTTCCATGTCTCCAGAAATTGATCAGCAGGAGGTCTATGTAACCCAATACTAAGCAGAACCTGTTTAGTATTGTACCTGTTTGGGTTAAAACTGATTGGGTTTTCTCTATGCAGACTGCAGAGCATAACAACCCTCCACCCATCCCCACATTCAGCATTTCTTATCAGTTTTTCTGTTCTCATTAGTTTATAGTATAAAATACAAAAACAAATAGTAGGAAAAACAGGGGAGGGAAAAGGGCAGAAAAGCAGGGAAAAAGAAAGAAAAGGCATTGACTTCCAACTCCCTTTGGTGCAGTAAAATAAGATAGTAACATCAAACCTCAAGTTTTTACTTTTACATAGTAGTATAAAGTAGCCATTTCTATATTAACAAATCTATCTAATCACATTCAGCATTTCTTATGAAGAAGTTCATCATGTTTGACTTTCTTTCCCTCTATGTTGAGCTTTATGCTCTTTATCTGTTGAATTTCTACCCTGTTTTCTCCATCAAAGCAGCTTACAGTGATAAAAGCATCACAAAGTCCAAACTAAACATTGATACAGTTGAAATCAGAACTAAAATTAAGTGCTGGAATAATTTCTAGACAATATTGGAATAAGATTGGCATGTTGATTTTGATATGGCATTTGGAAGTGTTAAACTAGCAATGATTAAAAAAGACTATGGAGACATCCTCCGTTCCCCCCCCCCTTTTGTTTGGGGATGAATGTTCTGACAGCAGCTATCTGCAAAGCCTGTCAAGAATATGAGCTCAGAGAAATTTCTCTTCTCAGCCAAAGTTTCTGCCACTAGCTTGCTGCAAAACAGGGTGTCCATCCCCTCTCCCTTTCACTTGTGCTTCAAAGCTTCCAAGAAATTAGACAAGGTGAGAGCCAAGCCACTTCTTGAGCAGCTGTCCAATAAAGCCAAAAAGAGCATGATTCTAAGTAGCATCAGGTTCTCTGCAAAGAAACAGCTGCATGATGATACTTGGGCTTTAACTTCTTGTGTGGTGGGAACAAATACACAAGGTAAGTGCTTTTTAAAATCCAGAAGGGTACAATGAAGGCAGGTTCCAAGAGAAGTTTCCAACACAGTTAGTTGTGAAGAGGATATGCATAAAATGCTTTCCTCAGAATGTTTAAATATATGCAGAGATAGTCCTTTCTACTTCTTGACTCACCTAACTCTTGACACCTAATTCTGACTTGTTTTGAAGCTCAGAGGCAAATTAATACAACACACATAAAGGTCTGTCACATTTTAAAAAAGAAAAGAAAAACTCTTTAAATATTTAAACCTTTTCTGTGTGGAAGTGGCAACAGGAGGACTTATATAACTTTAACTGTTAAATGTTTTGCCATACCCAGTCCCTATGGAGTTGTTTTTTTTCCTATCTGTACATAAGATTGTAAATAATTACTTTGCAAATGTATACTTTAAACCATACAGGCATATATGAAGCAGAGGGATGCAATTTGGCCATTAGCAAAGGGTTTACTTCTTTCTTCCACCCAAAATAGCCCTTAAGTACTTATCTTCCCCCCCTTTTAAAAAAAGGCATTGTTTTAAAGAAAAATTTTTATGATTTCTCAATCTGATATGAATTTAATTCAAATGTGATAGGAGTCTCAGGACAATTTTTGTTTTTGTTTTGTCATTAGAAGCAATAAAATGAGAGCTGAACATCATCCAAAATAGATTGTCATGAGTGATAGTATTTGACCTAAGGTCCACAGCAAGCTTTTAAGACCAAGAGTAGATTTGAATCTAGACGCTTTTGGCCCTAATCCAATGCTGATTAAAGCTTAAGATATAGGCCTATATGTTCTCTTCAAAGTCCTTAAACTGTTGGTTCTATCACAGAACAATGTTCAATGACAAATATTCAGTGACAAAGACCTGCATGTTGGAAAGATACATGCCATTTATTCATTTATTTAAAACATTTACATAGCCTCCCATCTTTTAA
>JANHFL010004594.1:490839-510699 GCA_032468155.1 Oxyrhabdium leporinum | reverse complement strand
TACTGATGTAAGAGTATTGCTTATAAGCTGTAAACCGCCCCGAGTCTTCGGAATGGGGCGGTATATAAATGTTAAAAAAAAAATTTTTTTTCCCTACAATTGCAGAAAAAGTCTGAGAAGCACTGGCCTAGAGCAGGGGTGTCAAACTCATGTCACGGCGGTGTCACGTGATGTATAGGGACTTCTTTCCCCTCTACTAAACCAGGTGTGGCCAGCACGTGATGTATCTTGCCCGCGGGCCGCATGTTTGACAGCCCTGGCTTTGAATCCCAATGGCGAACCTATGGCACTGTTCCGGAGGTGGCACACAGAGCCTCTCTCTGGGCATGCGAGCCATTGCCTCAGCTCAACACCGCCGTGCATGCTCACGCACCTCCTGCCAGCCAGCTGTTCTTTGGGTCTCTGCCGCGCATGTGCGGGGATGCACATGCATGGGGGTACATGCACAGGGTGCGTGCGCATTGCATTTTGGCGATGCACACATGTACTTTGGGCACTCGGTGCCGAAAAGGTTAGCCATCACTGGCCTAGAGTAATATGCGAATCAGTTATAAGCAGCTGCAGGACAGCACGATACACATAGCTGCTTTTTCATTTCATGGATCTGATTGACAACCGCCAAGGAACAATGATGTCATATTGCCATTCAAGCACCGATAGGAAGGTCTGACTTTCAAAGGGCAAAAAGTTACATTACTACTTACTTTACCTCTACAACCCTTTCTGAACATTACTAAATAATCAACATTTGGAAGTGTATTAAGGCCAAATTAAACAGCAGCATAGGAAGAAATAAGGCACAACAGTTTCCAAGAGACAATATACAATTTGGTATCACACTAAGCCTAAATGTAATGGTTTTCCCTACAACTCTGGAATATAATCCTGTAAATCCACTCCATATTTAATATTGAATTGGAAAAATTGATTTTCAGTCATTGCACACATGCAATGCTATCAGCACAGAACATGTAATAATGATCGGTTCTAATCAGTTGCAGCAATGATAAATGATTAAAATACAGGAATAAGAGGCAATTTAACCATGTTGTAGCAGCTCCAACATAATCCAGGTCCTGCAGTCATATTTTACAAATAAAACAAGAACAATAAGGAGGGACTTTCTGACAATGCAGGTATTGTAGACTACAATAATCTGTATGGTAAATAAAAGTCAGTCATTATGTCAAGGCACAATTGCAGCTCTACTGCATGGGATGAGGCTAGTGAAGGGGGAAGATCCAGTTCTTATTAACTCCAGAAGACATAAACACACACAAGAGACTGACTCTGTAACAGCAGATCTGTTATGAAGAGACTTGCATTGATTTAAATATATTACATACATTTCTATAGTGCATAAGAACAATACATTTCAGTTTGGACTGGCAAAAATGTAAAGTATTTCCAAGTGCCAGCTTCTGCCTGCCACTTCTAGCAAAATGCAGGAAGCTGTCTCTTGAGCCAGCAACACCAGAGCGAACGAGGTCTTACATTCAGCATATCAGGACTTTGTTTAGAAGAGGCAGGAGGCTGGAATTAGTAAAAAGTCTCTTCTTGTAGGTCTGGGAAGCAGCCAACTGGGAAACTTGTGTAGAAAATTTCAAATAAGAAGTTCTTTTGTTGCCAGAAGGTTAGTACAGTAGCCTATAAGAATCAACCTTCATTGTATCATTCCACTGTACATAGATCATCTTGATATGGTAGAAATTCTACCTTCCTCTTACAATTCTCTACAGCCCTGTAGAAGATGTCTCCCCATGTCAGCATCCCACAGAGAATTTCCCTCCCCACTTCCCTCCCTCCTACAGATTGTCAATGCTCAAACCAGCCCAGTGGAACTCCCACTCTGTAGGACAATGCGCACCATTGCCTCTGGAATAACCTCTCTTTTCTCCTAAATCAGCCAGCGTTTCTAGAGATGAGAGACAGCTATTGCTTACCCTTGGGAATACAATAAATGTGTCTGAAATGCTAACCCAAGGTAATAGTGGTAGGTATATAACCTCTTATTCGCTTGCTCTAGGATTATGTGGAGCATGAATGTATGAGCATGGGATGGATAATTTAAAACCAAATTAAAAAATAGTATCTTGAGGCCCTTGGTCCTAGCCACAAGAGGAATGGGAAGCACACTAGTTAATTTTTGCTCTATGGTTGTCTTGCAGAATCCATCTGTCATATTATTTATCCTAAGTGGAATTCAAGCTCTTACATTTGGCTTTGGCCCAATCCTCAATAAATTACTTTATATCAGATTAAATTCTGATTACAGCCACATTTCCTATTGAATAGCCCCAAGGCATACACAGGAGCTCCTCCATAGGACAAGAGAAACAGCAAATCCAGTGGGGCAGGAAAACCTGCTTTCAACAGGAATAACAAATGTGCAACAAGGAAGGAACAACAAGGCTGGCAGTGATACACAGTGAAGTGCTTCCATCCAATTTGGATTATCCCCTCACCACCAGCCCTTCCTTGTAGGAGACATTATGCAATGTCCATCCAAATGAACATTAGAAGGATATCTTGAAACGAAATGGCATGCAGGCTCCTGCTAGGAAATGCTGTCATGCTTGGGCTGATGATAGGACATGTCCAGCCCAAAGAGAGGGCAGCAGCAATCAGACCAATGAACATCCCTTGTTTCTCACAGGGAATGTGCAGAGTTGAGACTGACCCTGCTTACATTCCAGGCCATCTACAGCAGGCAATCTCAGTCTGGAGGGTTGATTGCTCGCTCTCAAATGATGTCCCCTCTAAAGTTCTTCACTGAGAATAGAGGCAACTGCTACCACCAGGTAAAGAAGGGCCTGCGGCTCTGGAAGCTTTGTGTATATGATTCACTGGCAGAGCGTTGATGGGAACGAGCAGTCTCTACAATAACAGGAGGCATTTGGACCAAGTTAAGAGGGCTCTTCCCATCTTTCAGGGCCTGCATCAAGTTCAGGAGCTAGGAATAGAAGAAAGAAAACTGAATACCAAACTAATGTATAAATGATAAAAATTGCCCAATGCCCAACATAAGTTCCATCTGTCCAGTGGGACTAACTACATACCTGACCACGCATTACTGCAATCTGTTTATGAAATTGGCCTCGGTCAAAACCTGGATCTTTCTATAAAAGAAATAGCATCTCTAATTAGAATTGGTGTGGCATCTACATCCCTGCTCCTTAGAGAAAAATCATAATATTCTGATATTAAATTGCTCTTGTGATTACCTTGAAGAGTTCATACAGATCTTCTTCTAGATCCTTGACAAAATTAGGGTCTGAAATCTTTGGCAGGATAAGATCCTTGATCTCTTGAGAGAATGGCACTTTGGCCTGTGGCAGCCATGCCCAATAGAAAGGATCTTGTGAAGGAAGAACAAACAGAAGGCAAACATTAGACTCATAAAGTCAGACTAGCAATAAGGGTAGCATAGATTCAAATACAAAGGAAATACTTCAGGACTTAACACCCTGGACTTACTAAAGGAACATCAAGAAATTAGCCCTTCACAAACATCCACACTGAGAAAAAAACATGTACGATGAACTCGTATGGCTTCTCTTATTTGGAATACTTACATGCTCTCCAAGAGTCTGGATGCTTAAGAGGGAAAGCCAAACCATTGTCAATGGCTGCCAGTTTAATTATAGGCTCCTTGACTACAACCCATTCTGAGTCCTATAAGGAAATGGAAAATGTTGCATCAGGAAATGATACAAATCCCAGCAATCATTGCCCATTAGTTGAAGAGATAATGTATAATTCCAGAAGACTCATTGCCCCAAAGCTACCACAATGGAATGCTAGCAATAGCACTTAGATTGCCCCAAATAATCTGGGTCCACATTTTACTGACCTTAGAGGGATGGACGGCTCAGTCAACCTTGAGCTGGTGAAAATCGAACTGCCAAACTGTTAGCAGTCAGCAGAAGTAGCCTGCAATACTGCATTCTAACCACTGCACCACCACAGCTCTTAAAACATGTCAACGTAGCTTAACCTACCTCTGTTTTATAACCCCTCTGCAAAGGTGCAAAGGGAAACCAGGCACTGCATGGACTCCATGGTGTTACAGACATTATTAATGCACTTTCATATGTTTTCCCCTATAAAACCAAGATGCCACAAAGTGCTATTGTTGAATTGCCTAAGAAGGGTCTAGCAAATCTTAGATCTCTACATCTATTCCATATACTTAAAGCTAACTCTTAATATTTCTATACAGTTCACAGGACACGCCTTAAGTATTTTTATCATATGTACACCTCTACTATAGATGATTAATCTGGATCTCTGGTGTTTGATCCACTTCCCTAGATCGGTTCCATACAGGACATTATATGCAAGTCTCTGAGAACCCCTTATTTTCTGTACCATAGATTCATATGGAGTTGTCAGAGCTCCACTGAGCTGTACTCACTTGCATACTTGTACTGTCCAGGGGGCAATCACACTTGATCAGCCAGTTGTCATTACCCCTATCTGCAAAGAAATAGAAATGCATAGATGGAAAATAAGAGAAGTATCTCACCAAAGATAACAAATCTCACATCCCAATATTATGGGACGAAAAAATTACTGGAATGTGGCATGACTGGAATATGAAGTAGGAAGAAGATGCTATGCTTTCTAGCCCAAAGAACCCAGTTCCAGTCCTTAAGACCTTCAGAAATGGCTGGAAAAGAATCCCGTTTGAAATTCTAGGAAGCTGCAGCTAGTTCATTTCAGCAATATTGAGACATATGGAACAATGCCTTGATTTAACAAAAATTAAATAGGCATACTGGAGAATGTATACACTGAAAAAGCATTTTCAATATGAATAACCTCAATCAGCATTCCATGTCAAGACCAAGGAAAAGGCAGAACCTACCAGTATTGCGTATAATATAGTCCAGCACCACCAATCTCTCAAACTGTAGCAACAATTGATGGTTACTCTTTTCTGGAAGAGGCTCAGACTCAAAGCGCCGCAACCAGTAATCTGCATCCTTATAGCCTTCCACAAAAAGCTGGAAGGAACCCACCTGAGAATAAGAAGCAGGTACTTTAACAAGAGCAACATACCAAAGAACAATATCCAAATGTCTTACTCTTTTATCAATATCCCCTACCTTTGGTGGAAGACCAATTCGATGAAACCTCTGCCCAACCTTTGGCACTTTTTCCAAGGCCAGACGCTTGCCTCGGGACTTCACTCTGTCAATGGCGCTGTAGTTAAATGTTTCACTGGCCAAGTACACCACCTTGAAGAAGTTATAAGCAGTTCACAATCAGTTTCTCTCGCATCTATACTAGCCATTCAGCCATTCCCAGTTACAGAACAAAGTCATAACTGCATAAATCTAAGTATATCCAGCCCTGTCTGTCTAGAACAACTTCTAATCTTCTGGTTGAGTGTAGAATTTAAATGACTTGAAAAACAAATCATAACAACAATGGAGAATAATAAGAAATTAGAGATCGGTGTCAAGTGTACATACATACTATAACACATATGTGTAAGGTAGACCAGATCAAAAAACCAATGCCATATGGGCCTAAATCTTAAAAGTCTGAATGTGCTTCTCCCCTCCCTCAATTTATTTTGTGTGAACTAGGGAGTGGCCTGTTTGAGAAGTTTTCTCAAACTGATTTCAAGAAAGGCCTCAAGCCCCACTTTCCCAATTGTTACATGTGCTTAACTCTCAAAGTAAGATAAAAACTATTTTTCTTTAAAAAAAACCTTAACTATAATCATTCTCATAGTACTACCAATTATTTCCTGTCTGCAGTGTCTTTTTTCAGAAGAGCAGGTCCTTTTTCAAAAGAACCTGTTGTCTCTAACCAAATATAATTGAGATTCATAAATATTCCCTGGATTAGGAATAAGTGACCTGAAATTTAAAGGGAGAGTGAAGGGAAGAATGTCACTGTCTGAAGATGTGACATACTGGTGACCTCAAATACAATAATGGGAAATCAACCTTTCAGGTATTTTCAAATTGCAACTTCCATAAGTCTGAGTCACAGGGCCAACAGGCAAGCAAGGTAGGAATTGAAGTTGAATGCAATCCAAAAGCCCCTGGGGTTTTCTGTACTTGGCATATAAGGAAATACGGTCCTATTCCAAGCCTCATGATCCACAGTTTAATCCCATCTGATTATCTCTCTCCTATGAATGGGCTCACCATTGTGCGAGGTACAATGTTCAGTTCCAGCTTTTGGTCAACAAGACTTGCACCAGCTTCAGACAGATATCCTTGGTTGAGAACTAGACAATCTCTTCCAAAACAGCAGGGGCAGCACAGTTTTTGCAGCCATTTTGTCCACTTTGGGTTCAGATGCCCATAGGGTTCTTCATTCTTCGGTTTGAACACACCAATGATTTTCTGAAAGGGACAGAAGAGTGGACATTGCTAATATAGGCTGGATAAAACAAAGGCAACACAGGAAATTAATCATCCCAGCTTGGTGATAACCCTGTAGCTCCAAGATGTATGACTAGATAATTTAATTCCTCTCTCCCTCTTTCTTTGTAGGAGAAAGAGGCAAAGGCTTTAAGTAGAATATGGAGGTTTAATAACATGTGAGGTTGGGTATGGTTTAAGCATGAATAAAATCACAAGATTAAAGTACAGGCTCTTGAAAACCATGACTCGGGTAAAAGACACAGCCACCATAATAAAGGGAAAAAATCTGAAAAGAACTCATAGAAAAATACAGAGGATAATAATATAAGGCTCTGAGCACATTACAAGACAGTATTGATCTCAACTAATAAACAACTGTGACATTAAAAAATTGTCTAAAATGTTGAGAGGCTGTATAGAGAAAACAGGAAAGAACAAAAAAAAGGAAAAAAACGAGGAAAAAACAAAAATCAAACATAAACAGATATAACCAGATTTAAAATAATCTGGTGTAATATATATTTCTAACTATTTTTAAATCTATCTTTCAAAGATAGCTTTTTTTACAGAAACAATATATTTTTCCTAGACTGCTGTCTGATATTTCAGAATTCTGCTCAATATATTCTGCTCCAGAATTGGATAATCCCTTGTTTTACTCAGCCTTGATTTCCAATTTTTGCTTTTGTTTTAAAAGGGCAGTGTATTTCATTTTCTAGCAACGAGAGAGAAGTTTGGGTAATCTGATTTTGCATGTGATCCAAGGAATGCAACTGCACAAAGGAAGATTTCAGATCTGAGATGTGAGAATACAGCATAAACTAAAACTACAACATCTGATTTTTTTTTAGAGAATATGGGGCGACAACCTGCCTGCCTTCCTATTTACTACAAAAGAAGCAGGGCATTAAAAACAACAAAGCAATCTGTAGTCAAAGGATTTCCACCCGCTCCTGCTCTTCAACTCTGTGAAGTAGTAAACCAGTAACTCCAGTAGATGAACATAGATCAGGATAAAACCAATTTAGACAGCTCTCATCTCATGTCTCTTCCCAAATTTATGAAGTCTTCCAGAATGCTAATATAAAAAGAAGCACTCTGAGTGTGTTTGCTGGAGGAAGGGGGAACCTAGATTTAATTAGTAAGTTATTTTCACAAAAGACTTCTGTTTTATAAAAAGCTTATTGGGTCTCATGATTCGTTGAAAAAGTCACAGATAATTTTGCTAAACCTTAGATATAGAGCATAGTCATGAAGGCTTCAAGCCAGCAGCTCTACCTTCAGCCTTTTTATTCCCATTTCTGTGACCAAACAGTAGAAACAATTTACAAATAAAATGCAGGGGAGAAAATAAAGGATAAGCTGTCTGATTTACCTGATTTACATATACTAGTAATAATAAATGTCAGCACAACACATTTTGTTCATCAGATATAATCAGTGCTCTTATCAAAACGATAGCAAAAAAATGAAGATGGGAACATCACTGCTATCACAAAACCTCTTTCAGGAATATTTTTATGTAGAAACTTAATTCAAATAGGTTTCCAAGAACCATATATTAAAACGTAAGACTTCAGCACTCAGGTGGAATATATTGTGAAAACATTTACCAAAATTACCATGTTTCCCCCAAAATAAGACCTACTGGTAGTCCTTTCCTTGCAGTATCTAATCTGACTGCCTCTGAAATACAACTACTTTACCAGCAGAAACATTTCTGATAAAACTAGACTTTAAACATTATCAATTCAGTGTTAGATACTAGCTAGATCACTTCTTCTAATCAAGCAGAAAAGCATATTCCTAAACCAATCTTTCCCAATCTAGCAATGACCAGATATACTGAACTACTGTACAAATCCCATTTCTTCCAGCCAGCATAATTTACTGATCATTCTGTGGAGATTACAGTAGCTGTAGTCCAGCATATTTGAGGGCACCAGATTTGGAAGTCTGCCCTCAGCCAGATGTAATCAAATAGGAGAACCAGTTTGGTGTAGTGGTTAAAGTTGTGGCCTAAAAACCAGGAGACTCTGAGTTCTAGATCTCTCTTAGTCATGAAAGCCAGCTGGATTATTTTAGGCCAGTCTTGCTTTCTCAGCACAACCCACTGCACATATTTTTTTTGTTATGGGGAGATAAGAGGCAGGAGTGTTAGGCATGCTCATTGCCGTGAGCAATATATATAAATGGTGGGATAAAAATATAATAATAGTTTAGGATTAAAAACATTCAGACATAGAAACCTATAAGGTGTTGCCCCTTTGCGGCAATGATTAGGTCAATCCAACTAAACGCAAGACTTTTCATTGTGAAGATAAAAGAGAATAATATATATGACATTCTAAGATTTGGGGGGAAAGATAGAACACGCAACTAATGAATAAATAATACAACAACATAGCTGTAGTCCCACACATACAGCAAAAATAACCAAATTCCACAGCAAAATCTTAGTTTTCACTGACCCAACTCTAATCTGGCAAGCCTAACTGGGAGCAGATAACCCAGATACCAAATCCTAAACTCCAAGACTTAATTCCTTTATAGTAATATATAGTGAATCAACACAAAAGTTGATTCATCTCAGCTGCATCTCACAAATCCAACAAGAAAGGAAATTAATTTAAACAGAGAATAAGAGCCTGGATTCTTAGAAATGAAAAGATTTGTACTGCTATATAATTTCGTGCAGTTGGGTACACAGAATAAAGGAGCCAAATTAATTTAGTTAGATAAAATAGGAGAACCATCAGGCTACAAACAGAGTCAGTTCTATATAGACATGTGAATGTACCGCAGCTGACCAGAAATTCGTCATCCCATTCTCCGTGGGATCAATTGTTCCTCTTATTTCAGTACATTATGATACAGCATGTAAAACTGAACCATAGACTGAAATGCCCAGTTTCCTAAGGGTGGAGAAACAGTAATGCATACAGTAGCAGCAACCACCACCAAAGCCTCAAAGGTGATCTAAACTAAAAAATCTATGTGAGCTTCAACCTGAGAATTGGAGAGCTGGAGAATTTAAAATCTCTTTCAGTTGCAAATACATAAGCACAAATAGAGATAAAGCTTCTCTTCATGTAACCTTTACCAAATCAATTTTAAACTTTGAGTGATGCCAATTCCAGTGACACCTTGGGGAATTATTCTCCTGCCAAGGACTCTCATAGCAGAAAAAATAACAAAAAAATATGCTTATTGTCTTCTCCAATGCTTTTGATAGAATCTATGTATCATTGTCCATGTACATGAAATTTTATAGAGCAGTAAGATGAGAAGCTCGCTATCTCCAAACAAGCTTACACTCTAAAATACCTACAAAAGGATTGATGTATCATTTTCATAGAATTTTAACCCCTTTTCTAAAAAGCTGGGTTTCAAAAGGAAAAAAAAAGATTGTAGTTTAATTGCCATCACTGACCAATGGGGAAAAAAGCAAGAATAAGATGCATTGGTTTTTGAAAGCTGGTTGAATAAACAATCGCAAAAGTTGTTTGGAAAGCAAAGGGCAAATGCTAACCTGCTTCAGTTTAAAGCTGAAAAGGAGGACAATGAGCAATTCATAAAAGTTTTTCTACAAACTTGTCTGATTCTTTCAGCTTTCTTTTCCAAATGTACTTTGTATCGCTCAAAGTATGAATGGCAGAAATTATTTTCAATACTGTATGCAGAATTAACCCAAGTATAAATTTGGAAGATTTGATTTGCTTTGTTCAAAAGATCAGAAAACTTAGGAAACAAGGGGTTGTTCTCAGGGCTAGCATTTTCCCCTAAAGCAATGTTTTGCTGTAAGGCAGCCATTGAATTTATAAGAATCTAAAATAGTTCAAAGAAATGTACTTGGACTGTATTCCTACTGACTGACTAACATTCAATTGATCATCTTCATGTATGAATTGTAAAATAGAACCAAAAGCTAGTAGCAGTATTACTTGAATAAGACTGCATATAGTGCACTACTGGACTATTAGAAAGCTTCTGATCCAACTTTCGATCCAACTTAAACACTTAAGTATAAGAAATTAAATAATACCACTTTATAATGCCTCGGTAAGACCACATTTGGTTGCCACAATATAAAAAATATGCTGAGACTCTAGAAAGACTGCAGAGAAGAGCAACAAAGATGATTAGGGGAGGCTAAAATACATAAAGGATGGATGCTGGAATTGCATGTCTAGTTTATTGAAAAGAAGGACTAGGGGTGACATAATAGCAGTGTTCCAATATAATTAGGGGCTGCTACAAAGAAGAGGGAGACTAGCTGTTCTCCAACAGACAAGAAGCAATGGATGGAAACTAATCAAGAAGAGAAGCAACCTAGAACTAAGGAGAAATTTCCTGAGTTAGAAGAATTAATCAGTGGAACAACTTGCCTCCAGAAGTTGTGAATGTTCCAACACTGGAAGATTTTAAGACGAGATTGGACAACCATTTGTCTGAAATGGTATACAAATGGCATTTGTCTGAAATGGTTTTCCTGCCTGTGTAGGGGGTTGGACTAAAAGACCCCCAAGGTTCTTTCCAACTGTTATTGTTAATTGATCATGTCAACCAAAAATATGCATTAGCATCAAAATGCCCTTTTCCCCAAGTTGTTTTATTACATCATAAAATGTGTATATATATATATATATATCTTGAATAAAGATGATAGTGAACTTACAGTGATATTTATGCAATAAAAACTAGAAATTGTCAACACTATGATAAGGTAAACAAAAACTTTAAAGATGAGGGGGAAAGTGTATATCAGTATTAAATATAATTTCTAAATTGTTAATCAACATAAAGCTCGAAACTGTTCAAAAGACATTTTACCCTGATAACCAAAAATTTACATTACCAAACCTTTAATATTATTGACTGTAAATTCATTGATATCTCAGCATATTTCACAGAGTTTCTTGGCCAAACAGAAACTATGTCACTATGCAACAAAGTTATTTCACTAAACATCATTATTATTGTTCCTAAATATGGTCTTATTAATTCAATAAAATCTTCCATAATGACTAAGGCATATCGTGTGACATTTTTTATGCATCAGAAGAAGCAATTCCAGTACTATATAGCGCATTCTGAAAACCTAGGTTAGAAGGAAAAAGTGAGCAAAAGTCAATACAGAATTGGGGGGGGGGGGCGCGCAAGGGACCGACAAAGATAGCAACTGCAAATGTCCCGCAACTCTTGCATTCTCACTCCCACCCTTCAGTTATTTTAAAAATTCACGTCCCGTTCTTTTTCCCCTTGTCCCGTGATCTGAATACTTTTCCCGAGCCCCGATCTCTCACCCCCTGCGGATCCTTGACGAAATAGCTGCCGCTAGAACCTTGGTAGATGCGCTCAGGGTAGATTCCGCGTTCGCTCGCCAGCTCTGCCAGTCGCACCACCTCGGCGAATTCTGGGTCATCGGGGAATTCATTCCGGTGCTCCCGTTCACCTCGACCCGCGGCGATCCCTACTCCGACCCCCACTTGAGCCTGAGTCTGGGTCGCCCCGGCTGTTGCTACAGTCCCCCGCGTGGCTCCACGCTCCGCACCGCTCCCCCGATCCAAAAGTGGCTGGCGCTCCCGGTCGCGGCCACCTGCGGGGGATCCCGGTGGGGACGGACAGGGACACGGTCCAGCGGGAGTAGTAGGAGCAGCGGGGCAGGGCGGGGAGCGCACGGCACCCCCAGGCAGCCCATACCCCGGGGCCGGACCGCGCTCTGGAGATACCAGCGGACTCGTTTCATCCATAGGCCGAGCCGGTCCGAGGCGCTGATCTAACCCCGGATGGGCGCTTGCACGCATAAACCACGGCCCCGCGGTCTCAGACTCAACGCCGCTCAGTTCGGATCACCTGACGCCGGCCCGCGGCCACTGCCGTTTCCGCCAGAGTAGCATCAGCGAATCACAGTGAGGCCACGCCCCCTATTTACAGAGTGCCCGGAAGCCACGCCTATTAGAGAGCCTATCATCCATTCGCAAAGCTTGTCCCGCCCAGTGCACGCCCCTTCGTTATGTAGAGTTCCGCCTCCCCCTTCCTAGCTAAGTCATGCCTTTTGAATGGAGCATAAATATAGATCCATTCCTTACTTTTCAATCCGTGTTTCTTCTTTTTTTTCACTAGGCCTCAATTGCCACAATTCCGTTTCTTGAGCAGAGCGCCCGCATTCTGTATTACATGTACATTTTACTGTATATTGTATCGCCTCCTGATTATGCTGAAGACATTTTATGTCATCTAGCGCTCTGTCGCTAAATCACACCTACGTATTCTGCGCTGATTGACCATTTGTCAATATGCTACACACAATTCTTTTCGCTATGTCAATGTACAGTAATACATCACGTACGTATAACACCGCTTTGGAATGTCATACGATCTTACTGTAAATCCTTTCCAAAAAATTATATATCCTACTGCCCGGGCTGTAGAAAAGCTGCCATTGCAATTGTACTGGACTGACTAGTGGATCTTAAAGGACTTAAAACTTGTAGCAGGAAATAATAAATTATCCCATAGCCTTTAATCGCAATAATATGTCTCTAAAGGCTCCCTTTTCTTAGGAAATGGCTGGCTGTACCCTTTGGATATTTATGATCTCTTTCGTTTCCAAGAATTTTCTACACACCCCTATTCATTTTCATCATGGCAACATTGAATGATGGAGTCACTGGACAGTTTTCTTGATTTATCTTCCTCCTACCCAAGAGCTAGTTTGGTGTAGTGCTGAAGGTGCTGGCCTAGAAACCAGGCCATTGGGAATTCTAGTTCCGCTTTAAAGTCTACTAGGTGACTTTGGGCCAGTCATTCTCTCTCACCCCAACCCAGGGTTGTTGTTGTCGGGGTAATAGGAGGAAGGAGTATTATGTATGCTTACTACCCTGAATTACTTATAAAGGCAGGATAAAAATCTGGTAAATAAATCCTGTTAGAACTCTTCTGTTTTAATTATCTACTTTCCCTGTTGTTTTGTTTCAGTTATTCTAATGATGGGAAATTGACAGAATTGGTATTTCTGGCTGTTCTGAGATAAAAATGTTGGAGAACAATCGCAACTCCTACATCCACAACTCCATTTCAACTCGTTTCAGCATGCATACTTGGCAATCCCTGCCCTCCTCGCTCCACCGCCAACGCTGTGTTGCAAGTGCTGTACTTTCCCTCTTCAAAGTGATAGTTCCTATTTAAAGAGGGGGGAGGGGAGAATGTTTTGCTTAAGCTATTGAAAAAATTTCCCACTTCTTTAACAGCCTTAGTGTGCTTCTCAGAAATTATCAGCTATTGGACATTATTATATGTTTTATTTCATTCTTTTCATTCCGAACTGCTTAGCATAAGGATTGCATAATATATTGAATATAATGAAACTTTCTTCTGGCAAAACATTTTTATTTCTCAAGTGCTTGCATGTCACAAAAACTGTTAATATCAATGCAATTCACAGTAATATTTATTCCAATGCATGCTGGCTGTGTCATGTCTGAAATCTTTACAGAATAATCATAGGGATATCAGATATAGGTCCATTATTCAATGAAAAAAATATTGAACTACTATTGTACTACTCAAGTTTACATTGTTAAAACTAGATTCTTCCATTTACCTGTTCATTAGGATTTCTTGATTCAAGCAATACATAGGGAATCATTTAATTTGTTTGCTTTTGCATTAGGATACTCTAGTTTTTAAACTGTAGTTTATGGTTCAATGCATTGTATAAACCCAGTTAAATATGATTTATTTACTAAAGCATACTTAAAGAAATGATTACTATCCAATTAAATTTCACTTAGCTGTCATAGAATGAGAATTTGAGTGATCTCATAATACAAAAAAATAAAATTTTCAGTGGAGAAAAATGTAAACTGCCAGATCAGTTTATATTATAAACTGTTTTAACCAACCTTTACTAAAATATCAATTAGAATACCTTATGTAGGACACATAACTAAGAAAGAGAAAAAGAAATATTGCAGTTATTGGTGTTTTTAATGAATGTGTAGCTTGACCTGCAGGAATCTTATAGTGATTCAGTACCTTTTTAATATATACATGACTTATTTGGAATTAGGAATTAGAATTGACATGTCCATGTTTTCAGATGATTTTACATGATTTACATTAATCAAGAGTAATTTATTTCCAAAAGTTTTTAGGGAATAGGAAAATGGTGCCTTTGAGGCTAGAATGTTACCGTATTTATTATTATAGACAATGTTACTTCTCTTATTTAAATTCTGTTTTTCTGTTATATGGTCAATCACACTTTCTAGCTCCCATCAGTTGGCAATATTTTAGAGAAAGAATTAGGAGCGTGCCACACTATCTGACCTAATAAGATGAGACGTGGTGGCGCAGTGGTTGGAATGCAGTACTGCAGGCTACTTCTGCTGACTGTCAGCTGCCTGCAATTTGGCAGTTCGAATCTCACCAGGCTCAAGGTTGACTTAGCCTTCCATCCTTCCGAGGCCGGTAAAATGAGGACACAGATTGTTGGGGGCAATATGCTGACTCTGTAAACCAATTAGAGGGCTGTAAAGCACTGTGAAGCGGTTTATAAGTCTAAGTACTATTGCTATTGCTCTGAGTAAATGTCGTTAGAGAAAAGCAGTCCCACAGATAACCTGGGCTAATTGTGATGACCACCACCTTGAGTTGCTCCTGCAAGGAAACTGGAAGCTGTGCAGTTCACACAACAGAGGTGTTACATGAGAAAACTTAAGGACCCCATTACTGTGCATGCTCTGCATTCTGAACCAGTTGAAGTTTCCTGGTGGACTTTGAAGACAGATTCATTTAAAGTATATTATAATAATCTAAACAGGCAGTGACCAAGGCATGAGTAATCATGAGCAAGATCAGGAAAGGGAACATCACCTCCGTCTCACGTTCTCCAAAGGTAAGGTCAAAACACATGTCTAGTTGTCTAAGCAGAAGTCTTCTGATACTTGCCTAGCCTCTATGCTAAAATACCTTAGGTTTTCCAGTCATAATCTATATACTACTGGTAGTAAAACTCTCATGTTTGTGTGTAACTGGTTGAAACAATGCATCATTGGGCAACAATTTTTAAACGAAGGTACCTCAAACGAGCTAACTTACAGAACATGTCCAAAATCCAAAATCTGTGACACCTATGGAATTGAAATTTGACAAATTCTATAAATATTTTGTAACATAAAAATTATCATAAAACATTTTATGACATAATACAAAATGTCATAAAACATTTCCTGCAGGCATCTCTTCATGTTTGATTATGCTGTAGAATTCACCATGGCTATTTTCATGGCAGATACATCTATGAATATCTCGTTCCCTCCCTTTTCCAATGAAGGCGGTATATTAAAAGCTCGCTCATTGTTAAAGGTGTTGAGGGTAAGGAAATATCTCTGAAAAGATAACCAAATGAGTCACCGTTGTTTAGTATAACTTCTCTAACATCATTTCATTTTATTTTGTTCAAGTGACTATTGTGACCAGATGTCATGTCATAAGTTAAAATAAGTCAGAACATCTTTATGTTTTGTCTATTTTCAGTTAGTTTGAATGTTTCTGACAGTAAAAAGGGTCATATTCAATGCACGACTTATATCCTCCTGGTTCCTTGAAATTGGTAGCCTTTTTTTTAAATTGGCTTTGTCTAAATTTCTTAACACATTAAGGGATTTTGAAACTGCAAAGTGGCCTTAAGACTTAGGGCATTATACAAGCTTAATAAATTGTAGCCATTATTAGTAATGGAATTGCTTCAAACATATGTGGAGTTGAAATGAAATACTCATTTCCTTGTTGTGCATTACTATCACTTTTTGGGAGGGGGCATAAGATTTTAACAAGACAGTTTAAAGACAACTTCAATGCATAAATATCATTCAACAAAATTCACCGTTCCTAAATTATCCAGTAGCCATAAAGAAACATTCATTGCATTCCTTACGGAACAAAACAAAAAGAAAAGTCAGGCACTTGCAAATAGTTTTATTGTTTCATAAAAGCCTCTTTTTGATCTTCTTCAAGGGCACTGCCTATTTGCTTCAGCATCTTTTTCCAAATTTTGTCTTTTGGGAGCCGCAGAAGGCATCTCTCCTTGCAGATGAAGGGAGCTCTGAAGAGCCTCAGCATGGCAGCCTCTCTCTTCTGTGGAGAGGAAAGCCTTGTCCTTTTTCCCCTCAGAAATATGGCCGTTCCGTGAAAATTTCCTTGTCCTTCACAAAGAAGGCCACGAAGGGACGGGAAGGGAGAATTAGACAGAAGGCTGGGCAATAGAGGGGCGCGTTACTACCGGTTGTCTAGGAAACCACCAACAGCGTGAGCGGACAATTCCTAGTGGGCGAGTACCTTGAGAGATGGATGGGGGGAAGCCTGACATAGATGAGGGAGGGAGGGAAGGAGGGAGGCAGTGGTCCATGGGGGAGAGCAAAGGGGCGTGCGGCTGGTGGCAGCTGCTACAAAGCTTGCATCCAGGTGAGGGGCGCGGTCATTGTTGGTGCAATGAATAGATAAAAGCATAGGGATGATGTGGCCGGGAATGCTGCTTGGAATCCGGGCGGGTAGGAAGGCTTTGTGGGCAGGAAACTGCAACGTGAAGAAAGGCTGAGTGGAAAGCATCAGCGGCGACCGGTAAAGCGGGGTGCAGAGCCGTTGTAGTCTACTAGATGGGCGTGGTTCCGGGCTGCAGGGCATGACTTAAGGATGCTGGGCTCAGTCGCGGAGCTGTCAAAAGAGACTCTGCAGTGAGCAGTTTTGATTCCACTACTGAGGGATGCTGCCTGGGGGTAAGTGATGACTCAGGACTGTTAGCATTGCCTGAAAGGTTGCGGCTTAGGAAAAAACTAAAACAGAGGAGTACAGTAGGTCCTCTTTGATTGCTGGCTTTTTGTTCATTGAATCAGATTCTGCTGATGTGTATGGAGATGTCCTCAGAAATTGGAAAACTGCTACCCGCATGGTTTGCTGCTGAGCAGCTGCATTGCTCTGCTCCGTAAAACAGCTGTAATTATTTCCAGGGAAGCAGCAGTCATTGTACTGTAAGATCCTGAAAGGACAAGCAGGTCTCTGATTCGTTCTGTGCAGCCCTTTAGCCAGCTTTAATGATTTAATTACAAATTTTTCCCTTCAGAGGAAAGCAAATGTGTGTTTTCACAGCAGCAACTTTTAAAAAATATGATTCTGGTTGGCATTTGAGAAAAGACTGGCACAATGTATTTTGCTCCTTTGTACTAGCCTTATCCAATCTGGCAAATTCCAGATATATTGAATGTTCAATCTTACTTTCTTCGCCAGCACTGACACACTGACTGGATGCATATGGAAGTTGTCATCCAACACATCTGGAGAAAATCAAGTTGGGGAACATTCCTTTATACTTTCTCCTATGAGATGTATTGGTTTGTGTACAATATTGTGTGGCTTCAATCTTGAGATTAGTTTTGAAATCTTGGTTCACTTCATAATTATTATGCTGCTAGTTTTCCCATTTAATGTAATATAGTAAGTGAGCACTCCTATTTTTATAATCTTGGCTTTATTAGCTGTGGACAAAAAAGGCTATTGTTTTCTAAATTGATCCCTACAAATAAAAAAGAAATTTAAAATGAATTGGAGATGTTATCAAGAAAATAGAACATAATATCTTTTGTTGTTGCTCCATAATACATGTGATTATTGCTCTGGAACCCCTTGGTTTTTACACTTGGAATTACTGTCTTTGTGTACTATATGAAATGATGTTCATGCTTAACAGCTTATCCAATGGTGTATGAGAATGATTCTAGCAGAGGATTCATGATAAGTGTATAGCACTAGTATGCTGAATAGATCATCCACTAATAGGAGATGTCTGAGGAATATGGCCACCGCTGAGTCTGAGAAGTGAGCATTTTTCCCATATACTGTACTATTACTGCTTATTTGTGACTCATTCTTCCTCAAAGGATTACAGCCAGAACATATAGAGTAAAGCAACAGAAATGTAGGCAGAATAATAGTGCATTTCCCTGTACTGGATAGATGAATATCTGAAAAATATAATTATCTTTGTAGTTGATGTATCGCCAAATGTTGCTCCTGAAGAACTAACAATAAAGACAAGTTGGGCATGCAGGATGAAAGAAAGCATAAGTAGTAATAGCTTTTTTAGATATGTAAAGCTTACTATTGTGGCTTCAAAAAACATTAATGTTTTTTGTAATGTTTAATGTTCCAGCAGCCTTTGGTTTTTCTTTTTTTCTCCACAAGCAATCACAAAGCCATTCATTTCTTACAGAGGAAAGGATGGTTCTCACCATGCCAACCATAAGTAATTCCTATAGCAGCAACAATTATCAGTAAGGAATCAGTTTTCTTATGTAGAATTGCTTTTTCTTTCCTAGTCTTTAGTGACTTTTCTAGTCTTTAGTGAGTATTTAATACATAGGAATATAACAGATGCAACAATACCCAACCCAAGCTTTGAAGCTGTGATGGAGAAAGCAACTCGGAACCACAGAAGCTTTGTAAAGTCAGAGAAGCTGATAGAATCTCAGAGACATGAGACTGTTAGAATCTACTCCACAGTTGATACAATTCAATAAACCATGTAAATGTTCCAACTGTTTGAAAGAAAGGCAGTAACTCTACTACACTTCACTGCTATTAGTATTCAATTCAAATTACTTCCATCTGATTACCTTCTGTGGAAGAGTGGCCTGCATCTTGGAGTTGATCCAGCTGCACTCTTTTTTTTGATAGAGACCACTCAGGTTGTGTCCATAGTTATACCAGATAAATTGCAGTCATGAATGTTTCATAAGTGGAGCCCTTTTGCTCAAGCTACATTTAAATCTAGTCCAGTGAAATAAAACTAATAAATTGTAGCAACCTAAGATGTAAGGCTTAATTTTTTTGTCTAAGGATTGGATATGCTTTCTAGTGAAAGTACGAAGTTGCTCTATATACAACTGGCATGGGGAGATACCTGTAGAATGAAAGTCAGTTTGTTGTGTGAGAACTGAACTACTATATCAATACCATTTGAGGGAGGATCCCATAAGAGTAAAGCATATCGCAACCTGTGTTTAAGAGGTTTCATCTTATATGTTTAGGATATAGGGAATGGTTGAACTGGAAGTAATCTAGTTCAATATTGCACTGAAGTTCATATGAATAAAATTGCAGAATATTAATGGAAACAGCAGTTTCCATTTATTATCACTAAACTCTGAAATACAATGGATGGCATTGTCCATTCATATTCTTTTAATGTAAGATATCATGGTATACTATACCATATCATGGTGTAGCACATAAGCGATGCTTGAGCAGAGTCCACAGGATTGTCTGGGACACTACACATCCTCTTCACAACCTGTTTTCCTTGTTACCTTCTGGGAGGAGGCTTTGTGGTGTCCGAAGCAGAACATCTAGATTCAGTTGATGCTAAATGGAACAGTTTTGTTCTATTTAGCATCAACCTTGTGGACTCTCA
>JANHFL010004594.1:452912-490739 GCA_032468155.1 Oxyrhabdium leporinum | reverse complement strand
GTTTTTATTATTTTGTTTAATAGAGCACAACAAGTTGTACAAGATGGCCAAGTTTTGTTTCTCTCAACAAAATATTGTCAGATATTATGTCTCAAAGTTGCTTAGAGTCATACTGTAGAAGGCTCCGGTATGGGATCAAACAAATGACTATATCTCCGCAAGTATTGCATCGGCAACTGTAACACTTTACCAATGTTCATTGGGGACATGTGTGCATGTTCATACAAAATTTCATTGAAGTCTGTGATGGTCGAGCGGGACACTTTTCTGAAATCAGACCACTTGACATGCAATGACCCAGTAGCAAAATGCTGTGGACATAGTATACTTGGACTTCAGTAAGGCATTAGACAAACTGGACTACAACCTACTTCTTAGTAAGATAGAAAAATGTGGGATAGACAGCATCACCACGACTGGCTGACAAACCACACTCAATGTGGAGTCCTTAATGGAACTACATCTACATAGAAGTATGCAATGAGGTACCGCAATGCTATGTATTCGGCCCAGTACCCTTCAGCATCTTCATAAATGATTTAGATGAGGTGATATATGACACCAAGCTGGTGGGAACAGCTAACACCTCAGAAGATAGGCTCAAGATCCAGAAGGATCTCAACAGACTAGAATGGTAAGCCCTATCTAACAAAATGAAATTCAATAGTAAGAAAGTTAAAGTTTTACACTTAGGAAGAAAAACCAAATGCACAGGTACAGAAGAGGTACCTGGCTCAATAGCAGTAACTGGAAGAGGGATCTAGGAATCCAAATGTACAATCATTTAAATGTGAGCAAGCTGTGTGCTGCAGCTGCCAAAAAAAACAATGCAGAATAAAATCAAGATCATGTGAAGTGTAAATGCCACATTATAATGCCTTGGCAAGACCACACTTGGAATATTGCATCCAGTTTTTGTCATCATATTGATTAAAATAAGATGTGAGACTCCAGAAAGAGTGCAGAGCAGAGCAACAAAGATGATTAGGGGCTGGACTAAAGCATATGAAGAATGGTTACAGAAATTGGGTATGCCTAGTCTAGTGAAAACAAGGACTGGAGTGACACAATAAGTGTTCCAATATTCGAGGGACTGCCATAAAAAAGAAGAGGTTAACCTGTTGTCCAAAGCACCAGAAGGAAGGACAACAAGCAATGGATGGAAACTGCCAATCGAGGTGAGAACCAATTTAGGACTAAGGAGAAATCTCCTGACAGAGAACAATTAACCACTGCAATAGCTTGCCTCCAGAAGTTGTGGATATTCCATCGCTGGAGATTTTTAAGGAGAGACTGGACAGCTATTTGTCTGAAAGGTAGAGTGTCTTCTGCTTGAGGGAGTCCAAGTCCAGGTCCAATAACTCTGTTATTCTGTTACTCATAAAGCAAGACAGTTACCAGTGAAAAATGGAGGATTGTGGGATATGGGTTAAACATTGTAATATTGACAAATGTGCTAATAAATTTTAGTGCTTTATTTTTAAGTATTACATTCCTCAAGCATGTTTTTCCCTTGTCTTGTCTATGTACAATAAAATCATCTTCCATTTTTTTCTAAACCTAAGATTTATAATGCACATACTTATCACAGACAAAGAGATACAATGCATCATAGCATTATATTTTTCATTAGTATTCTTCATTATCTGGATCACAGTAAATTTTTCTAGGTTAAAAGTTTATCCTAGGGCTGAGGGTCCTTCACCAGCTTTGGTGCAACATGTATTTCCAACTTTGTTTCTAGTGTTAGAGAAGTTCTTTTCAGGCTCACTTTATGTGGACAAGATGTTGATGGTTGTTTTGACAGCAGTAGTTTTTGCAGGTATGGAAGAGACAAGACACACCACTAGAACAACTGTACAAAATGGTGGTAAATGCACAAGTGAGGGCAGAAAAGTGGTTTGACAAGAAAATATTGAAGATATTTTGGTAGGAAAAAGGCTTGGCATGTTTTTAGACACATTTATTATGCTGATTCAAACTGCATGATTGTAATGTTTTTATCTTTTCAGATGAAGTACATTCTTGGATTAAAATAATCAATTGTGTAACAGCAAATTTGCATAAATGAATTCACATAAAGGGAAATCTTTAGTTCAGTGAAAGACATATACTTGTCTAGGTTTAAGCCTGCTGTTGTTTTCTAATTTTTTTTGATGGAATGGTTTAACTGTAAGACACAAGATAGTTTTTATGAGATTGGTATACTCTTTTCTGTCAATAGAAAATAAATCAGTAACTACTTAGCTCCAGTTTTTAAAACATGTCTGAGATATTAATAATTACTTTTGATGCAGCATACATTCATTTTATTAGTTAGAAACTGTCTCAAAAAGTAGATTCTTTCTACAACTCAAGTGTTAACTCTCTCCAGGGGAGTGGAGAAATAAGCTGGAGGACAGAGTTAAAAGACTAGGCAGTCTTACCTGGCTCATGGGTGGAAGAGACTAAGATCAGAATGGTTAGAATAAGTACTCACTGTGTTTCTTGATTAACAACAGCAATGGGGACTGCCATGGACTGCCGTTGTTAAGCAATGCAGTCACATGAGTTCACAACTGTCTTGCTCAGTGATGGAAATTCCAGTCAGTTTTGATTTTAAGCCAAGGACTATCTGTACTTTAATTCTCCTCCTAGCCACTCTGCATTTTGCAACCACAAGTAATACTGTGTGGGCTGTTTGGGGAGATTCTTCTTTACTTTTACAAACTTCATTTTTGGGCTTTTGTTAAAAGATGCAGTGGTTGTCTGAGGCCAGACAGGAAGTGATAATATTCATACCGTGTTTCTCAGAAAATAAGACTGGGTCTTATTTTCTTTTGACCCCAGAAAAAAACAGCTAGGCCCTTTTTTCGAGAGGTGCCCTAATTTTCCCTCCACCCATGCCAAACCCCCACCCCCACCCCACCCCCAGGGCAGCAAAACCCCTTCATTAACCTGCTTTCCAGGTCTGTTCTCTGCTGCACATGCAAGAAGCCTGTGGGACTACAGTAAAAAAAACCCACCGTAGTTCAGACCTTCCAACTTCTCCTGAAAAGAAAAAAGATTTAACAAGTAACTTACCATAGTCCCACAGAATTCTTGCATGCGCAGGGGAGAATGGACCTGGAAAGCAGGTTAGTGAAGGGATGTTGCTGCACTGGGAATGGGGTGGGGGTGAGGGTTTGGCATGGGTGCCTTGGCTGAAGCGTCTTTAGGTAAGCTGGTGTGGAGCGCATGGGGCAGCTCTGCACCCCCTAACTTGCTTTGCCCTCCACTCCCTCACCGCCTCGCTTTGTTCTTCACGACAAATTGCAGGCACTCTCACCTCGTGGCGGTGGCACCAATAGCCCCGCCCAGCAGGAGCCTGCTGCTGACCCCTCTTCTGCAGCCGCTTGCCGCCACTCGCACGCATTGCCCCAGTCTTTAGAGGCCTGCCGGAAGGCATCTGCAACCTTTAACAGAGAATCTATTATCTGCAGCTGATAAGAGAGCTCTGGATCGATCTGGATCTCTGTTATCGGCTTCAGATGCCTTCTGACAGGCCTCTGAAGGCAAAACGGAGCCCGGGGATGCCGTGCACGTCCATCTGGAGCCCAGCACGGACTGAGGGAAGGATGGCAGGTAGGAAAGTTCCCTCCTCCCCATTTTCCTCCGCCGAAAGGCCTCCATTCCGAAACTTCAGCGTTCGGAATGGAGGCTTTTTGGCGAACGCTTCCCCAAGGGGCCAGTGGGCTGCAGCCGGACAATTTGATTGAAAAGTATACACCTATGTTATATCCACCCTTTTTATCTATTTGCTTAATTGCATCTTCAAGGAAGCATTTAAACTATGAAAATAATACGGAGAAATGTTTGGTCCTGGTTTAATATGCATGGACGTATCCAGGGCACAAAGCCAGTCTCACAAGTCATCAATGGTATAAACTTCCAAGCATTCAAATGTCAAGTAAACAAAGTGAGTACACCCCCTCACATTTTGTAAATATTTAAGTATATCTTTTTGTGTGACAACATTGAAGAAATGACACTTGGCTGCAATGTAGTCAGTATACAGCTTGCATAACAGCGTGAATGTGCTGTCCCTTCAAAATAACGCAACATACAGCCATTAATGTCTAAACTGCTGGCAACAAAAGTGAGTAATGTGCAAATGGAGCCCAAAGTGTCAATATTTTGTGTAGCCACCATTATTTTCCAGCACTGCCTCTTGGGCATAGAGTTCACCAGAGCTTCACAGGTTGCCACTGGAGTCCTCTTCCACTGCTTCATGACGACGTCATGGAGCTGGTGGATGTTAGAGACCTTGCGCACCTCCACCTTCCGTTTCAGGATGCCCCACAGATGCTCAATAGGGTTTAGGTCTGGAGACATGCTTGGCCAGTCCATCACCTTTACCCTCAGCTTCTTTAGCAAGGCAGTGGTCATTTTGGAAGTGTGTTTGGGGTCGTTATCATGTTGGAATGATAAGTCTCTGAAGGGAGGGGATCATGCTCTGCTTCAGTATGTCACAGTACATGCTGGCATTCATGGTTCCCTCAATGAACTGTGGCTCCCCAGTGCCAGCAGCACCCATGCAGCTCCAGACCATGACATTGCCACCAACATGCTTGACTGTAGGCAGGACACACTTGTCTTTGTACTCCTCACCTAGTTGCCGCCACATACGCTTGACACCATCTGAACCAAATAAGTTTATCTTGGTCTCATCGGACCACGGGACATGGTTCCAGAAATCCATGTCCTTAGTCTGCTTGTCTGCAGCAAACTGCTTGGGGGCCTGCTTGTGCATCTTTAAAAGAGGCTTCCTTCAGAGACGACAGCCCTGCAGACCAATTTGATGCTGCGTGCGGCATACGGTCCGAGGACTGACAGGCTGACCCACCACCCCTTCAACCTCTGCAGCAATGCTGGCAGCACTCATGTCTATTTCCCAAAGCCAACCTCTGGATATGACGCTGAGCACGGGCACTCAACTTCTTTGGTCGACCGTGGCGAGGCCTGTTCTGAGTGGAACCTGTCCTGTTAAACCGCTGTATGGACTTGGCCACCATACTGCAACTCAGTTTCAGGGTCTTGTCAATCTTCTCATAGCCTGGGCCATCTTTATGTAGAGCAGCAATTCAGTTTTTCAGATCCTCAGAGAGTTCATTGCCATGAGGCGCCATGTTGAACTTCCAGTGACCAGTATGAGAGTGTGAGAGCGATAACACCAAAATTAACATACCTGCTCCCCCTTCACACCACCGAGTCACATGACACCAGGGAGGGAAAGCAGCTACTTGGGCCCCATTTGGACATTATCACTTAGGGGTGTACTCACTTTTGTTGCCAGCAGTTTAGACATTAATGGCTGTGTGTTGCGTTATTTTGAGGGGGCAGCACATTTACACTGTTATACAAGCTGTATACTCACTACTTTACATTGTAGCCAAGTGTCATTTCTTCAGTCTTGTCATATGAAAAGATATACTTAAATATTTACAAAATGTGAGGGGCTGTACTCACTTCTGTGACATACTGGTATCTGCAGTTTGCTACTATTAGTATTTTAGAAGTGATTCTCACATCAAAACTTGTTTTAGAAGATCTTAAGTGATATCAATATGAAAGTACAAAGATTGTCCTGCATTTTGTTGACATTTCAAAGAGAATTTTCATATGCCATTTTAAGGAATATAAGAATAAGTTGAACTGTAGGGTGATATGTAACTAGCTGGAATCTGGACAGCAGCACTCTCCAGTGCTATATTTTATTTCAGCCCTAAATACATTATTGTAGTATTTCAGTAACCCATTCTTATTTTGTCAGAAGAGCATTTGAAAATAATGTGCCAGTCATCAAAACAATGTGCCTGTTAGATGTATCCATATAACATATGCAGTCAATTTGATCATTAAAATTCTTAGTCTTCAGTATCATAACAATATTAATAGTATTAATGCACAATTATTTCATAATTTAATGAGAAAATACATAGCCCTTTCTTGGTTTGGGATTAACTTATTTCTTATATTGTCCTTAGGCTATTAGGCATTTCAAGCTATGAATGTACTAACAATGTAATTTCAATATTTTCTAAAATATATTGTGATGTTTGCTAATATCATGCATGAAATGAAAACCATGATTTTGTGATGTCTGTGCAGCACCAGAAATGGTGCCTGGCTTACTATTAAGCTGAGACAGGAAGTGCAGATCATATTTTGTATGAGTGGAACCAAATCTGATAAATTATGGTTGGTCTGATTTTAGTGATACAGTTAGATTACTTTGGACAATGGACTTACAGGAGGCCCTTTTAGATGGTAATTATTTGCTTATTTCAAAATGGAGCAAGCTAAGTCTGCTGTAGTAAGAAACAGTGTTCCCCACCCTTTCTCTTGACAGTACCCACTGTCTACCTATCCGATTCATAGTGCCACAGTTTTGTAAACGTAAACTCCATTCCCTCCTAGCACTGATGATTTTACCTACCATAGTTTAGTAATAAAACATCTATAAGAAAACTACAAAGCTCAGAGAGCACCATGGACCCAACAGTTTTGCAAATGTTTCTTCTCCCCTTTCAAACTTGTCTTACGCTGTTTTCATATTCCTAAAACTTCTGTTGCAGCTGCTATCCTGTCTTCCTGAAAGTTAGTATCATGACCTTGACTAAGGGCTCATTCACTTACTCTAGTGGAGAGGAATACTGTGGGGAATGGAAGGAAGGTAAGTGAATTTTTCATAGGTGCAGTACCATCAGTTTCACTTGTAAGACCCTACTTGGGAAAGATACATACTATTTTTATTACTATGGAGAATTAAGCAAGAGAATTTTTTCTATTGTCATTATGAAATAGAATAAATTGTTTTTAAATTGATTAGATCAGGAACTCTATTAAGATGAAGTTATGAAAATGACCATAGAACAAGTAAATACTCATAGTGTAAAAGAAGGGGGACACTCTCAATATTTGTCTCAACAAACAGAGCAAAATGAAAGAGCTTATTTATTTTAAACATATATTAGATGCACAAGTATAAAGGAAAGATACTTCAAATCTGTACACAGCTGTAAACAGAAAATTGGACTGAAAATAAAGCATTGGAACCTACAATTGCAATGATATTAACCATTAACAATAAATAGTATTTATACTATCTCTTTTCTCAGAAACAAGAAATAAGTACCCTGTGTTCATACAGTATTTCTAAATTTGGAAAATGATGTACTTAAAAGCAATTGCTATCATAGTTACAGCTGATGAAAGGAATCCATGCTCTTTCCAGGAGACCTCTGATTTCTTTCATAAAAGAAGCTTGCATATAATAAGGAACTACAGGTGATAGAGGTGATTCATCCCATTTAACAAAGAAGATGCTTGAATAGCTTTTAGAGAAGGATGGCTACAAACTCTTAATTTCAACTTTGCAGTAGCTTCTACAAGAAGCTATCTTGACTATTGCAAAGAATGGCTCTATTGGGATAGCAACAAAGAACATAAGCTTCATCCTGGTGAGAGAAGAGCTTCTAAAACTAGTTCTGCAAATAGGTTTTCTTTGAAAAGATGTCTAAGAATAATATGCTCTATGCCCTCCTCACCCAGATACCTCTATCAGGAGATGGAGATGACCCCCTTCATAATCCCTATAGAGTTTATATTGGTTACTAATGATGGGCTGGAATACATCAAAATACTTAATACCGTAGGATCATGTGGGATTTGCAAGTCATACAATATGTAAATCTAGGCAGCAACAGGATTATTGTTTGGAATTGAACTAATGTTGTCCAATCACCTGTGTTATCTGACAAGAAATAAGACAGTTAACAAAGGTAAGCCTTTTCTTACTGCCAGCACAGAAACAAAATCCTAGAATTTCTCTTCAAAAGTGGAGCAACTTTAGGAATTCTGTTTCAGTGTAACTTTTACCCTCACCTATGACTATATGAAGGGTAAAGCCTGGAAGGAAAAGGATTGGGGTAAATAAACCTACTCACTCAGTGTTGTTGACAGTGACCAGCTATATAGTTCTCTGTTGCATTTTCATTTTATGTATGCAATATCTGTCCAATGTCGGTATGTCCAATGTATAGAGCTACTGGCATACCTTCTCCCATCTAGCACTGATCACTGCTCTCCACACTTATTTTGGAACATCTGTCTCTGGTGGGGATGGGGGAGGAACTAAATACTGAAACTTCCAGTACTTTGAGACTACTTTGAGTAGTTTATGGGCATTGTGGGATTTCTTGCTATCTTTGATAAGTGGTGCTCTGAAGCGCACCTTCACTAATTCCTACATATATGCATCTACAGTTGACATACCAAAAATGTGAAGGACAAACAATAGCTGCTCATTTTCTCCATTAATACATTGGTGATATGCTGGACTTTTTTTTTTGCTTTTAAGTTTCCTGCAGAAGTGATGAAAGCAATTGGGGAAGCCGTTTCTTTCATTTTTAAAAACTCAATTGTAATTCACAAGAGTTTTGCCAGTTTCTCTTTCTAGTCCAAATGACAGAAAGAAGGGTGTTATCCCCACCACCCTCCCAGTGCACCAAATAGAAAGATTTTATTATTTATTAATCAAATTTCATTTTTTTAGCTTACCAAATTATAAGCAAGAGTTAACTGAGTGTTTTATGTGGCATACCAAAGATCTATCAATGAAAATTATATGCCCTCAAAGACCTAACTCAAGAAAAGAAAGCAATTAATGCTTGTTTTCATACCAGTTGGGACCATAGCAACCAGAACACCTGGCCAACATCATTATCAAAGCTGAAAAATAGATTGAAAACTGGACAGCAATTTCTTAAGCCCATTTCATTTCCAGCCAGTTTCAAAATAGGGCCCAGCTGGGGGAGGGGGGATGTTCTTTACAGATATATGTTTGAATCAGTGTGGTATATGAGTCTTTATGGTAGTGGCTATGCAATCAAATCTAGAAAACTAGTCCTGTTCCTTGAGACCCACATATCTTTTTTAAGAGTGCAGTGAACCTGTGCGTGATATAATGCATGGAATAATGTAGCCCACACGTTTTATAAATAATGATTGGTAAAAGGAACAAACAACAAGAGGTACCTTCCATTCTTGATTTGCCTACCAGATTATCTGGCATTGATTCTGTTATTGTTTCCTTTTCATTTTGATACTAATAAAAAAGTAAGATGTCATTACTTTACTGATAAGTTATGGTTTACAAACAACAGTGTCTACCTTTTTGGCCACTGATAGAAAAGTAATGCTTCTCATTTTCTTCCATTAGGACGTCGACATGGTATTGGACAATTGACTTTTGCTGATGGCAGCATTTACATAGGACATTTTGAAAATGGTCTCTTCAATGGATATGGAGTGCTCAATTTTGCAGATGGTTCCAGGTGAGTACCAGACTGTGAGTTCAGTAGCATTGTACTAGCTAATTCAAAGAGAGGGCCCACATGTATGATCTGAGTCATTTCCAGAAAATAAGAATAAATATGTAGTACATATTGCCCATGATATGATAAAGAATTTTGTAGAATGATTCTAGATAACAGATTAACAGAGTTGGAAGGGACCTTGTAGGTCATCTAGTCCAAACCCCCACCCAAGCAGGAGACCCTACGCCATTTCTGAGAGATGGCAGTCCAGTCGCTTCTTGAAAGCTTCCAGTGATGAAGATCCCACAACTTCCGAAGGCAAGCTGTTCCATTGGTTGATTGCTCTCACTGTCAAAAATGTTTCCTTAATTCCAGATTGAATCTCTCCTTGTTCAGTTTCCATCCATTATTCCTTGTCTGGGCTTCAGGTGCTTTGGAAAATAGCTTGACCCCAACTCTCTGTGGCAGCCCCTCAAATATTGGAACACCCCTGGTCCTTCTCTTCACTAGACTAGTCATGTCCAGTTCCTGAAACCATTCATCATATGTTTTAGCCTCCAGTCCCCTAATCACCTTGATTGCTCTTCTGTGCACACTTTCTAGAGTCTCAACATCTTTTTATAGTGTGGTGACCAAAACTGGATGCAGTGTTCTAGGTGTGGTCTTACTAAGGCTTTATAAAGTGGTATTAGTAGCTCACTTGATCTTAATTGTGTCCCTCTGTTAATGCAGCTTAGAATTGCATTGGCTTTTTTGGCTGCTGCCGCACACTGTTGGCTCATATTTAATTGGTTGTTCACTAAGACTCCAAGATCCCCCTCACAGTTACTGCTATTAAGCCTGGTTTCACCCAATCTATATGTGTACTTTTGGTTTTTCTTGCCTAAATGTAAGACTTTAATTTTCTTTACATTAAATTTCATTTTATTATTTAACATTTTACTGTGTGTTGCTACTTTTTGCATGCATGAATTTTCTTTTAATACAAGTATGCAACAAAAATATCCCATAATATTTGTTGCCATATACTTTTTCAGTATAGATCATTGGTATGCTGTAGAATGGCCATTGAATGTTTAAAAATATTCCATTAATACATCTATGGCCCTTTTCCTTTTATTTAGTACTGATGTTTTAAGAACTTTATTGTAGTGATTGCAAATGAGATAGCAGTGTCCAATCAGACACACTCCTGTTATTGTTGCAGATATGAAGGGGAATTTGTGCAGGGAAAATTCAACGGTGTTGGAGTCTTCACACGCTATGACAACATGATCTTCGAGGGAGAATTCAAGGGTGGACGGGTTGATGGTTTTGGTGAGTGATAAGGATACATCCTGTCGGTGTAACTAAGCAGCAAAGCTAATAATATTGGATTAAATCTATTTTGGGAACTCTGCTGCAGCATGGAACAGGGCATAAGTGAGAGTTTGTTTAAAAATATCATCCTCTGAGATACATGCAGAGATATTTCACAGCACTGCATGCACAAATCAACTTTCCTACTGAACAATAATGTTCTATTTTCTCCCACAGGACTTTTGACTTTTCCTGATGGCTCTCATGGGATACCCCGTAATGAAGGCTTTTTTGAAAACAACAAACTCTTGCGACGGGAAAAGTGCCAGACTGTGGTCCAACGTGCACAAAGTGCTTCCAAGATGGCACATAGCTTGACAGTATAAGGGGTATAAATTCTGCCGTAACAGCGGGCTTTCTTAGGACTGGCAGCCTAACCCAGAGGTTGGTAAGAGTACGGAGTACAAGATTCACAGAGGCAAATACCATCTCTAGGATGCAAACTATTATAACTGAACCCTGCTTGCCTTTATCATTTCCTTAAGCAGCTTGGCCCCTATAATGTGAACTGGTGCCAAAACTCAGCTATGAAGCCTATGTCTCCTGTCAGTATCACATCCAAGATCATAGCAATTCCTTGTCAGAAGCATTCTCCATTAGACAGATTGCTAATCCTATAACCCCACAACTGAGTTGGGCACAATTACTGGGGCTTGTTAATATACAATCCATCTTTCTTGCCACAAACCTAACACAGCTGGAATGTTATTATATGATCAGTTGAGTTGGTTTCCAGTGGTCAAAGGAAGATTAAAAAACTTGGATTTAGCTTAATTTTCTATCTTCTTATATGTCCTTAAACCTCTAGTTGATTCCTCACTGCTCAGTCTTCCTTTCTTTATAAAAATTAAATGAATACATATAAACAAATAAATACAAAAAGCAAAGAATTAACATATTGAGTGGCATTAAGAATTCTAGACTTTCTGAATGTGACTTTTAACAATTTTGCAGATCGGCATAATAAGAATGTCTGAGTTCTGCTACATTTTATGCTTTAGACTCCAGAATAGATCCAGGATCTCTTTCCACTCTTTATTCTAGCCTTGTGTTTTACACAATTTGCTAAGGCCGTTTTCACTGTGAGCTTCTTGTGTGACAGACAGCATTTCACAATTATCCCTTCCTTACATGAGATGCAGGTCACTTATCAAAGGGCCATAGTAGGAAGAGATTCACTAAGCTCCAGAGATGTTACATGGTTTTCATCTACCATAGTGCCATGTACATATAGCTGTATTGTTTTACAAATGTTAAAAAGGGAGTATCATTACTCTTTAAAACCTTGCCTCTGCTAGTCATAGGACAAGGCAAAGTTTTGCAAATTCCTTCCTACTTCAAAACTGGAAGTTCTTTGCACACAAATACTCCTAGTCTCCACCCACACTTCCCTCTTTTGGCTTCTGAAATTTTTCCACACATTCCATTAATGTTTCAAGCCTGACTTTGCTGCCTTAATGGCTAGACATTTGCTTTAAAATAAAAATGAATCTCAGGATGCTGATCACTAGTCCAATATATTATAATATCACAGAATAATGGCATGTATAGCCCTATATGTATCCAAAATAAGCAACATCATCTTTTATACAATGCTGTAAAGCTAAAGAGATAGCTGTTCCCAGATAATGCCATACTGTATATCTCTATAGAACAGTGTTTCTTCTCTATCTTGGCAACTTTACGATGTGTGGACTTCAACTCCCAGAAGTCATCAGGAAGTCCACACATCTTAAAGGTGCCAAGGTTGAGAAACACCATTGTAGAAAATGCATTAAGTAACATTGGAATTTAGCACAACAGCTTATAATAACTTATAAATGTTGAGATTGCAGGGCATTCTTAATATATAGTACAAATAGATGGCCAATGATATGGAAGGGATAACTGGTTCCTTGCTAGAGATGCAGGCTGAATGAAAATACCAGGCCGATGGAATAGAAGTTAAATTTTCTAGAGATTATAGCAAATCCCTCCGTGGGGTAACAATTGAGTTAAAATGGGTCAATAAAGAATAACTCTGTATCTGTCAACCATTTTATGTTTCTGTGCACTAAAATTAAACATGGGATTGTTTAAAACAGGGGGGTATTCTTAGTCAAGCATTGACCCACGTAATGTGTGTTCCTAAGTGCCATGCTGGAGCCCTTGTAACCAGCCTATCTCCACACTGAATGTCTGTGTGTCAATGCTGCCCTCGTGCCTTTGTGTCTTTGCCCATCTAAGGGCCTTGGCCAAATAAAGAGTTGTTGAAGCTCGACTTTGGTGTATTATTTTCCTCTAGTACCAAGGCAGGTGGATTAGCCTTATTCAATTATGCAGATTCAGAATGGATTTTGTGTTTATTCTGGCCTAATATGCAGTAGTACCAAGCATCTGATTTTTGATCACATGACTAGGGATGCTGCAATCGTGTGAAAAACTGTCATCACATTTTTCAGTGCTGTTGTAACTTTGAACAGTCACTAAACGTACTGTTGTAAGTTGAGGACTACCTGTATGTAGATTTTGATAATTTTCTTTAAATCAATGTATTTTGTTACATACAGTAAAATATATTTTATTCATTTGTTTAATTGGGTTCTCTTTATCTAGTTTTAGGACTTGGGTGGTGAACTTGTCACATTTTAGATCATATAGAAAATGTAAAAGGGTTCACAAACTTTTGAGCATTACTGTACAGACTCCACTCACTAGTTCCATCACTCACTCATTCAATTCTTGAGAGATTCATTGGGAACTAATCTGAAAAGCTTCCCCCCATTGCAATGAGAATATCTATTAAGACTGAATATAAAAACAGGACAAATCATTATATAACCATTGCAATGTTGGAATATAAGCTGCTGGTTTTTTTAAAAAAAGATAATATTTTGCATATGTAGGTAATGATAGACATTTATATACTAAAACTCTTATTTCTGATTGATTTAACCTTTAATTGGAGGAAATGGTGCATTATAGGGCCACAATTTTTGAATCAAGATACCTCAGATGGACTAACTTATAGAATGTGTACAAAATCTGGGAGCCATGACTCCCATGGGATTGAAATTTGGGGAAGTTATGGCAACTGCTGCAGTCACGATCATTAATCATTGCCAGCTTCCTACAAAAAAAGCCAATAAAGAAACCTACAAGAAGATGGAAGTTGCTCCTGCTCCCACTACTTTTTTTTCCTTCTGTGGTCATTCAGTTGAGTTTAGTAAGGAAATATCTCTGAAACGTTGACCCAGTGGGTTATGGGTTGTCTAGTCATCTTAAAAGATGTTCTTCCAACACTTTTAATGGCACATCTTTGAATATATGAATTTGCTTGAAATGGTAGGTTCAAACAACACTTAGCCAAGATGCCATTTTGTTTGCTTGTGGCTGAGCAAATGCATGAATTCAGCTGCTGTAATTTATCCAACAGTTAAGATTACATTCATAGCATAGAATGTGTTGAATGCAGCCAATGAGTTTTAGATCATTATAAGCTACTCCAATATTTTCTGATGTTATTTTATTATATTCCTTTCACTTTTTTCCTTTGCTCCTTTGACCTATAACTGTCAAAACTGCTCCCTTGAGCAATCTTCACCTGATGCTGGTCTTTGTATTTGCAACTGCCTACTATGCTGGCAAAATGTTAAGTCCTTTACTTTTTCATATCTATGTTTTTTAAGAAAATTTTGACACATTAGTTAGCTTCCATTAACTGGTTCAACTAAACTTAAGTACTTGTAAGAAAGCAATGCATTTTCTTATTTACAACTTCAATTTCCCCCCAACTTTTTCCACTTAAAGAAGAGATTTTCCATAATAATTTTGTTTCCATACATGCTGCTAGAATTGTATAAAATATTTTATGAAACAGCTTGATTAAATCTGATGCTCCAGTCTCACTGACCTCCAGCCATATAGCTATTGCGGTTGGGGCTGTGACTATATAGGCACAATTATCCACTTCTAGTCATTTTGGATCTGGTTGTACAGCAAGAAATTGTACCATCAATTAGCCTTAGTGTGTTTATGCTTTAGCTAAAAATATAGTCATCAGCAAAACTATTGAACGGTTCTCCATTTCTTTTTCCAAATATAATACACCATTATTAGACAGTGGAAAAAGGACAATAACAGAAGCACAATTATCTTGAAGAATGTATTTTTATGCCTATAACATTTCTGCCCTTGAGGACTATGAGCAAGACTCAGACCTCTGCAGCAGTGTTTTATGAAATAATTTTTTTAAAAAACGCTTAAATTGTGCTGATCTAGCTTCAGTGAATACCATAAATACATAGTGTAGATAACAAGTTAGGGATAGATTGTAATGGAGAAAATTTATGTAGTCACTAAAAGTAAAAAATGACTTGATGGCTCATAAGCATTCACTAATTGCACATTCTTATACCATCTCAAGAATGTTCAATTTTTCAGTGGATCGTACAACTATTCAACAAACTCATTTACCGTGCATGAGGTAGCGGTGCAAATGGTATTTTGACCTAGTAAATCATAATGAATGAAATGTCATCTTTTACATAGGACATTAAGATTACACACATCAAATTTCTGAACCCAGAGAATTAGCCTTTCACCATTCTATGATTCCAGAACTAGTCAGGGTATAGGAAAATGCTGAAAATAATAGAAGATGGATAAGACCATATCCTAGGCATAGATGTGCTATGTAGGATCGAGAAATTTTAAATGGCAAAGGAATGTTGGGCTTCTAGTCAACCATGAGATGCAGATACAGCATTTTCTCATCTAAAGCTCCATTCTGAAGATTTTACTCCATTGTTTTGTTGCTATAGCAATGCTCCAATAAATACACTATAAGTTGAATGAGCTGCATGCATTTAAGTAAATTGCAGGACACCTGAGACTTTCCCAATTAGACAGTAATTGGCTGCAGCTAGATTTCAGGCATTGCTAGAACTCCTTTGTCCTTCAGAGCCAGCCATTGGAGGTGAAATCACGGCGTAATTCCATTAATTGTATCTCAGTTAATGGGAGCAAAGGGGCACGGCAAAAGCCTCCTTTATAGCCAAACCACTCCATCGCCTGCTTGACACCTGGGACCCCAAATTTCCGGGTGACCTGTTGGAACACAAACAATACAAAATTCCAAAAGCTACTATCAGCCTAATATTGGAGAATAACTTCTTTTCATGCAAGCACCACTCTAATAACAGAAAGTGGCACAGATTGATGACTTGTATGATGTAAGGATTGGTAATGACAATTATTTCTCTGCAATTTTTCCTAAACCTAAGTAAGGAATTCATGTCTGCATCAGTTCAGCATTTTGAGTCAATACATACTCCTTGAAACAATGGAGATTATTATTTTGGGGGGAAATGGTTATTTTTTACTTAGATAACATAAGATAGTATAAACAAGTTAGTATAAATCTACTACTAACTCAGGTCAATGGTTTAATTTTACATTTTCCTCTACTTTAAGTGACAGAGGAAAGGTTTATTCCCAATGTTTCTGTCCAATATCTTTCAACAAGAACATTTTGGCACTGAACTATGAAAAACAGAAAGACTAGGAAAATTAGTAAAGGTTAATTAAAATTAAAATAGTCAGGATTTTTAATTAATTAAAAGTCCTGACTTTTTAAAAAAAAATATTAATTGTGCCTAAAATTAATCTGAAAGTATTTCAAAATTCATAATTGGAAAAATTTTTGGGAGGAAGGATCACATTTTGGAAACACACCATGTGAATGAAACACAGGTTTTTCAAACATTGTGATCTTTTCCTCTAAATGTGTGGGGTTTTGCTTTTATTTTTATTTTTAAAAGCAAAATAGAAATTTTAAATATGGTAAGTTCAAACTGTTGGAATGAAAGCAGGAGATCAGTAGGCAATGATTTAGCAGAATTGCTTTATCATTGTATTTGATAGTATGGGGCACACAGCCTCCAGTTCAAAGAAGATTATTTTGACAAATGGATAGGATTGGACTCCTGGCTGCGGGAATGCCAAAAAAATATTGGGTTTTTAAAATTATTCTAACCTTCTTTCCCAAAACTTGCCAACAAGGATAGTTCCACTTTAGAATATTTAAGTTCCCCCACATTTAAGGGCTCTTACTGCAATGCTTGGCTCAATCAGTCGATGCTGCAGTTCACGGGCTTCATCCCAGTTTCCACCACGGCAAAGATCATCAAGCTGACAGACAGGACTGCCTAATACATTGGCAAGGGCACAGACTCCTCCTGTAGCACCTAAAGTAATGCTCAGAGTCAACAAAAAAACTAATAAACTATTCATCTTCCCATATATACTTCATCCACCCCAACAGCTTTTCTTGCATTATTCTAGAGCAGGGCTTTCAAATTCGCAGTGTCACATTGTCATCACGTGAGGTATCGCGACTTTTTTCCCTTTTGCTAAAATGGGGGTGGGCATGGCCAGCATGTGACGCATCCAGCCTGTGGGCCACGAGTTTGACACCCCTATTCTAGAGCATACTAACTTAATAACTGCTTTTTAGCAATCATGCACATTATAATACAACTATTGTATTTTTAAAACTATTACAATAGCTGCTTTCCTATCCTGTATTGCTTCCCCATACCCTGAAACATTTATCCTGCAACCTACCTACAATATAGCTGGCTAGCAAAAAACCAGCTGATCCTGCCAGTACCTGGAAGTCTTCATTCTGCGTCTTGTGGACAAGCAGTCCCAGGCGTGTAATCTGGTAAAAGATAGGTTGGTTTGATAGCAGATAGCACTAATCACTGAAATGCCAAAAGGTACCATTAGCAAAAACACAGGACGCTCATGGTGATATTGCACTCATAAGCACACATGCCAAAGAAGTCATAAATAAAAAGGCACCTTAATGAACATTTTAATATTGTCTGTTCATGCCACTTGTTTTTGCTAAAGCAATCTTTTGCAATGTGGATCTCTCCAGAAGTTTTGTCCTAAAAATCCCAGCAGCTCCAGTCTGCATATCCAAAATGGCAATGAAATTTAGAGTCAAAACATCTGGAGAAGGCCAGTCAAAGGTTTGTTAGTTTTTTGAAGTTTTCTATTTTTCCACTTTGTTCTACAAAGGTCTTGATATTTAAAAGTCAGCTAAGGACTACACAGTCTCCAGCTTCATGCATCTAGACGAGTCTGTTGAAAAAAGGTAATACAATTTTAGATTGCAGAAGTTCGTTAGCAAAATTTCCCTAGCCTCATGTTTGGAAAACAAAAATTTGAAGCTGTTTGAAATGCTTCTATACAGCTATGCTTGAAAAGAAATAGTTGTTTTCATAGGGCAGACGAGCTACAGTAGAACAAACATAGTTGGGATTTCATCCTATACTGGTTCTTCAGAAATAACTATAATTACCACAGAAATTTTAGTTTTTTTATCTTTCACATTTATATTACATCTTATACTTCAAGAAACTCAGACTGAGGATTACCATGTTTATTCTTACCCATAAGTAAAATAAACTTCGACTGTTATCACCCAGTGAGCTTTTGGATGAAACAGAGATTTGAACTTGAATCTAGATTTGGTACACTGCCCTCTGTAAAACAGTAATGTGAACTTTAACAAAGTACTTGCTTTGTTGTTCTACTGTTAGTTTAATGTTCAAGTGATAATCAAATATATGGGAAACTGCCATCTGGCTGTGCTAACAATGTTTAAAAATCACTTTCTTCAACAGCTTAAACATTAATTCTTCATAGAAGTAAAGAACAATTCACAGATCTCCAGGTCTCTTAAGAGAAAATGTGTACAACAGCTTTCATTTCTTAACACCAAAATGTGCCAAACATGTAAATTCTTATATCACCAAGAAGGAATAAGAATCCCCTGAGGGGACCACATTAGCGCAGCACCTGGTTGTCATGTTTAACTCACATTGCCATCACTGTCCTTGATCCCCACTATGTTAGGATGTTGCGCGAGGCTGACCACTGCCTCATTGGGCAGTTCCAAGCCTGTGTTGGCTGGAACACTGTACAGTATCACAGGGATTGGAGATGCATCAGCCACCTGGGAACATAAAGTTGTAAAGCACACAAGGAAACAATCTACTAGTGAACGACAAACCACTTTTACAATATCACTTTTCAGCAAGGTCCAGACAATACAAGGCAATCTCAAATTACTGCAGAGCCAGGATGGTGGATGGATGCCATGTTCTCTTTTTTCAAAGAGAAGGCTACACTTAGCCTTGGTTGGTATGCTAAGGGCTCTATTTAAACAGTTGGCAGGGCCAAAATAAAAGCTACACTGAATTTAATTCACTAAATATAATTAAATTAACTAATTTATAGTATTTTTCTCAGCTGTCAAAATAAACACTACACTTTGGTGCCAACTTCTGGAGGATGTCTGAGGCTTTCAGAGAAACATACATTCTTGGGGTTCCAAATTAGGTACCTCTGCTGCATGGAAATTGCAACTGTATCTGTCTTGAATTTTGCTTGGCTTATTATTGCACTTTAGTATTTAGAATCTGGACAACTGAATTATTACATGCATTTCCTCCTCAGTAGAATGTGGACCACTGGAATATAATATTTTGGTGAATTGGGATACATCCATTCTTTCACCACAGCAAATTTCAGAATAGTTGTCCTTCTATGGCAATTACCATGATTTCAAGAACGGCTTGTGATCCATCAATTGTTTTAACTCAGCCTGTTCTAAGCTAGGATCTTTCAAATATGTTGGAATTACAATTCCCAGTATTCCCAGCCAACATAACTAAATCTTATATGCAGCAATTCCAAGAAATGTGGAGGACACAGATTATAAAAAGGCTTTTTCAGCTGCTTATGAAATTCTCAGTCTTGAGAATGAATAATGAGAAGTTAATCTCAACCCTATAATGAAAAAGAATGGAGGATACAAATTCCCATTATTCATTTTTGTTCAATGCTCAGTATTCAAGTAAGACAAAGTACTTCTATCTGTAATCAGCCACTAAATAATGTAAGAAATTTCACCTGAATCAAGATTTCTTTTTTAAAAAAGCTGAATTTCTATTGTGTTTGAATTCTAACAATACCTTTAAGTTCAAACAATATGTAATAGATAAGGAATACATAACATTTCCATCACCGTTCCCAGCATCACCTTACCATACCTTCAAAACTTTCTTTAGTACCAATCATGTGATCTGGTTTATACATAATACTAAGCCATAATGTCAGCTTTACTTTTTTGGCTCAAGGTGTAATGTGATACCTTTGAGACCACTTCAGTCATCTCTAACAAATATCAATCAGAGAATATCCTGACCCACTTCTTTACCTGGGTGTAATGATGGATCAAGGCAGCACTGGTCATGCTTCCACGGAAGTAGCAAGGAGTCACTACAAGAGCAGCATCCGCACCCTTGTCAGCCATTTGTTTTGTTTTCTCAATGGTGCAGTAAGTTGCTAAAGGAAGAAATGTAAGTGACTTAAAGGACAACTCTTGGGATATTAGGAGCTTCTTGGGGGTCAAATTAGACACCAGACATAGAATCCTTATATAAGGTTTGGTCAGCTAGAGGCCAACTCCTCTAGTCTACCTTCTTTATTGCTCACATTCACATCCTGACCCAACCAGCAGAAGCTTTTTCTTAGGCACAGCTTGGTGCACCCGCATCACTACTTCCAGGCATTCCTCCTGTGTCAAGTAGGGAGCTTCCCCAGTGGAACCATGTACTACAAAACCTAAAGAAATAAGAAGATAACACTGAGCAGCTATTTATATTTCCATCAAGCAGAACATCCCACTGATACTATGGCTTTATTTTAAGTATGCATACAGGTAGTCCTCGCCCTACAACCATTCGTTTAGTGACCATTCTAAGTTACAACATCATTGAAAAAAATGATTTATGGCAATTTTTTTACATTTACAGCTGTTGCAGCATCTCCACAGTTTTTGTGATCAAAATTCAGAAGCTTGGCAACTGGCATGTATTTATGACGGTTGCAGTGTCCTGTGGTCATATGATCACCTTTTGCGACCTTCTGTCAACAAAAGTCAATGGAGAAGCTAGATTCACTTAACAACTGCAATCACTCGCTTAATAACTGTGGCAAGAAAGGTCATAAAGTAGGGCAAAACTCACTTAACCATCTTGCTTAACAGCAAAAATTGTGGGCTCAGTTGTGGTTGTAAATCGAGGATTACCTATATTTTTAAACTAAAATTTTCCAAAGCAATATACTGTCATCAATGAATCAAATAATTAACATTATGGAACTATAAGGTGAACAAACAATAGAAAAAGCAGCAGGCATTAAGAAACTAGTATATACACAGCAGTAAACAAGCGAAATTAGTCCAGGTCTGGGGAATATGTCTTAATCTTGCACCCAAAAGATAGCACAAGTAGTATACAAATCTATTTTTGAGAATGAATTCCAAAGTAAAAGCACTACCATTTAAGGGTCTATTTCTCAGCTTTATTCATCTCATCTCTAGAAGCAGATACATAGAAAATAGCTTATGAAGAAGAGATGTAAAAAAAAAATACTGAAGTTTAAAATACCATATTGAAGTGGAAGAAAACTTTATTTTATACTCTGGTCTTGGCTGCTTACAGTATGAAAGTCACAACTCACATTTTCATTTGTGTTTGGAATACATAGCAGCATATTTTAAAACTAGCAAGATACATGTTCCAGATGAGCATTGAGGTAAGAAGTAAGGAACTAGTGTCTCTCTAAATCAGGGCTGTCAAACTCCCTGCCCATGGGCCAGATGCGTCACATACTGGCCATGCCCACACCCAGTTTAGAGAAGGGGGAAAAAGTCCCGATATGTCACGTGATGCTGCCGTGACTGAGTTTGCTCTAGATACTGTTGAACTCCAACTGTTATTACTTCCAGCCATATGGGTTATGTCCCAGATTGATGGCAATTGTCACCTAATAAGATCTAGGGCAAGAGTGTCACATTGCGGTCACATGACGTTTCATGACTTTTTCCACTTTGCCAAGCTGGAGTGGGTGTGGCCTGCGCATGACGCATCTGGCCTGTGGGCCGCCAGTTTGACACCCCTGATCTAGGGGAACACATCTCCTACACTGTCAGTCTAGCTGCCATGTTTTGACTCAGCTTATGTTTTCCAATAGATTCCAAAGGCAGTATTGTGCATAGCATTACAAAAGCCTGGTCTAACTCTTATCAACAAATGATAGTTACATCACACGCAGAAATTGAATAAGTTAATTTACCAACACTATGATAGTGTAGTATGATAGTGAAGGCAATTGAATTGAGGAGATTCAGGTTAAACTCCCAACTGGAAAGTAGTTCAGTGGGGGACTTTGCAATATTATTTCAGTCCACAACTTATTGTGGGGATAAAAGTAAAAGTAAAATTTCCATTTATATCCTCTAGCTTCTCAAAGGAAAGTTAAAAAATGCAATACACAAATAAATATGGCCATTTCTACTTGACATTTATAGTATAGTTAGGCATATGATCACTTCCATGAAAAGACAATAGCTTTATCCTGAGGGCAGATGAATACATTTCTTGGGAATTCAAGAAGTACACAAGCTACTATTGATATAATATGGTTATCTGCTAGTTAATGTTAGTAAAATATTAGTCAGGGATAGGAAAAATATGCTATCCAGAGCATGTTTCTCCACTTTCCATTTACAGTAGGCTAGGTCCAAAGTCTGGGTGGGCAACTATGCGTGTCTGTGAAGACAAAATAATTTGGCTGTGCTTCTCCTTTCTATACTTTTGAAAGCACTAATAAAATAAGAAGGGTTGGTTTCTTTTTTCCTAATCTTTCTTAAACTAACAACACTGGAAAAAAGAGCAAAAGGGGCAAAAGGAGAAGGGTGAGGATGTGATAGTTAGATAATATCATTGATGAAATGAACATGAATTTGGACAAACTCCAGGAAGCAGTGGAAAGAGAATAGAACACTGGTGTGCTATGGTTCATTGCAAAGAGTTGGACATAACTTAGCAACAAAAAATTCTGGATAATATTCAGCCATAACAGGTGCATGCCTTCATGCTACCATTTACGGTGGCACTTTCTCCACAGTGAAACATGTTGGCTTCTCACCCAAAAATGAACATCTATGCCAGAAATGTTCTTTTAAGAGAAGCCTGTCCAGATGACTTGAGTTCACCATTTAGGAACAAGTTAATATATCATGCTTTAGTTAACTAGAATTTATTGAATAAACCATAACTAGTTGGGCTCAAAACCACAATGTCTCGAGTCACACAACCTGTTTTATATATATACATACATACATAGTGACCCAGAAGCTTAATGTGGTAGTAAACTCTGTTCATAGACACACCATTAGCTGAGAAAAGAAAAGAAAAGAAAAGAAAAGCAAGGTGCTTGGTTGCTTTTAGACGGGCAAAAAGGAAGCATACTGGAAACTCTACCGATTTTTTTTCCGCAGGGTTCATAGGACACATTCAGCCACAAAATCTAGATAGGTAACAAATTTAACAGAACTTGGCCAAGTAAAGTAAGGCAGAGTGTCACCCAAACCAGGATCGCCCGAGGTGGCTCTCGCCTCCCTTCCCTGACAGATGCCTTAACCAAAAAGGACCCCGCGTGTCCTTCTCCCCTCAAGAGTGCCGACCCTACCTCGGAAGGGAATTTCGGCGTAGAGGCGCAGATTCTCTTGCAACCGGGCGTAATCTACACGATCTTGAGACGTGAAAGGGACGACGAGGGGCGGATAGATACCCCGCAGGTCTAGGCGGCGAGCAGGTGCCCCTGCAGCCAAGAACCTTCGGAGAACACCGCCCACAGCCGCCCGCGCGGGGCTCGCGCAAGGGGTCCGCGGCCAAAAGGGGCACAGAAAGCGCGGGGCTAGGGTCGCCCTGGCCATCCCGCTGGTGCCTGATGCGAATGCTGTGCCGCTCCGGATCACCGGATCCCTTGCAGAAGGCGGGGGAAAAAGTCCCCCGAGACCGCCCACGGGGCGGGAAGTCAGACCACACCAGCTCAGACACGGCTGGCTGAACTTCCTTTAGGAGAGACCTGAAAGCAGAAAGCAGGCGCCGCTTCACCTCTTCCTTCCCTTCTTTTCTTTTACAAATTTCAGGCTGGGCCTGTTCCTATATGGATACAGACCAAAGTCCCTCCGAGTCTAGACTTTTCTTATCTATTTATGAGTTTATAAACCGCTTCGCTCGGTGCTATTCTAAGCGGCATACAAAAAGGAAGTCGTTTAAGAGTTGACTGCTGAAATCCATGAACAAGGCGGTTGTGGGGAAGAGGAAGAAGGGGGGAAAGCCGGAGATTAGGGTGAAAAACAACACAAGAATGAGCCTTTCATGACAGGCCACACCAGCATGAAAGACCTTGGCCTGCAAAAAGACAGCAAAATGGCAATTGCGCTATCTTGCTTAGCTAAATTGGCTTAGACAAATGTAGCTTATTTAATAATCCACAGTTAAGCAAAGAGGTTGCTGAGAGAATGGGTTTATTTGCTTTGATATAAATTAGGCTTTTATGGCCTTTTCTCACTACAAAATAGAAAACATCTGCCCATCCCTTGAGCTTGTTTATTTATGGGATTTATAGCTGTTCCAGTGTAATACTACCTATAAATTCATTAATAAACAGCACTGGCATCTGTTGACTGTTCCAGATCAATTCAGTCATTCAAATTCCCCACCAGCCACCCACTCCACTCCAGGTAAGCAGTGACAAATCCTAACAGATTTTATAAAATGTTCTTGTTGCTCTTGGGGATTACAGGTTTTTCCCCATTTTTCACTTAACCATGACACAAATATGTCCTGGCAACATATTTGGGGGGCATTTCATGATACTGTCTTCAGTATGCTCTTAGCCCTTCAGAGAAGCATGCTTACGTGTCCCTTAGCTGCACCAGTACTTTCTCTCCTTATGACACCATTGAAGTTTAGGCAATACAATAATTATCCATAGAAAAACTTCACCAGAGTAGTGCTGACCAGAAAGGAAGAGTGGCAACATGGCAGTGTTTTCATTCTCTTTATTCAGTTTAATATGTCTTGTTCACATCCTTATCTGCTGAAGGGTGTTAGTGCTTTTAATGGGCACAAAATAGTAACAGTGTTATTTTGCATGCTGAACAACAGATCTGATCTCCATTTGTTAAGCCAATTTGGCCTTGGCTGCCCTGCAATATTGGAAAGGACATTTCTGCCAAAGAAACAAAGGTTGTCCTATGTCCTCAAGTGAATTGTTCTTAAGTGAATATGCAACTTGGAAATAAGGCCAGCGGACAAGCACATGGCAGCCATCCAATTGATGCTTGGGTTCACACTCTGAAAAGAATGTGAACTTGCTAGACTTTGCAATACTATGAAATATATGCATAGACACCCTCTGCACATGAATTAAACTAATATTTAGGGTGTGCACTGCTGTGATTGGTAGATAATTTTAACAGATGGATAGATCCACGTTACATTTTTCTTTTGTACTCTGTTTTAAGCATGTGTTTTTGTTCACATTCTAGCCTATGTTTGTGTCTTTTCAACTTTAGTATTCTGTGTCTAAAAATTGACTATAGGATGGAGTATTGTGGGGTTTTTTAACTCTTCCTTTATGGAATGGCTTTTCCTGTAGCCATTGAATTGCTGGTCTTATATTTTTTTCTGGAAGATTGAAAGCAGATTGCTCTGTACTCAGAAAGGCTGTTGCTTCTCAAGCTGTGAGTCTGTCCTGCATTTCCTATTTGGCCAGTTATAGAAGATGCACATGTCCTTAGTTATCGGCACCTGCAAGAAGTCCCAGAGCAATCACATTTGAAACTGTGTCATATCTGATTAGTTATCATGCAGCTGTTTGAAATTTGTGGGAATTATCAATAGCTTAGTGCAATTTGACTCAGTGGATATCACAAATGCGGTTGTTTATCAGACCTTTAACAACTATGTGACAAGCAGAAATTTCACAATGCCTGTTTGAGAAAAATGGAAAGTTCTCAGCTATCGAATTTAATCTCATCATCCAACTGCCAAAGATAAAATACCATTGTGGTTGATTAAAAAAATACACCATTAGAAATTGCTGTTTTTTCACTTATTTTCGCTTTGTTTTGCTTTGATTGCATCTTTATTGCAAATTTAAACATTTGTTTAAATTTCAAACCATTCTTGCTTCAAATTGCAGGTGTCTGCTTTGTTCATCCAACTACGTCTCATGTTGGCATTTCTGTTGTGTTTGGCTCTTTCTTTTCCAGCACTTCCCGTGTATCTGCCTGCCATAACTGCACTAGATCTGCAGGAGTTTTGCCAGCCTGTGTAGGAGAAACAGAGATAAGGAGGTTTCATAAACTCCAAACTGACATGAAAATATTCCATTACTTCAAAACATGGGCATGCATTTGCTGATTTATTAAATGCTAATGGACAGCATCTGAAAAAGAAACCACATTTCTTTTGCTGTTATTTTTGTTGCTATTAATTTATTTGCAAATGTTACCCACTGTATAGGCCACAGTGGATAAAAACTTACCAGATTTTTGGCCAACATATCTGCCCCATGCAAAATCAACATCTTAATTATCTTGTAGCGATTGAGGCGTACAGCATCATGCAGGGCACTGTCTCCCTCCTGCAGTAGAGAAATGACAATACCACACTGCATAAATTCACATGTAATGCTAATATTTTAACCAGTTTGTTGAATAACTCTAATGACTTGTTCATAGATAATGCTAGTCAGCTATAGGAAAATTCATAAATTACGTTGTCAAAAACAAACTGCACAATGACAGTGTTATGTGGGAATTAGATCTATATATAAGATTGGTAGTCAACAATAATATAGTACCAAAACAAGAGAAATAGCAGCAAATAAACAGCTAGATAAAAAGAACAAACATTAAAATTAGCCTGGATCCACTGAATATGGCTTTTTGATTCAGCTATAAAGAAATGGGCAGATACTACAGAATTGAAAATCATGTCAGCTGAATAATGTCTGTCTGTCATAGATAAGATTGCAGGTTTGCCATTATTATAAGTGGAAAATATTAGCACTAGGAATCAGAAAGTAGAAATAAAGTATTTCATTTTGTGCTTTGTAGGCTGAAAATATCTAAAACGATACGAAACAGTTACAATAGAGAATTGCTTGACTATCTTGAAAAGAAAAAGAAGCATATTAAGATTGAGAATTTGAAATTAAACTTGAAAAGGAAGATGTTTAAATCCCAAAACCATAGCACATCTTTCTCAAGCTTAGTTTTCTGTTCATTTTGTTTCATTTGTGAGTTTGAGTGCAAATATTTGCATGAACATCATATTATATTTATATTTCATCCGTACTACAAGGAAATCTGGGTAGTATGATTCTTACAAAATCCTTTGCATATATGTAATTGTGGTCATTTACCTTGGTGGATTAAGATGCAAGTTACATGTTAAGTAGACAAGCAGTCAGAAAAAGGTTTTTCTTACACGGTCACGGGAATTGACATCCACACCATTGTTTATCAGATGCTCCACAACGTCTGCTATACCAGTGCGAGTGGCCACATGTAAAGGAGTACTGAGAAGCTGAGTTCAAACACACAATGAATAAATGTAAAAAAACAAAAGCAGAAAAGGATAAATATGATTCCTTGTTAGCTATTTTTTTCTTGAAAGGAATGAAGGTAGTTAATTTAAGTGAGTATTTGGTGTCATAATGAAATGTTGAGACTAAAAACAAGGCAACTCAGGTCTTATTTTTTTCAGCAATGGAAATCAGGTGGGCCATTCATTCTCTCAACCCAACCTACTGCAATAAGGGTCTTATATTTAAGATGCTAGCTTAAAAACCAGGAAATTATGAGTTCTGGGCCTCTTTTAAACATGAAAACCAGCTGAGTGACTTTGGGTCAGTTGCTCTCTTAGCCCAACTCACCTCAATAGTTTGCTGTGGGGGGGATGTCAAGGAAGGAAGAGTATTAGCTATGTTCATCACTTTTGAGTTATTTCTATATTTTAAAAAGGCAGTATAGAAAGCTAATAAAAATAAAGTGCTCTGGGATGTTAGAATTCAAATAGAGAAGCACCTGCCACACAACACCCCAGACTTAAAAATTGTCAATAAGGAAGACAAAAAAAAAATCTGTATAGTGAATGTGGCAGAACTTGCAGACAGCAGAATTAGAACAGAAAGATCTGGAGAAAATCACAAAATACAAGGACCTGCAAATAAAAGTAGAACAACTGTCGCCCAAAAAAAAGCAAAATAGTATCAATAGTAATAGGCACCTTGGGTGCAATCCCAAAACATCTGGACACCACTTGAACTTCATTGGCATTAACAATATCCCCATCAGTCAAAAGGCAACTTTACTTGGAACACCTTACATTCTCCAACAGTTCTTTTGATGCCATCAGATAATAATATCTGTCTATCCCAGGTCCTTGGGAAGGACTCAATAGGTAGATAAGAATGCCAAATCTAGCCTTAACATCTGGCTGACTGTATAACTAACAATACTAGAGGTTTAGATGTAAGTGCATCCCAAATAAAACACTAATAGTAGATTCAGAAAACCTTATTTTTCAGCTCTTCTAGAAAGTCCAGTTCTATTCCTTAATCTTGAAAGTAAGGAGATGAAGGTTTGTATCTTCACTTGTGACAAATACACTTGTATTGGATTAATGTATTTGGAAAGTGGGCATTCTAGACAGAACTAATTTAATTTCATTAATTGCAGTCATGTATTTAATAAGTTTCTTTTGTCACATGAAATATTACAGTTGGGTTTTGGAGACAATCTATTGGATCACCTAAGGCTTTGAGAAAAGTACAAGTTGTGTACTCTGCCTTAACATCTGAATCTTCCTATTTCCTTAAAGCTTTTTTCAAATTTCCTCTTTCCTTGAATCAGCTCTCAACTCACCTTGTCCTTCAACTTTAGATTAGCCCCCTTTTCCTGCAAGAGCTTCACAACAGCCAGGTGTCCACCACGACAGGCCCAGTGCATAGCTGTGCAATCCAACTGTCAACAAAAACCATGACCTGTCAGGAGACAACTGTTCCAGTTTCCTTCCAAGGCTATCTCCAGTATTCTTTGGGATCCCCTTTTTGATTCTAAATAATTATAACCCTCAGCCCAAGACAAAAAAAAGAGATCCAAGCACAATACTCAGAATATTCCATATACTGTATATTTACACTGTGCTTAGAGAAATTTGGTGGCAATAATGCATAAATAGCCCATGCAGAGAAAGGGTAGCAATCTCAGCAGACACGTGGAAGTATCTTACGCGATCTCTGAAGTCAATAGCGGCACCTTGGTCCAAAAGCTTCTCTACAATTTCTGTGTGCCCTTCCAGGCAGGCACGGTGCAAAGCTGTCCTGTGGAACTAAGTGAGGGACAGAATTAGTCTTCTGTAAATGGTAGGCTAAAAAGAGAAAAGGCCATGTCCAAAGGTGATTCATGGGCCCTTTCCTTTTTAAAAATCCTTGCCAACACCAGGCTTCCCATAGTTGCTCATAACAAATCAATATGCATGACTCCTCCATATGTTGTTTTAAACCAAATTTCACCCCACCCCCTATTTTTGTAGGAATATATTGAAAAGAGCAGATGTGCTATTGGAATGACATTTCTATTAATAAAGGAGAATGTTTGTAGCTCAAGGTTGAAATGAGGAGTCCTTAGTGCTCTTTGAACTTGCTTGTTATCTTGTGGACATTTCATTACCCAAACTAGCTAACATCATCAGTGCTCTATTTCTATTTTCCACTTCAATTTTCCAAATATTTTTACTCTTCTGGTGAACATGAGCAAGCATACAGGTAGTCCTCAACTTATAACAATTCATTTAGTGACCATTAGAAGTTACAATGGCTGAAAAAAGTGATTTATGACCATTTTTCACACTTATGACCATTGCATTATTCCCAAGGCCAGATAATAAAAATTTAGATACTTGGCAACTGATTCATACTTATGACAGTTGCAGTGTTCCAGAGTCATTTTGTATCTTTCTGACAAGCAAAAGTCAATGGGGAAGCTAGATTCACTTAACAACTATGTTACTAACTTAACAGCTGCAGTGATTCACTTAACAGCTGTGGCAACAAAGGTTGCAAAATGGGGCAACATTCACTTAACAACTGTCTTGCTTAGCAACAGAAAATTTGGGTTCAATTGTGGTCGTATGTCGAGGATTAACTGTACTTGAAATCAAAGATGTTAAATCCAGGAGCAATCTACAAGCTACTCATTCGCTCCTCTCTTTTATGGCTATTTCTGGATATATATTTTTTTCAAAAGAAAGAAAATAACTAATTTGGGGCAATTTATTCCAATTTTAACATTACTTTTAATAATGAACAAGCCTTTTCTTCCATTGGAGTTTGTATCAATTTAAAACAGATTGCCCCCCCCCCCAAAAAAAACCCCTCAAGAAGTTTACATATTGGATTCTACTTACAATAACAGAAACAGCAAGAAACACTCTATGCCAAACATTGACCTTAACATTATCCTGCTCAATCAACAAATATTTGAATACATATCTTTATGGAAAGTGAAAAATAGTCATGAGGAAAAGACACTTTCGTGGCCTTACTTCATCGCAGGTGTTTGGGGAGCCTCCATCTACCAAGAACTTCTCCACTACTTGTATCCTGCCCTGCACAGCAGCTTTCAAAAAATCCTCCACTGCCACAGGCCCTGTCTGTAAGCATTTTTTTAAAAAAAGATGGATGACAATATTTTAACTTTTATATGAAAAGTTATATGAAAAATATTTTACAGGAAAAAGTAAATATGAACCCCATCAAGACAATGTACACTGGATTAAAAAAACCCTCAGTCTCCTAGATTCTAACCTGATGCTTTAACCACTATCCCAAACTAGCTCTTGGAAGATACTAATGGACTTTTATTTTAAAATCCTCAACAATAGTCATGTTGGCTCTGGAATTCTGGGAGCTGAAATTCATATCTATGTATCGCCTTGAACCCCAGCTCTCTCTCTCTCTCTCTCTCTCTCTCTCTCTCTCTCTCTCTCAACAGCCAGCTTGTAGAAGATTGTTCTCTTCCATTTTACTCTGCTTCTCAAGATCTGCTCGGAATAAATATTGATCTTTCTCCCTTTTTCTCCAGTATTTTCTTTATCTCTTCTCTTACAATTTCCTCTGGTTCAGGCTCTGGTTTCTCTTCCTCCTTCTTTTTTGCTTTTTTGTGTAGTTTGAAGAAGTACTCAGTGCCACCAACTTCAAGGATCTCCTTTCTTAAGTCCACAGAACTCTTCCGCACCTTTTCCTGTCCCTATAGGGAGAGAAACATATACAAAAACCCTTATGATTTTCAAAAATTGTCTAGGATCTATTAATTGTCTGATTTTCTAAGTAATATCACGGTACAATTTTTGGCCTGTTACATCAGCCTTTTATCAACCCTGAAGCTGACCTGTCAGGCAGGGAAGGTATGTTGCAGACCCTGTCAACCAAAGAATGCCAACTGGCAGGGTCCAGGAAGAGAGCCTTCTTGCCATTATCCCCATTCTGTGAAACATTCTGCCCCAGATGGGCCACCATTCTCCTGGCCTTCAGGAAAGGCATAAAAGCATGATTCTGTCCCTTGCTTGGGACGCACCAAAAAGCATGAAGGCATGAGGCTGATTAGTGCCCCGAAACCCTCCCCCTGCCTTTTAATTAATTTTAACAATTCTTGCCTTTTAAAAATATTATATACTGTGTTTATGCTTTTAATACTTTATTATTTTATTTTATGAGACTGTCCAGAGTCTCTTAGTGAGAGAGATGGGTGGTTCTTAAATATAACAAGTAAATAAAGACATAAATATAGCAACCTTTATTTCCTTATTCCTCCAATTTCTTAGCATCTGCATAGTAAATTGATATTTTTATAACAAATGTCTGTAGAAACTAATAATCGATTTTTAGTTCTAAAGGATTTAACAAGTTATACTAGTAAACTAGGGGTTTCAGAAGCTGAAAATGCTGCTGACCCAACCTTGTTAACTAATGTTGTAACTATAAATATCGTGATTGAGTTACACTGGTACAGGATATTTTTCTCTTAACGCAGAGTATATTAAGTTGATCCAAAGTCAATGATCACTATTTCCATTCAATTTTTCCATATCATCATCCTTTTCCTAATTTTTAAAGTTGAGTTTCCCAATATAGCATGGGAAACAGGATCAAAACATTTTTGATTAAGTGTTCTATTTCATTTTTAACTGACTTAATTGTTTCCAGGTTTACTAGAGTTTTAGTATATTTAGCATATAAGTAGTCCAAATGAAAAATTAACACCATCTATTGGCTTTCAGTACTTAGTATCTGACAATAGGCAAGCGTGACGATATAACTCCAGATTCAGAAAACCAATTCCTCTCTTATTAATTGGTAATTGCATTTTCTTGAAGATATTCTTGGAATCTAACAACCCCACAGTAATTTTCTAAAGAAAACAATATTTTGTGAAAATATTTTCCAGAAATATGAACTGGAATTCCTCTCAGAATATAAATTAATTTGGGAATAATATTTTGAGAGCATTCATTTTTCCCCAAAGTGTAAGAATGAATGGCTCCCATCTATCAATATCTGAAAAAACCTCTATTGTATTTATATTACATGTTACAAATCAAGTTATATCCTTTAGACATACCTGGATATTTAATGGATTCAGCACAAATATAGAATTGATACTCCTTAAATAAATGGGTAACCAAATGAAGTATCCTATTTTACTAACGACATCCATTTGTGCATTAATTCTGAGACAGTAGCATGTAGTTTAGAAATAAACAAAATAATTCCATTTGCAACCAATTTGTGTTCAACTGAGTTATGTTACCACTCCTGGAGTGGTAAAAAGCTAGTGACTAATAAACAGAGAATGTTTTACCCAATAAAATATGCTCTGGATGTGGGTTTTGTTGGTAGAATAGGTAAACTAGGATCTAAGAGTCCCACTCACCTTAAGACTTGCAACGTCCTTGTTAATAAGTCCATGTTTTTTCTCCTCCTCCAGATGTGGGATATCCAACTGGACCACTTCTGGTGGCATTGCAGAGGAGTGTTTTTTCTGGGTTAAAAAAAATGGAGAGCGTGTCCAAGCATGAAGCATCTGCTCTCTGCTTTTTTTTCTTTCTTTCTAATTTATGGTGCATTCTACTTTTGAGGGTTTTATTAGATTCATCCAAATTCTTTTTCTTTTAAATAATTTTATTAATGTTTACAAATATAAAGCTAAAAAGAATTAAGAAAAATATAAAAAGTAAAGAAACAATAATCTCTTGTTGTCCCAGGATAACCTAATAGTTATCCTGAAACCTAATTTTTACCATCAAGATATCCAGATCCAATACAAGAATGAGGCTTTCTTTTAATAAATAGAGTTTGGGATTATTTTGTTTTTTTGGGTGACCTTGGTATATACTATGATCTGATAAAGTAGCAACATATTTCATTCTCCTTTTTTAATCATAAAATTAAAACTCGAGGTCAAAACATGGATTCCCCTCTAAATCTGCTTCCTGAACCAATTGACAAAACTCTCTGATAAAACAGCTGTGGCTGGCAAGAATATTTTGCTTAATTTATGCAAACATCTTCCATCCATAGTTCTCCATCCATAGTTTAATATTCTAGTAAGCTTCCAGATCCCATCTTTTACATCTACATTTACTCCTGAGTCCCAAGTAACCAGCCTTCTTTGGCTTTAGATACTCACTTGTTGCTGTTCATCTTCCAGTTTCAGCTTCTCTTCAATCAGCTCCGTTGCCCATTTTATCTTGTTGTCCATATCCATCTTTGTTTGTACTGGAAATGTGAATATTCTCACCTACTCCTCAGATCCTGACTCAACTTCCCAATCTTTTATAATGTGTACTCTCTGACATCTCCTCTTGCAGTCACTGATGTTAAGTCCTGCCCCCGGGTGCCTTTGACATGAGCTCAGTCTGTCAAACTCTCTTCCTTTTCACAAATCATATATCTAGTGATCCTTTAATAGTCACACATCTCTGGCCAATCAGGAAGTGAACACAGAATTCTCTGAACTACAGAGGGATATGAGATTTTGGCAGAATTCCCTTAGTCCCATATAGGTGATTCCCTAGATTCCCTTAACTTCCCTAGTTAAGACTGGGTGGAGCTTATAGCTCCATGTCTGGATAGAATTCTCTGTAACTACTTATGAATTATTATGATGCTTGGTAGAACAATCTAATATATAATCATAGAAGTGATCCTAACTTGGTGCCCTCCAGATGTGTTGGGTTACATAGCCTGAGCACACTAGTTGATAACAATAGATTTATAATCTGACACATCTGAAGAATACCAAATTAGGAAGCTCCCTATTTATTTTAAAATGCTACCTGCTATGGGAAAGTGCTACATATCAGCCCACGGGATTTGCCAGAAAGGTTTGCCAAGCTGCCAGGCATCTAACTTAGTCACAAAGCCTGGAATAGTGAGCATGGAATACTATGAATAATAATGGGTGAACCAGGGGCAGATAAGATGACATTAGGAAGAATTGAGAGGAGAACTATTTATAGCAGACACAATCTTTGTGCCCCTCTCCCCTTTAAATTATGACAGCAATGTTGAACAACTAATGGGATGTTCCTGCATGCACAAAATGTAAATCCTTTTCCTAATAATAATTCAGAATTTATTTGGGCAACTTTCTTTCCAACAACAAAAGTTTACTTACATAGGGATGCAGGACAGAATGAGCTACTGGGAAGGGAACAGGCTGATTGACCAAACATATCTTAGTCCATTTTACAACAAGGCTTGAATTTGCTTAGCATCCTTTTTCTACTATCGCTGTTTCCTGAGACAAAAGAATGGTTCTAACCACAATCAGCCTATATTTCTTAATTCCTATATGCATGATAAAAACAAAACCATATACTGCATATATATTTTTATAAGTGGATTAAACATGTGGTAACTCTTTCAGTCCCAGAGAATGAATTTATCATCCCTTAAATTCTTTTTAACCAGGTATTTTTTTAAAAATAGTTTTAAGTGTTGAAAATGTAACATTTAAAGTCAATATGAACCAGAGGTAAAGCAACTCTGCTACTAATTATGTTGATGATAATTCATGGCCACAAGTTTTGCAAAAGTGCCAAATGTCTGTACAAGTTTTGACACATCCAAATATTAACAACTGATGAGCGGTTCTAAGGTCCAGAAGTTATAGTTCTATATAAAATTGCCATATTAAGAATGCTGGGTTGCATCATATAAGTTGGTACTTGTTTGATTGTTTATCAATCAGCTAATTTGACCTATGAAAAATGAACAAATTGATTTGTAATTCAGAGTTCACTCTTTGTTATCACCCCTTATTTGTACTTAGCAGATGAGCAATAACAATATATGTACTGTACAAAATGAGTCATTAACATATATTACTAATTCTGACATGAAAAATGTAACTAAATCTTCACTGAAACAGGCACATGGATAGTTGGAAAAAGTTTTTATTGATAAATTACACTGGGACCCATATACACAATCCAGTCTCCACGTACCACACTTTATCTGGATCAGGGGTTGTCCGTAGAACTAGGAAAAGTTGACTTGTAGTACAGTCATCCTTGATGCCAACCTCAGTATAAGCAACAGTCTAGATATAGAACAATTAGCCCTGGCCATTGATTTATTTATTTTGGGCCTGAGGCAGTAGTCTCTCATGTGAGAGATACTTTGGTCTCATGCTTTCTCTAAAAGCTTTTCAGTACTTAAATGGGAGCTACACCGAGTCCCTGAAAAGAACTAGACCCATAATCCATCATTTCAGGCTTACAGTCCCAATGTGGGCAACTCCAACTGGACTAGAATTGAAGGGAATGGAAAGACGCATTGTTTCGGTGCCAGCCGAGCCTAGAAATGGGTGACTTAATTCTTTGGAGTTTGGGGAAGGTAAAAATCTAGCCCAGATAGTCATGAGAAGCAAACCACTGGGAGAAACAGAAACCACTTTGAATATTGCACATCCGTACTACTGCCCGGCTTGCTGACTGTGCCCTGCAGCGAGACAGCACGTGCAACCCTTCAAAGGCTTTGGCTTGGACTCTGCCAGTCTGCTTTTAAGTGCACTATCTGTTTCTCTAGATGCATAGAACAGACACCTGTTCACACAGGTTTCTGCTCAGTCTCTGGGTCAAACTGGGAGTCACACCAACTATCCCTAGCTCAGTTCCTTGGTGCAGAGGGATGATTGACAATTACTTGAATTACAAAGTCTTTCTGGATTTTAGTCTCTTGCAGGCGGGTCCTATCTGTCAGCAACTTGCCAGAAAAAAACCAACGTTGCCATGGAGGCTCCAGTCCTTCCTGGGCATAGAGTTGCTTCTTAAGTTGTCCAATTGTGTCTGTCATGCTGGCATTCAGACGTAGATCCTTGCCAGATGAGAGGCGCACTTTCAGTGGGAATTCACGTCGGGTATTGGGTGCCGGCTCTGGAGGTTCTGTACCCTCCTCTTCACTCCACTCCATAATCAAGTTAATAGGTGGTGCTAGGCAGTATACAGGAAGTTGGTATCGGTTACCCAATTCATCATAGCACTCAGTAAGTGAGCCTGTAGAGGAATGAATACACCATTAGAGGGCGTGAGAAGCTTAAGGAAAAAGAAAGCGCAAAATTATTTTGAGATCATCTGAATTCTAAACTAAAACTTTCAAGTGTAACCTTTCAGTTCCTCTCTAGAACCTGGCTTCTTTTCTGATACCATGATGCTGCTCAAACCTAATCATGGACTCCTGTGCCAGTCTTCCAGTTCTATAGTATGCTCCAGTTTTATCACAAAGTGATCTCATCCAGTGGTTTCATGTAGATGTGGAGACAGCACTGAACCCTATGGCACCCTGCAAATCAGGGGCTGTGAGCTGATCGTCCCACTCCCTATATGCAACTTATAGCAAAGAGAAAGGCAATCCTGTTTACTCCTATAACCCCAGTTAAGCGCATGGATTTTCTTCATAGATGTGTTATGGGTGTAAATACATGCTTTTTAAAATTTTAGTAGAATGAAAGAAGAGTTGATCTGAGGAGCAACATCCTTCAAGTTCTAATAAGTTAGCACATCATTTCTATTCTGCGCTGAGGGACATACCATGAGGCAAGGTAACTCCAGCACCATCAATAATGGCTTGTGCTAGCCCATGATCATTTGCCTCCACAGCATAGGCAGCAGCCTTGAGTGCATCCCAAATCTCCTTGCGTCCCTCAAAGGCAGGGGCTGTATCCCAAAATTCATCCCGCTTGCTTCTTAGTTGCCCATCAGTCATTGGGTAATCACTCTTCCATTTGGGGCGATCCTTTTTTAGAGGTTCATTCCGACCTGCAAAGAGATAGGGACATTTTAAAACAGGAAACTTCAAAACCTCTAACTACATCATCTTACAACCACTGCTTCATCTTTTTACATCAAATGCTGGCAAGTTGCACCATTCCTTGAGGCTGTGACAGTTTTACCTAGTTAATTTATCACTACTTTATCAGAGATAGGATTAATTAAACCCTGACTGATATTTTTCATATATATGTAATCACAAATTCCTTATATGAACAAAGAAAGCCTTAATATTTTTTAAGACTTCCCATGTTTTGATCTGAACATACCAATTTTTCCCCAACTCCCATCTCTCTATAAATCCTACAAACTTCATCTTACATTTTTAAAATTCTGCTAAAAAAACTGTTTCTGCTTTTTCCTTTCTTAGCTGCGCCATCCAAAAACTGCTGAATGGTTTAATAGAGGAACAACTAATAGAAAACAGAATGCTACACATTCTGAGAAAGATGAGATCATCACTGAACTGAGAAGCACTATGAGTGACAATATTTGCCTTTGTTGCTTAAAGCAATGAATTCAGCATGCATCAATTTTCTAGCGATTATAGCATCTGACGTTACTAAAAACACTGCAAAGGAAAAATTAAATCAGCCTTCTCCTATCCTGTACTTTCCACGTCTGCTGTATTTTTTTCTCCTATAATTCTCATCCAATATTATGTGGCTTACAGTAGTTAAAATCCAACACATGTGAGAGACATCAAATTGGAGAAAGCATGACTAAATTTTCTGTAAAATTCTGTTAAAAAGAAGAGTTGTGATAAGAACAAAGTCAGTGACATTTAAATAGGACATGATTTCCTCCAA
>JANHFL010004594.1:442201-452379 GCA_032468155.1 Oxyrhabdium leporinum | reverse complement strand
GGAAATCTGGATATTGTAATCTCAATCTATCTAAAAGACACCATTAATTTAAGTAAGACTACATAAAATATTTAGCTCAAGAAAGACTGAATAATGTGTACATGGATATGAACAAAATAGTTAAGATAGATGTGGACACACCTTAGAGTTATAACATCATTTTTTTTAGAAAAAAAAACCCCACCAGAACACTGAAATCTACTTGTTACAGGCAGAGAAAAAAACCCAGGGGCTCATAGGCAGAATCAGTTATTTACTGCAGTTCAACCGTGTAATGATGTATGTGTGAATTAATATTTTCAGGAATGGGAATTCTTTTAACATTACACAAAATCCTGGTCAAAAGCAATAAATAAATATCCTATTTCAGAGATCGAGTTTGCTGAGACTGAAATAAAAAATAAATGCCAGGGTCAACAGGATTTAAAAACAGAAGACTGTGTGTTAAAAAAAAGAAGGTGCTACTCACATTCCTTGCACTAGATGGTGAAAATTAACAGTTCAGGTATGAAAAGTACAATTACTGAGAAAGAGATAAAAAAATTCACTGCTATGTATAGAATACCGAAAGACAGAGCTTTAAAAAGCCAAATCATGTGACAGTATCACTCAGGACAAGTCATAAAGACACTCCTTAAGTCAACCCTAGTCTGGAATTATTTTTCTAATTTCTTTTAAAATTAAAATTAATTTAAAATCTAATCTTTTAAAATTATTTATCTTTTTATCAGAATAGTTCCAAAGTGGCTCTTTCAGAACAATTCCACTTTAGCAGCAATTTCCTTTTAGGTGGTAATTGCCAAACCTTTAAAATTTCAGCTGGCAGAATTTCTAGCCAGTGGATGTTTCAAGGGGGGCAGGGTTTCTGTTCAATCGTGCAATTTTCACAGATTACTCGGACAAGTCCCTACAGTTTTCTAGGCAAGTGGTTTGCCATTGCCTCCTCTCAGCAAGGTTGAGGGAAAGTGACTGGCCCGAAGTCACTCAGCTGGCTTTGTGCCTAAGGCAGGATTAGAACTCACGAACTCCTGGTTTCCAGCCTGGATGATTTAATCACTACACCAACATTTCAAGTTTAGCCTAACATATAGAGAAGGCATTAGACTGGAGAAGTCCAGTTCATGAGGGACCAGGTAAAAATGGGTAGAGAAGGGATTGCTGCAGAGGGCAACTCGGCTGTAATTTAGGAGCATCATGGATACAACAGAGCTGCTACAGCGGGGAGAGGGGTTCTGCCACTGCCTTTGCTTGCATTCCTCCCCCCCCCCTTCCATCTCCTTCCTCGCTTCCACAGGCTGCTGTCTCCGTGATAAGAGAGGTTAACTGAATAGATTCAAGAATAGGGCATGTGATGCATGTCTTCCTTGACCTCCATCTCCTTGTTCTCTCACACAGGGCTCTTGTTCTTCCGTGGCTGCTGCAATAGGGGAGGGGCCCCCTGGTACAGTAATTGCTCTGAAGATTGCTAGCTAAGGAGACCAGGGATGCAATGACAGCCAGCTGCAAACAGAGGGAAAAACCAAAGGCTTCTTATTGCCTGCATTTTAAAAGGCCTTCCCAAACAAACATACCTATTATCTACAGAGGGAGGTGAAAAAAAGAGGCACTAGGATCAAATGTCTGACACTCTATGGAGCCCAGCTGAGCAGATGCCTAGCATATTCTTCAGAATTTTTCATTCTCAACTAGAACAGCCTGAGAACAGTCCTCAAGAAGCAAGTATTTAAGCGCTTGTTCTTTGATACAATTTTTATTAAATATTTTTTTAAATAAAGGAAGATCCAAAGTAATATAAAGTATAAAAATGTAAAGAAAAATATAAAGAAAGATAAAGATAAATAAAACTCAGGGAGAAAACTAAAAGGTTCAATATGACCTCTTAGATCGGATAATTAATTCCCTTTGCCAGCCAAGGGAGGCATAAAATCTCGGAATCCAATGAGAACCCTTTCTTTTAAGGCTAGGAACAGCAAGACAGGGACTGTTTTCCCTAGGATTTATGCTGGAGCAGAAACAGTTAAGGTTCCTTGAAGGGTAGCTCCAATGAAAATTGGGCCTTGGCATGTTTACTAATAGATTCACAAAAAACAAAGAAACAAACCTGATGAGTTTCCAAGTCATCTGCTTATTATCCATGTCATTTGGCTGGTTAGCCGGAAAGGGGGAGGCATGTAGAAAACATTAAATTATGTGGGCAATGGCTTGGTTCACTTTAAGGCATCATCACCGATATCCCCAGCTGTCATTAACATATTCCTACTTGCCAAATACCTTACTGTACTGTTTATCATCTTGCAATGCTCAACCTCTAAGACAGGATCAAATGTTAGAGAGATAGTGCAGGAAGACACTGATCTGATCTGATTAATTGTGATCTGATCAACCCCCACTAACTGCAGCCAGTGGAAATTCTGCAAGGATATAAATAATTAGCAGTGGCTTCAGTTTCATGGAAGCCATGAGAGAACTATGTTCTCCCTCCTTTACAATATCCACAAATCCCGAACAGTCTATAGTTAAAAGCTTTGCTTACAAACATCAGGCCAGTAAAATCACATGACGTTGGACGAATAATTGCACTTCACTGCCACAAAACAGAGAGTCATCAACCTGACTCAGGGAATTAAGGTGTAATGCTGACGACTAAGCTCCTGGGACTTGATGTAAGAGCAGTTAGTTTTCTGATCTGGGTGTACATACACAAAGAAGTGCTTGGGGCAAGAATGCCGGAGAGCAAATTTCAAAGACAGCAACTCTTGCACAGAATTCATTGGAACAGACACTAACCTGCACTTTCAATCAAAGTACCTCCTTACCCTGCCCATCCCATTACCCACTCACTTCCATAAAGGACACTACATAGCAGAATCAATCACCTTGTGCTCTGTTTATCAGGCACTGCATTTCACAGGAGAGGTCCTCATGGGCTGCCAAGGCACCATCTCTTTCAAAACAGATTACATCCACTCAGTTGTATCAGAGAATCAACATTATTTGAAAGCAACAATCTCTTTGGCACCCACAGATCAAAAACATGAAGGTGCATATTCCTGCAGCAAGGTGATCCGAAGTCAGTGACCCAAATAAATTAAAGAAATCATTCAAATTTTCCATTCCCTGTTTTGAAAAAGGCTACAGTATTAACAGTAGTTTTGAGGATTGGAAAGAAAGAACAGATGGACAGAACCTAAGACATGGTGCACATAAAGGATGGCCAGAAAACTCTTCTTGCTTCATTAGCTGGATTTTGTGCAATCTTCATTGGCCATGTATTTCAGCTTTTGTTCCAGATATGGCAGCTAGAAAAACATTATTTTAAAATGAAAGCAGAGGATCTGTGGATGCCAAATTCTGTGATTATTGAACGCCAGACAAAAAATAAACATATTCCTACTCCATCAACATTTAGTCTTTTGCCCAGCAAGACTATCTCCTTCAAGGCAGGGTAAGGTTTTCCCGGTGGTCCTCCCTATAGTGCAGGCACATTCTCTCTCTGGAAAGGAGGCAAGAAAGAGTCAGATTCCTCAAGCGATCCTATCTCGACTGCCTACGCAAGGAGACTGAATTTCAAGTCAGCTGTATAAGAAGCCTGTGTTGCAGATTAAGTCTAAACAGGATGGTAAATTGAGGGAAAGCTAAAACTAAAATATATTCTCAAAACAGGACAAAGCTGTAATGGCAAAAAAATAAAAGTATCTCAGGCTCAAGCTCAGTCTACTTTTCCTCTAAGCCTCCAAAGTGATAATTTCATTATGGATGATGACTATGTAGCTCTTGTGGGTTTTATGCCTGCCCTGGCAGGGAGAGAAGAAATACTGTCCTGAATAGGGTATTATTTACTGCCTAGCATTAAAGCTGACATATAAATAAAAAATAAATCCTCAACTAATGGGAAAAAACACCCAGGCCAGTTTAAAGTCAGTTAAGCAACAATGTTAGGTGAAACTTTTGAAACGAGATGGGAATGTCAGCAAGCAACTAAAATTAATTAAATTCCAAATTATAACTCCCTATTGACTAAGCCTCAATGCCAAAGTGTGCCTGCCTGACAAACAGTGAGAACTCAGATTATTCTCTCTACCACTTCAAGACCTTGGAAAAAGAAATTATATGGACATGTTTTCTTGTCATAGCTGCACACTCTAGCAAGCTCCCCAGCCTAGTGACTTCCAGATGTGCAGAATTACAACTTCCAAAATGTGCAGCCATTATCAGCTAAATCGCTAGGCAGAATCGAGTACTATTTATTGGAATGCTACCTCCCCCTTTCATGACTAGATTCTCAGATTTGGGCCAGAACCAACTACAGGTAGTCCTCAACTTAACAACAGTTCATTTAGTGACCATTCAAAGTTACAGTGGCACAGAAAAAAGTGACATGACCATTTTTCACATGACCATTGGTCACATGATCAAAATTCAGATGCTTAGCAACTGACTCATATTTATGGCAGCTGCAGTGTCCTGGGGTCATGAGATCCCCTTTTGCAACCTTCTGGCAAGAAGACCTTCTGGGGAAGTCAGATTCACTTGACAACCATGTTGCTAATTTAACCACTGCAGTGACCCTCTTAGCAACTGTGGCAAGAAAAGATGTAAAATGAGGCAAAATTCATCCATCTCACTTAGCAAGAAATGCTGGGCTCAACTGTAGTCATAAGTCAAGGATTACCTGTAAAAGCATTTATAATCCTTTTACTATATCACAAATTTCAACTTGTAAACTTATGAATAGGAAGTAGAAAATGGTGTTAACTAATGAACAATCATGTAATAATAGTAAATTATTTATCCTAAAAAAAAACAAGGACTAGGCTACAATGTGCATTAATATTACTACTGAAGCTAGTCAGTATTTCCAAACTTTTCGCTCTGCAGCTATGTATTCCTTATGCATTACCCAATGCTTGCCCTCAAAATGCTACAATTAGCCAAGTCAGGCCACATGTTTTAATCTTCTGATTGAACTGAAGGTGATAAAAGGAGAACCAGCCTCAACAAGCCTTCGGAAAAAAATACAGGTAGTCATTGACTTAACAACCATTTGCTTAGTGACCATTGGAAGTTACAACAGCAATGAAAAAAAATGATTTACAACCAGTGCTCGTACTTGTGTCACAGCATCCCCACAGTCATGTGATCAAAATTTGGATGCTTGGCAATTGCAATATGCCAGGGTCATGTGATTGCCATTTGCAACCTTCCCAGTCAGCTTCTGAGAAGCAAAGTCAGTGCGGGAAGCCAGATTCATTTAATAATTGCATAATTCACTTAACTGTGGCAAAAATAAGTTCATAAAATTGGGCACAACTCAGTGAACAATCACCTTGTTTAGAATTAGAAATTCTGGTCTCAATTGTGGGTGTTAAGTCAAGAACTACCAGTATCTCAACTGTGAAGTGGATCATCTGCAGAGAGAAAAAAATACACTCAGCTACCTCAGACCAAAAGTAAGTAAATATTGTGTATTTTAAGTATTATGAGCTTTCTAGGCTTTGGGACAGATGACCTTCCTACACTTAAGAGGTCTACAATCAAGCTACGGCCCAGGTCACATAGTACAGGTATGACAGAAGTTATATCAATAAAGTGTTAATGAATCAATAATAGATGAATATTTCACTGTAATGATCACTATCAATGCCAGAAGTTTAATAACACGCAGGAGATGCATTATCCCAACCATCCTTCAAAACTAAATTACCTTTATAATTTTATTTAAAGATTATATATGTCCAGTATTAAGTAAATTCATAAACTTAATCATGGGAAAATCCCAGCAAAAGGTTAGTTTACTTATATTGTAACTAATTAGTATTCTCAATAACCTTTTATTTAATGGGATGGAAACCTTCATCCTAAGGTTTAAAAGTGAGCTGTTAGCCTTCTCCATCTAGTCCTTTGAGATCTCTGAAAGCCTAAAATCCCCGACTCCTCTGAAGGGGAAGGAAGATAAAGGAAAAATGGCTAATAACCAAAGCAAATTATTTTTCTATACTGAAGTAAAAAATATAAACTTGTGTCATGTTCACCCTATGTAGACAAGCTTGCTTCTTCAGTCCAAACTTCAGGAAGGTCTAAATATCATTTCTACATTATGTTATACATTTCAGCTGCCATTCCAGAAAACAGAGTCATGCTTCCTCTTTTCTATTAACTTTAATGTTAGTGTTTTTGTCTTTACTTTTCAGAAGCATAAATCTGGATTCTCACATTGTGTTAATTCAATAGCTAACACTATAGCTGAGTTACAATACATGTAGCATCATTATTTACAAATCACAATGATTGGATTCACACAACATGATAGATAGATAGATAGATAGATAGATAGATAGATAGATAGATAGATAGATAGATAGATAGATAGATAGATAGATAAATGCAAGTGTGATATAAGGGTATATAGCCACAGCATAATTGTATGGATGCCATATATAAAATATTTAGAGCACTCAAAATAGATCAATACCCCAAGGCTGATATTTTTCAGAATGTGAAAGATAGCAACAGCACAGACTTATATACCACCCCATAGTGCTTTACAACAGTTTACTTAATAACTAAAATATTATATTTCCATCAACATTTAGCTCAATCATCTCTGTGGCAAGCAAGATCTAAATTATAATTAAATATGATAAAGGAAAAGATTGACTATATGGTACATGTGATTATCGTGTTATATGTACCATAGTGCAAAAACAAATAATGGCATCTCTTACAGCACTCAAGAGTTTGAGAAATGTAAAAACAAAAGCTGCAGCAAGGGAATAAAAGCTAACATTTGTATAGATTAAATACTAAGAATCTCAAAGAATTTAACAGGATAAATTTAAAAGATATAAAATCATAGAATGTATAGAATAAAAATATTTTTAAAATAGGAAAAATACCTACCAGTAATATTAAATATCTAATTTCCAATCAATAAGGAAACACAACATAAGACAAGTAAACTACATAAGCAAAATTTTCATACATGTGAGAAGAAGACAGATTTCATTTCAAGTTGCTAGACTGGTTTAACCATTACATTACAAAAATACTTCAGATGCTTTTTTGGAACAAGAAGAATTACAGTAGCTCATTACTTGATAAAGTGCACTTTGTGAGGTTTTCAAAGAATTAAGCAATTTGATTGTGTATTGTTAGAGCAGCCCTTGAACTGGATTTTTGGAATTGCTTCATAAAGGTAACATGCAAGCAAAATAAAAGGTACAATAAAGATTCCTGGCATAAGAGATGCTTTTAAAACTTTCCCTGGTGAAGGAAAACCAAGACTGAAGAGTAATAAGAGAGAATTAAGTAAGAAGAAATAAGTGCCTATGATGTCTTGAACTGCTGTAATTTCACATAAGAATTATTTAAATGAATTTGTACCTATTGTTGTCAACAATAGAATCTGCAGAAAACACATAAAGGAACTACAATAATGACATCTGTGGAGTACCTTTCCTGAGTCTATCCAATCTCCAGTTCTTCACTTATAGATCAGAGCTCTCCCACCACTTTGGGTCTAGACTGAGACATGTCTGGAAAGTTGAAAGGATGTTATGGTCTCTTCCACAAGATATTGTGATGTTAGCCAGGGCTAATTACAAACACCCATTTCCCAGAATGCAAACTGATGTAGCCACAGCGTCTTCTAACCAGGATACACTCTCAATGCTCAACAGGCCTCTACCTTTTGTCTGAGAGGTGGGCAAACTTTTTAACCTAAGCACTGGGATATTGTTCCCCATCCTTTTTATCTTATTTTCTAAAATGTTTTCAGTGCATACACAACATTAATAGCAATCAAGATTAAGGTTCAAGCTCACCCCTTACTCTGCATCATCCTACATTCTAATTTTAAAACATATAAAATGAGGTGGGGCATAAATCTAGGAAGTAGGTACAAAGGAGGTAAGCTTAAGCTCATGGAGCTAAGTGGGGCATTAGAGAAAAAATATTTTAATTATGTTGAAAACATTTTTATTCTTTGAACTACATAAACTGAATTTCACAAACAGAAAACCAGTTGATATGAACCTACTACCTTTAAGTCCTGCTTCTAGACTTCCTGTATGCATTATAGACTCAAAAACAAATACAGGTAGTCCTCAACTGATTACCACAATTGAGCCCAAATTTTCTGTTGTTAAGAGAAATATTTGTTAAGTGAGTTTTGCCACATTTCATGATTTTTCTTGCCACGGATATAAAGTGAATCACTGCAGGTGTTAAGTTAGTAACATGGTTATTAAGTGAATCTGGTTCCCCCATAGTCTTGGCTTGTCAGAAGTTCACAAAAGAAAACCACATGACCCAGGACACCCCAAACGTCATAAATATGAGTCAATGGCCAAGTGTCTGAATTTTGATCACGTGACCATGGAGATGCTGCAATGGTCATAAGTGTGAAAAATGGTCATAACACACTTTTTTCATCGCCATTGTCACTTTGAACAGTCACTAAATGAACTGTTGTAAGTTGAGGTCTATTTGTACTACACCGGGCAGGCTTTTCTTCTGATTAAATATAGCTTTTACTATGTTCTTACAACACTGATTTGGTAAAAATGCATATGAAGTTACATTTATAAAATGTGTATATATGTTGGTTTGCATATTTGGAGCTCATGAATATATCAGTCAAAAACAGTAGAAAGACAAACATAAAAGGAGGAAACAAAGAGCAATTCCTCCACCCAAAGAACAGGGAAAGGGAGAAAACCTCAGGAAGGTAAATTCACAAACTGTCCACTGAACTTCCCTAAGCAGGTTTCCCTGCAAAATACGACCACAAAAGAGCAGTTTAGGAGCTTGGTGAAACCACTTCTCGTGTGGTATAACCAACAGAAGGGCTATGTATTCAAGAGTTCCAGATCCCAAAGATATTTTGTTTTAAGATTGGCAAACCATAACAATTGCCCTCCATCAGGAAACTGATTACATAAGTATAGCAACAAATATTCATAAATATTAAAAAGGTAATTGTGATACTATATACAGGTAGTTGACTTACAACAGTTCATTCAGTGACCATTCGAAGTTACAACAGCACTGAAAAACAGTGACTTATGACAGTCACACTTTTGGCCATGGCTGCATCCCCAAAGTCATGTGATCAAAATTCAGGCACCTGGCAACTGGTTCATATTTATAACAGTTGTGGTGTTCCGGCATCATGTGATCCCCTTTTGCAACCATCTGACAAACAAAGTCAATGGAGGACCCAGAGTCATTTAATAACTGTATTATTAATTTAACTGTAGTGATTCACTTAACAACTGTGGCAAGAAGGAATGTAAAATGGAGCAAAACTCACTTAACAAATGTCCCACTTAGCAACAGAAATTTTGGCCTTAATTATGGTCATAAATCAAGGACTACCTGTACAGAACTAAAGAGAAGTCATTGTGCTGTCCTATTCACTCACACACACACGGTGGGCTAGTGGTTTTATTAAAATTCCCCAGCACATCCTTTTACTAAAAACCCAGAACTGCCCCAATCAAGTTCAGCCAGAAGCAGACCAAGGCTAGCCCACAAGTTACCAAACCAGATAAATCCACTAGGCAAAATTAAATCCAAAATACAAGAGGGTGCGTGAGGCAAGAAAAGTCCAGAGTTCACAAGGCACGATCCAAGGCAAGACTGGAATCACAATGATCAGCTAGGAAATGCACACATTATTTCCAGCATCATCTCCATCTCTCTGCTGTATTAAATAGCCAGCTTCTGGTGCAGCTCATCAAGAGGGACAAAGTTGCCTCCTTGTGAGTAATCAGGCTGATCTTCACTGCTCCTATCTTTTCTCTGCCCTACCAGTTCTCAGATCAGGGGCAGAAGGCAGTTCCTTATCATCATCATCATTAACCAACTGCATGCTTATTCCACCTGAAGCCTCAGGGTTGTCCTGCTACAGCTGTGTTTCAGCCAAATCACTCTCAGTTCGCTGCTCAGAGCCACTGACCAACTCCTCTCCTCTCCTCAGTGCCCGTGACTAGTGTCAAGGTTCCATCAAAGTTCCGCTCGTCCATTCAGCACTCAGACACGGTTATATCCAAGTAAGAATTTATTAGAGAAACCATGTTGGCACATCTGGGAAAAACCTGAATCTGACATTCCAGGGTTTTTCCCACCCAAAAGAAAATCAAGGATCCACCTCCCGGCCATACTCAAAGGTCACA
>JANHFL010004594.1:369460-442101 GCA_032468155.1 Oxyrhabdium leporinum | reverse complement strand
GGAAGGAAGGAAGGAAGGAAGGAAGGAAGGAAGGAAGGAAGGAAGGAAGGAAGGAAGGAAGGAAGGAAGGAATATCCCTTCAAGTTTTATTCAAGTCCTGTTATTCTATGATTCTAGATGGTGGAATGAATTTTCTGGTTTTCAACATTGACGTCAACTCAACTCGCCAACCTCCTGGCTTTCCCTCTATGGAACCACAATGAATTTTCCTCTTGTCCTTTGCTTCATCAGAGCTTTGGCCAATCCAGCTCTCTTATATCTTTTTCCCTGACCATATAGATGGCAGAGGCTCTTTTTACATGTTCATGTAATTCCACTGAAATGAAGAGGGCCACTGAGGACAACAAGGCCACCCTTCCTGCTTGGTGCAGGAATCCAAATGTAAAGCTACTCAGACAGATGGTCCTCCTGTCTTCCTTCAGACACATCTGTTAAAAGGGACCTTGCTACCTCTCCAGCTCATTGGTTTCACTGTTGAACAGCTGCTACTGCTAGGGTTTGGTTTTGTAACTTCCAGCTGAGACATCTATGGAGATTCTCAGCCATCCAGGGGAACCCAAAAGTGCTTTTTCAAAAGACAACTGGACTTTCTTGTTTTGTCTTTTGAAGACGTTTTGCTTCTCATCCAAGAAGCTTATTCAGTTCTGACAGGATGATGGGGAATGGAAGGATTTATGTTCCTTGCTGGTTGTTTGCATCCTTTTAGAGAGTCCTTGAGGCCACTTGGAGGTTTACCTGTGTTCTCGGGGTCACCTGAGTGGTGCAAATGCTTGTGGAGCCTTCTTAGCTGCAGGATTTTTTTCCGTCCTGTGCCCCTTCCCAGTTGAAGACACATTCCCGCTGTTGGGAATGAATCTGTGCTGTCTGCATCTCAAACTGAAGCACAAACGGTTCCTGTAGACTGCAATATTTTTTTTCCCCTGGAAATCCCTTCATGCACCCACACCATTGGAAGGGTGTTCATCCCAAAGTGTCTACAGTCTATGGAGATCCTCAGTCATCCAGGCCATGCTTGTCCCAAAGGTGTTTTTTTTTTTCCTCAGGAGGCAACTGGACTTTCTTGTTTTTTTCTTTGAAGATGCTTTGCTTCTCATCCAAGAAGCTTCTTCAGCTCTGACAGAAGAATGGAATGGAAGGGGAATGGAAGAATGTATACTCCTTTCAGACAGCTGGTCATTTGCATTCTTTTAGCAGGTTGTTAAGGTCACCTGGAGGTTTCTCTGTGTCCTCAGAGTCACCTGAGTGGTGCTTCTGGTTCCTGCAGTCTGCATTTTTTTCCTTCTCGAAATCCATTCCTACGCCCACACCATTCAAGGGGTGTTCATCCCAAATTGTATAGCTAAATGCCTGTAGAGATTCTCAGTCATCCAGGGCATAGTTGTCCCAAGGATGCTTTTGTCAAAAGGCAACTGGACTTTGTTTTTTCCTCAAAGACGTTTTTCCACTCATCAAAGCAACTTCTCTTGAGTCAGAACTGAAGAAGCTTCTTGGATAAAAAGCAAAACATCTCCAAGGAAAAACAAAGTCCAGTTGTCTTTTGAAAAAGCCCCCTTGGGACATTTCTTTCTATGCTTATTTAGATGATTAAGGTGTAGGCACCTGATTATTGTTATTTCTGTGACGGATATGGCTGTTTTTGAATGTTTGATCCTTCCCAATGACAGTTGGACTTTGGGGCAATCCCTCTGTCTCAGCCCAGATCACCTCACAAGACTGTCGTGGGGAAAATAGAAGGACGGAGCACATCAGCATATGGCTCAACCTAGGAGAACAAACCCATCAGGACTAGATTCAGCAGTCCCTCTCCATTTCAAAGACAAAGTCCACTCTTTTGAAGACAGCAAAGTCCACCTTTTGGACAGAGAGGACCGCTGGTTGGAAAGAGGGGTCCAAGAGGCCATCTAGGTCTAAATGGAACATCTCTCTCTCAACAGAGGGGGAGGGATACGACATCATCTATCTCCAGTCTACAACACAGTCCTTCTAACAGTTTCAAGAAGGCTCCACACCCATTTGCACCACTCAGTGTGACCCTGAGGACACAGATGTCAGGGTTCCATCAAAGTTGCGTTCATCCATTCAGCACTCAGACACGATTATATCCAAGTAAGAATGTATTAGAGGAACCATGTTGGCACATCTGGGAAAAACCTGAATCTGAAGCTCCAGGGTTTTTCCCGCTCAAAAGAAATGCAAGGATCCACCTCCCGGCCATACACAAAGGTCACATGCCCCAATCCTCTTTCAACTCCAACTTATGCTCTCCTCCTGGCACTCCTCTTCCAGGTGCCGGTTGATGTGTCCTTGACTCTCCAGAAAAGAATTTTGTTGTGTCTATTCTCCCCCCATAGCATATGAGAAACTTCCCCCTTCTGGTTTCCCAGGCACTACATGTGGCAGCCGCAGAGGCCTATAGAATTAAGGCTTCCAAGGCTGGCAACTACCTTATCCACCTCTGAACTAACATCTGGGGAAGCGTCTGGAGGAGTCATCACAGTCATACTATAGTATAAATGCAAACTCTTTGGTATGAAAAGGGAGACTGCATACTGCATTCTACTTGTCTTGCTTGAAACAAGATGCTGTGTGTGCTGTATAAGTTCTATTCCACAGCTTCTTGCCCGGACATGTCCTTTGCACACAGCTGTGCCCACTTTCTCCTACCTCCTGCCCTGCATGAGTCCTTGGAAGACAAATTACTTTGCATAAAAGAGACATTCTGCAAGAAAATAGACAGATCAGCTTTTTTTTTTTGAAAGAGCACTTCTAGGAGCTGTAAATGATTAATGATTTAGCCAAGAATTACCCTGTCCATTAAATGGTAGCTATGTGGTGTTGGGAACTGTCAAGACTACCTGCGCTGTGGTGTACCATGTCACGCAGAATATTTCTTCTCTTCAGTCCCAATTATCTTTTGGCTTAACTGAGTAAAACTGGAACAGACCAGCCACAACCCTGCCAAACAGATTTAGCATTAAGCAGCACAAGAATGAAAATGCTTTGCTGAAATCATATTCTGCCATCCAGGATAGAACTCTCCTATTCTACCATTTCATACAGTAGGACAGAAAATTTTGATCAGTGCTATTTCTCAGCTTGGCTGAATTGACATGACCAGCTGCAATTCAGAAAATGGCTTTTTTACATGACTATCGAAGACGCACGGCACTCATCTTAATTTGCTTCTGATAATTCAGAGTGACAGTTATAAGTAATTCTATTCTGCAAAAAGACTAAGAATATAGCAAAATAACAGCACAGCATTAAAGAGATCTTCACTGGACACCAGAATAAGATGCACTTAACCTGATCCTTTTAGTTGCTAAACTAAGAACATAAATTCTTCTCTACTGAATTTGTGAATCATACCTTCAAGCAGCACAATCTAAATTTAGGGTCCCAGGTGAGATTGCTACCTTGGATCCCATATGGGAAGACAGCTGGGTAATACCACCTGAGCAAAACAAACAACAGGCCTGGGGCCTGGGGATTAACTGATGACTGTTACAGGTGAGAAGAAGTAGATTCTTAGCACTACGTCTAAAAGTTGGCTTATGAAGAAGTAGATCCCGCCTAATGAGGTTTATATGGCATGCAAAAAGGAGACAAAGACCAGTCTTACTATGCTATGAAACCTATTTCCACTCTAACATCATAATAAAATCAGTTGTTTACAGGATCAGCAAAAGTATGCATAAAAAAGAGTATACATGTGCAGAAAAAGAGACCAGAGGAGGAAACTTCAGCAACATTACTACAAGTGTCAAATAAGATATTTTAGAAATGGAATACAAATTACTTTCAAAAATTGACACAAATTTCTAATTGATATGCATATCCATAAAATTTTGTTACCAATACAATAGACTCTCTAGTGCCTAGACCAGGGGTATCAAACTCAATTTCACTGAGGGCCGCATCAGGATTGTTTGACCGCGGGGAACCGGGGTGGGTATGGCTAGGTTGGGCATGGCCAATATGACATCACTGAAAACGGGCTCCTGAGCTCCATTTTCGGCTGTGATGGTCTTCTGCAATCCTCTGCCTGCAAAAACATAGGTCAGGAGGGCCATGTGCGGCCCTCACAAGCTCCGTTTTTGCTGGCAGAGGCACGACAGGCCAGTCCTTCACTGTTTCCAAGGCGGCCTAAGCACCCTGCAGGCTGGATCTGGCCCCTGGGCCTTGAGTCTGACACCCCTGGCCTAGACTGAAATAAAAAAAAACATAAAGGTGATACCGGTAGGAAAAGTAGAATTTTTCAGTTTGTCCTCCTTTTACAAATTTAATCCAGGCCCACTATTCCTATGTCTTCCTGATTTATTTTATTCAGAGTTCTTTGACTATTACTGGTGTGTGCTCTTTAACTGGAAGATATGGAATATTTAAAGATGACAATTTTCAAAACCAATTATGTATTTTTCCAGTTTAAATATGTCTTACATCAAAGGTTATAACTATTTATTGCACATTTTAAAATATATTAACAGCCTTGTGAATGTTTCTTCACAAGATGGGGATCCGAGTGTGCTATTGAAATGGTTCTAACCTCCTGATTCACTGGACCTATATAGTTGAGACAGAAACAGTACACCAGGAGAGGGAATATTCGAGTTAGGAGAGAGAATGTAGGAGCCAGAAAACAGGGTAAAAGAAAGGATCTGAGAAGTTGAAGAAGAAACATCACCGTTACACAAGGAAATTTGTTGCATATGTTACAATTTAAATGTCTTTAGGCAAGACAGCATGAGTTTACACTCATGATATGGCTAATAAAACTTAGTAAAGTTTATTTTACACAATTTAAGCAACAGTGCTGTAAGCTATAGGCATACAAGACTTATCCCAACTGGCACTCCTCATATTGCCTGTATGCCTGCAAAAATAAATCTAATGCTGAAACTACAATTCTTGGACAGGAAGCCCAGATCAATTATGCATAGGTTTCCTGCCCCTAGAGACTGGGCATCTTCTACCAGGAACTGAAGACATTTACTTTCAAAAAAGCATTTGACTCTATTGTTATTTACGTTAATTATTGATTCTGGCTCAGTTGTTTTTATTGTTGTTGCTATTTTTGGCTTTTTGAAACTGTGTTTTAATGATTTGCTATTGTCTTTATGTTTTTATATTTGTAAATTGCTGCAGTTACTATTTTTTGGAAAGATAAAAGATCCATCTAAATTGAGCTTAACTCTATATTAAACTACCCAGTCAAGCTAACCTCTCTGATATTCCCAGATAATCACCAGTCAAGTACCAACAAAGACAAATGTTCCCTTAGCTTCCAAATTGGCTAATGTTGTTACATACTGCTTACTTTATGTTGTTGTCTGTGACTACCTTCTGGAAATCAAATACAGGGCATAAATTTCTTAAATATTAAATTAAACATTACCAAGATTGGAAGGATCTACTTAAATTGATGTTGCTGTTTTTATTTCTGCCAGATGGGAACAATATTCTTGCAATGGGAGAATGAGAAATCTTAGTTAAGAAATGCCTCCTTCCCGACATACATTATATACAAGCATCTGATGAGAGATAGTCATCCTCCTTTTTGGAAAAATATAGCTTACAAAGGTTTCTCTTAACCCACTTACTCACCCCTCCTACTTCCTGTTTCTCATTTTTTGCCTCCTACAAAATAGTAATTATTACTGGAAGCAAGAGACATGCAATTGCTATCAGTGGCTATATGAGCAAAGCAAAGGTATGAGTCAGTTCCACAGGCCTTTGGTGGGGCCAGTTTCTTGTTTTAACAGGGTGTACTCCAGAATCACCCTGTTCAAAGAGAATAAACATATCAATCATATCATACAGCACCCAAACTAGATAACAAACTACTTTTAGAGTGGGTATGTATGCTTTGCTTCTAGCACTGTATAACTTTATATGAGTTTACGGATCATGATATGTCAATTAGTAACAGATGCAGCTGACTCATCAACAGATCTATGGAATTCAGAATTCTTAGGGAATTTCACAAACCTATCAATACATCAAATCCATATGTTAACAATTTGTACATTAGGTTTATCCATCTATGTACACAAGAATTTTTTTTTGTTTATTTGTTTATTTTTTTTTGTTTATTATAGCCAATGGATTCTGAATTTGCAGGAGCATTGTTAAAATAGTTTGTGCCCAAACAATGCTATTGGATGGAGACTGAATTATCATATCCCCTTAACACCAATGCAGTCATCTCTGGGGTGGAGCACATGATTTTTGAACAACAATGGACCCATAATTTAGGACCGGAAAGCAGAATAATAGCCTTTGACACTTGGATAATTAGAGAGTAAAAATGCCTTAACAATAAATTCCATAGAACTTCAGTGTTCTTAAATAATTTGAATATTTTATTTCATACTTACCAGAAAAAAAGGGGAAAGAACTATCCTACCACTCTCTGAAATTTAATGACAAACCATACTCCACAGTATTTTAAATATCTTTTTCTTAGTCCTAAAATGCCATTTTACTGAGTAGTTTCTAGCTCATACTTTTTTAAAACATTACTAGGGATGTATTTATGCTGTGTGTTTGATATTCATCCAAGCTCATATTTGCAAAATGCCATCAATACATACTTGGAGTGCCACCCTTTAAGAAGTCAAAGCTACTCAGCTTTCTATGACAGCCAGTGTATTACTTAGCATCACAATCATACACTTTTTACCTCACAGTAAGACCCATCTCATTAGATTCAATAATACTAGTATTGCAGCCTAAAGCAAATAAATTGAAATGCTGATAAAATTAATGCATAAAAGGATTAATTCTTTAGTCCAATAATAATAGATTTTTCTTCTGGAAAAGTGCAACTTCTCACAATACTTCCACCTTCCATCAGAAAATCATTAGATGCTGTCTAATTAATAGTAAAAATCCTTAACACTTAAAGGCAATATATTAAGGAATACTGGAAACCATAGTTTATTGGAAACATCTAAGGTCAATATAAAGTATACAATAGCAACTTGTCAGACTTTGAATCTTGAAAAATCTGTATTAAAAATATCTTGGGACCTTGTACACTGAAAGCCTACATCCATGACCAAGCTACAGACTTTATTTCTCACAATCTAGCTATTAGTAATAGATATTTCAGTGATCCCCTTGAAGAAAATTAGATATTTTTGCCCAAGATTTGCAAACTATGCCAAGAAGTTTACTTTTCATTTTAAAGTGCACGCTCAGATCTTCCCAAAAATAAAATTGAGAAGGAAATCTTGGTCTTCCACACAAGAATTTTAAAAGAAATACCATTGATACTACATTGCTCTTCTTTTTGAGAGTACATAATATTATGCCATGTACAATAATCAAGAGACAGTAGTAAACCAAAAAAAATATGGCATGGGGTAAATAGAAAAAAAAAGGGAAATATAGTTAAATCTAGTTTTATGCTATCATCATTCACTACATTTCTCTACATCTTCCTATTCTTATATTTTTGCTTCTGACTTGCCTGTACATTGCTTCATACATTGTTGTGCCATCTGCTTTTTAAACATCTCACTTCTCTTTTTTGAGGATCACATCAACTTGATCCAACCATGACTTGTTCAGTTTCCCTTTCCTCTTGGCCCATTCATTCTTTTCTGATGTATCTATGTTGCAATTTGATCTTCATTGTTTCCAATATAATTGTTTCGTACTGATCACCATTTTTGTATTCCTACACCCATTCAGCACTCATTCATTTTTGATCTTCTCTCTTATGTGACCACACACATTTCTTAAGTACCCCATTCCCAGGGCATTCAATTTATTTTATGTTTTTTCTAATATAGCTTAGTCTCATAAGCATATAACAAAGTGGACAGAAGTATGCTCTTACACATAACAATTTTCACTTCAACAACATTCATTCTTTTTAGCAGTTCACATAGTATCTAGTACTATTCTACCAGCATTTGCATGCCATATAATATTTCTTCATCTATGTTTGCTTACTTAATATTCTACCAAGATACAATTTACTTGCTCTAGTTGTTGACTATTTGGGTATGACTTGCAATTGTTCATTCCATTTTCCTTGTCAAGAAAAGCTACTTTGGTCCATCAATTCTCAGTTCCATGCTCCCTACAGTGTGAATCACTCAGGTTCTCATAACACTGTCTGCCTACAAGTATACACCACTTCACACCCAATCCAGATATGTCTTAATGTTACCACAAGCATTCCTTAAACATTTGCGCATCTTTACATTAAACAACCAAGGAAATGTCACACACATTTGTATATTTCCTGCTCAATGTTGAACACTACACATTCCATTTATTATCACACATGCTTTACTTCCATTAGATACCAGTCATATCATTTTTAGCAATCCAACTTCCTATTCACCCAAGTTCATAATTCAGATTTATCAAAAAAATTCTACAAAAATTTTCTATATTGCATGTCAACAAACATGGAACTACAAATTCTGGTCTACATAGCTCTTGTCCAGCATAAAGCAAGTCTAGATTTTTGGCCATACCCTTCCAGTCAAAATTATACTAAATATTTCCCCACAAAACTCTAGTTTTTGCATTTACTCATGCTATCTTTCCCTTTTTATAAGGGAACAACACATTCTTCTAATCGTCCAGCAGAGATGCAGTTTTCACACACAATTTACACAAGTCATGTAATCACTCAATATTTAAATCACATCTATAAATTAGTATTTCTCCTGTTACGCTATCTACACTTACAGACTTATTTTTCAATGTTCCAATATGATTTTTTCCTATTTTTTCTTAGATACTACTGTTTATAGCATTTGTTTCAATTCTACTGTTTAATATATCACAATCTTTCATACTCCTCTAAGTTTTTGGTCACTTTAGTTTCATTCCAAATCACAATATCAGATCTATTTTTAGGTCTCTTCACCCTGCTTGAGGCTGTTTGTTCATTTCCTTTCTCCATCAAAACTGCTCTGCATTTTCTCTGCCTTTTTAAAGAATAACCATTCCCTGTTCTCTTTGACTACATCCTTTGCAATTATCTTTTGCTCTATACGATTACACAATATTTTCACATTCTCATTTTTTAAACATTCTCTTATATGTATTTTTCTTATCCACAATCTCTTTCACGTCATCGTTTTTCATACTCTCTGTTAGCATAACTCCACATGTTTGTGACAGTCTGTATCATTATTCTTTTTACTCTGTTCCAAGTATCTACAAACCAGCCTGAGCGCTCCACAGACTGGTTCTTCTGTTTTACAAGATCAGTCTTGTTAAAAAAAAAGAGATGAAAAAAATAGCAGGAATCAGAGTACAGTACTGTGTGTAACCAATGGTATCAGTCTCCCCACAACTCTCAACAAAGTCTGAGGTCTTACTCTATCTTGGAGGGGCATCTTAGGACAAGCTATTTAATGAAAGCAGGCCAGCTGTTAATCTCCTGGTCTGAAACCCAAAAATAATCCTTCTCACAATAGAGTTCCCTGAAGCAGAAAATAGCAAGGGTTCACTGGTCATTCCCCCCTTTTCTATCTGCTGTTTAAAAGCATATGGGGAGATTAATCTGCAGCTTTAAAAACAAAATTTAATCTTGAACAGTAAAGCATGGAAACTAAATTTTCCATCCTCCTCTGATTATTTAATTACCGAGGCTTCTCTTTTGCTGAAGTCAGGACTGCTCCATTCTCAAAAATCCTTTATCAGTATTTATGTATCACAATGTTTGGAGTGTCAAATACTGCTGATGAGATTGTTAGGTTAGAACTGTTTTTGCTATTGATCTAACTAATGCAACTACAGCAGAGTGAGACAGATCTTAGCAGTCTAGAAAGGGAATAATAATGCTATTGACATGGACTAAAGAATCAGGGCAGGTCTTATGCTCATGGCTTTACATCACAAGATTCTGTGTCCCAACTTGCAAGATTTACACAGGAACCTTGAACATGGAATCAGACAAGGATTTCTGATCCAAATATTGGTGAAGGCTATACTCCTTTAGTGTAGTAAATAATGTAGTTCTCTAGGATGTGTTTTGAGGGTTCTCATATTTTGGGGTGCATAAAAATCAGACAGCAAAGCCAAATCTATGTTTCTGGCAAGATGAAACCACAAATCATTCTGATTTCTCTCTTAGGAGTACATTTTGATGGAGCATGTGTGCTAAAACCCTGCTAGCCCCAAAGCAGTCCTTAACCCAGCTACCGTGTCTGCATTAGTGAGAAGAGGCACAGCAGTTTCCACTTCAACCCATCTGGTGAGACGGGCTCAACTGGCTCTTACATAAAGTGAGTAGGCAAGTTTCCAGATCATCCCAAATTCCTAGAAAAGGAATTCAAGGGACATGTTAAAACTGGGATTGCTCCAAAAGCTTTGCACTTTTAATGGGAAATAACCCTCTCCCACCCAATATATACACAGACACATTTCTGTATAATCTACAGAACTCTATAGGATAACTTCTCTATTTCCTCTATCTTCTGCATTTCCAGCAAATGGGGCGGTATAAAGAGGAATATGCCCGCTTCACTGCACGCTCATCTGAACCACACACCTGGGCAGGAAAAGAGCGCGGAGGCACCCTTTCTCAGGCTTGGGATGGGTCGCGCTCGGTGCCCGCTTAGAGCAAGGATCGTGGTTCCCCCGTTAGGCCTTAAGGGGAGGCGCTGTACGGAGACCGGCTCTCAGATTTGCAGAGTCTGAGCTACCCTTCCCGCGGTCGCCTGGACGGTTTAGCTGGGAAACTCACCTGCTCGCTTGCGCGGGTTTCCCGGGGTGATCGGCCCCTCTCTGCGCTGTCTTCCCACGCAGCTGCCCATGGCCGAAGTCCCAGGGTGCAACTTCAAAGGACCTGCGTGCCTGAGCTCGGCTCAGGGCTCGTTCGCTCCGCATGAGGCAAGATCCCAGTTCGCCCTCCGGACGCACAAACTTTGTGAGACGCGGTTGGGGGGCTTTCTCCTCCGCGCTTCAGATCCTCGGGTTTTCCTTGCAAAAAAAAAAAAAGGAAGCCCGCAAGCAGGCTCAGTACTGCCGAAGCGAGATCCGCACCAGGCAGGCCCAGGGATCGGTCGTTACAGCGCTACAACCGCCACCACACAGAGACCTGGCGCTCTGAGCCGGGATGAGTCCCGCGGCCCTGGGAGACACTTCTGGCCTCCTCCCTCTCCAGGTGAGCATGTGACTCGGCGGCCAGAGCTCAAGCCCCGCCCCGCCTCCGAGAGGGCCAGGAAGCGGATAGTCAGTGACCCTGGCCTTAATTCCAGCGGCGAGGGAACGGGCGAGACGGGGCTGTGGAGAAAGCAAGGCACCCGAGGCGGCTTAGTTCCAAAGCAGGGTGACTGTCAACGGCACCCTTCCAAACTCCTCCTAGAGGACTTTTTTTTTCCCCCAACGAGAATACAGGCGAGTTAAAGTGAAATAGGCATTTACCTTTCAAATGCCAAAATACTCAGTGGAAAGGTGATTTCCCGAAGCTACAAGACGCACCGAATCATTTCAGCTTATACAATAATGTTGCAGTCAGCCTATATGGTTACTCAATGTGTCGTGCAAATCAATAACATTGCTTTGAATAAACAATTCAACTCTCCGCAGGGGGCAGCAGCTGGCTGATTTGTTTGAATTGGGAAGCTAAGCCAAACCCAATCTGTTTAGTGCTTGGCTAGGAGATTACGGGAGAATTCGAGGTTGGTAGGTCAACGTCCTGAGAGAAAACAACAGCAAACCATTTCCATTACAGTTGCTAAGAAAATCACATCACCCTGCGAGTTTGGTCTAGTAACTGTTTCCCAACCTTTACAACTTTTAAAATGTGTGGACTTCCCATTGACTGGGGAATTCTAGAAGCTGAAGTCCATATAACTTAGTTGGGAAAGTTGGGAACCGATGATCTAATTGATGCCACAGTTCTTTCATCTTTCAAATCCTTTCCTAAAAATAAAAATGATTTATGAGATATTTAACTCTTTAGTTGGTTCCCTTCCTATGTTTACATGTTTATGAACAGCAAACACTGCCCATGGAAGCCTAGGTCCACCTAATTCAATACTATTGGTTCAACTAATTTGCATTGTGTCTCCTGAATTTCAGAAAGAACTTTTGCCCATTTTGTTTCCAAAACAAAACATACCTACATATAAGTTCAATTCAAGCAGTTAACTGAGAAGTAAAATTTTAAAAATATTTTGGTAGAAGACACTCATCAGACCCATCTTGGGTATGACAACTGCATGAATATATTCATGAAATCACCAGGAATCAAGCACAGTTCAAAGGCAATGCTTTTTCTTGCCCCTTTTAAAATGTTCAGCTATCCCTATCTAAATTTACTATATAGTTAACATTTCTCTTTCCTACCTATGTATTCACTGATCTCATTTCTATCTTATGCACCCATTCAGAATTGATACACAGGAAACACTGAATTAATACAATTGCTTGCATTTGCACAGTTCATTGCTCAGATAAAACTGGTCCTAAATTGTGGCTCAATGTATCATGGGAACTAGCTCATATAGTTAGCTTATGGTTCTGTGGGTTTTGCAAGCTGTTAGATTTGATAAAATATTATTCAAGAACTATAGCTTAGAATAATGTAGAAACTGAACCATAAAGTCACTGAACCATAAAGAAACAAATTCAGCTACTTTCTTAAAATATACTTAGCTAGATTGTGACTTGCTAGTTTGCTTTCAACATGTCATGTGAGCAGAGAGAAAAAAGTTGCTTGGCTTCTGTGCAAAATTGATGGCTGCAATGCTTAACTCTCCGTTCCTGGTAGAAATCAGAGACCGGATTGCTAAAAAAAATAAATTTAAAAAAATATTCAAGACAAACTCCACTCCAGATCACTGCATAAAAATGACCAAGCATTATTAGTGGGTGGGTGGGGAGAGAGAGTGTATCATGCATAGACTTAATAGTATGGAAGTAAATTGTTCTTTGGGGATATGTTTTCAACTTCTCTAATTAGCTTACAGCCCCCAGATTTCATGGTGATTTCCCAAGAACGAGGCTATCCCTACTGAGCTTCAGAGGCCAAAGTTGATCCAATGTTATCAGATGGTGATGAATCATGGCTTACTCAATACACTTTTATTGGTTTGCATGATACACTGAAACTAATGGGCTGGGTACATGATGCTAAAATGTGGTTGGCAAGTTCTTCAAGAATAGCCAAATGTTGAGCTGGTCAGTGATCCAAGTTTTGGGGGACTATCAAAAGCAATTTTGTCCATTTCCCAATTTTGATTAAAACACGCTTGCCTTTTGAGCTATTCGACATAAAACGTTTTATGTCTAAACTAAAGAGACTCAGGTCATCTGGGTATTCTGAAATGACTTCTGATTTTTCTACACAGCTTCCCATCTTGTCAGTATCGTAGGAAATAAAATATCTATGGTTTGCACATTATTTGCATGCTCTTTAAGCAAGAGGATAAGCATCTTACCCTCCATAATTTAACCTTAACGCCTACTTTGCCCTTCGGCTTCATTGGCACAACCTTGGCCAGCAGGCCCGCCTAGAAACTCGCACACTATTTTTCCCAATCGCTGGAGGGGATTCTTTTAACGTGATATAAGTTTACCTCGGTACACGTGATAGGGAGACGCGCATGCGCGGTTGCTGCTTTTTGACTCCCCTCCCCTCCCCTTTTTTTTTTTGCTCAGGTTAACATGGCGGCCGGAGGGGCTCACGTTGCCATAGGAAAACCTGCCTCCCTGTTAGAGGAGTGGGAATGGGAAAACGCAGCCAGGCAGGCGGCTGAAGGTATGGTCAGGGAATACGTGTGAATAGAAATGGCATGGAAATGGGCACGCGTGTTTGTGTAGTGCATGCAGAAAACGAGATTTGTAGGGCAAGGAGGACTACTCGGGGCTTTGAAATAAATGGTGAATAAAATGGAGAGGAAGGCAGGATGATCGGGGTTAAGTAAGAAGAAATGCTGAAGTTAGGTGTGTGGGTGAAGAGCCTTCCTGGGAAATTATGCTCAGTACTGTAAAACAATGGTACCCTTAAAAATAAATTAATCCTGGAGTTTATAGAGTGGTTTTCTCCCATCTGTAGTAAATGCATTTTATCCGCCTCTGTATGGGACTCGAGCAATTATAATCAGTTGAAGTTGAGCACAAGCAAGATGTACGTTCATAAGGTGGAGCAATTAGTATTGCAGGGTATGGCACGTTTTATTTTTGGTAAAGGAAAAAAAATGAGTAAGTTCTTCGTTCAAAGAACCCTTCCCCAACTTGCTTTTCTTTGGAACTATAAATGAACGGGGGAGACGAGGTTTGAAAAAAAGGATAATGACGACTCATGTAAATGTTGTTGACATTATCATAAAGCTTTTCGTTAGGAAAAAATGAATTCATTTTCATGTAGTGAAGCATTCTCTGAAGTACATAACGGAAAGGAGAGTGCATGAAGGATTCTTTCTCGCATTTGACCAGGTGGACAGACGCATTCCACTATGTATTTTTTTTTTGTTTAGGTAAGAGTGGAAGAATGCAACCATTTATAGCAACCAGTCATTTTATGGGTATTGGTTACATCCTAGATCAAGTTATGTAGGTACCATGATATTCTAAACTTAACTTGGTTATTCTTTCATATTGCAAGCAGTTATTTGATCCCACTTTTTATTTACAAAAGAGACTGCATCTGTGGATTTTGGGCTTTCCAATTCATGAAGATGTCAAGTGTCAAGTGTGATTAGAAACTATGAAAAATACATGCTAATGTTTTGGTTTAATATATTGGATTTTGATTTCCAATCTGAATTGGAACTTTTTCTCAGCTTACTTAGGAAAAGGATCAATTGATTGTGGGATTTTATCATGGAAAACCCATTACCAATAAATGGCTAAACAGTAAAAGGTGTTGCTTCTAGCTGGGTAGGGAAAAGGTATTGTAAATCCTTGATTTAGTGGATCTTGGTTTAGCAGGTTTCCGATAACAACAGAAAATATGTTTGTATTTTCTATGCCTGCATAAAATCCTGTTTACCATTTTATGCACATATAAAATACATAAAGTACACATTTATAAAATCCTATTTGGGTTTAACATTCTGTTTTTGCCTTTCTCTGATCAGTCTGTTAAATCAAAGTTTGGCTGCATCTTGAAAGTGAGTGAAATAACTCACTTTTTTTCCATAACTTTCAACCTAGATAGCTACTGGTAATAATACAGTTCTCTATTTTCCACTGACAGTATTCTACAACAGGCGTATACTGTAGGCAATGTAGACTGCGTTAATAAAATGGGTAAAATGCAAAAATTACAATGAACTATTTAGCAGCCTATTATCTATTTAATGAATTCAATGCTGGGATAGATTTTGAAAAGATTCCATACAACGTTTCTTTTTCTATTGTAATTAGACAATAAATTTTGTTTATAAACTTGTTTACTTTTTTCCACATGCAAATTTCCTCACTGCTAGTAAGATAAAACAATTGTTCAGTAAAGATTGTGGATACTGTGACATTTTGGTATCGATATTTTTTCTGATTTTACATTGGAAATTTCAAACCTTATGACTTGAATATACTGTAAACAAGTGCATGGCACAAAGATAACAAGCATATTTTGAATGTAAAAATAATTATACTGCAAGCCTAAGTTCCAATCTTCCATTTGCCTGAGATACAAACCTGCTTAACCATTACAAACTAGGCTTCATAGTGAATTTTCAAGTCTAATTCTAAAGTACTGGTGCTGTGGCTTAACTCCGTATTTCATGAGGAGCTGAAAGCCAAGCCCTTCCATTGTTACTAATATTGCAGAAGTGCAATAATATATTTGGATGTATGATCTTCTGGGAATGAAAGAGTTAAGGATATTTATTAGAGGGACTGTTTTGAACTTGGCTAATTAGAAAATGTATTTTTTTTCTTCGGTTTTCAGATGCCCTTTTTCTACATATACAACAAAATATAGTCATGAAAATGTCACATTTAAGAAAAGTGATAGGCAATGCTTGCCTTAAAATATTCAATGTTATATAATACTTTTTATATTATAATACTTTTTCCTTCTAGATGAAAAGCTGAAGAAATTTTGTGAACTTTGTCCACTATAAGAGTTGCTGATGTTTCTGCTTACTATCATTATTAGTGATTGCTTTTACCTGAGGCAATGCATGATGGCAAAAAAATAAGAATTAGTCTTGTGTTAAGCACTAGTATAATCCTAGATGATTAGGAATTGTAAGGAGAAGGTGATATTCCTGATACAGAGAGGGATATGGGATTCTTTGCCTCTTCTTTATGTTCAGCACAGAAAACAAGGTAAAAGCTAAAAGCATAGGAAGGTGCCTCTATTAGAAAATCCTACATGCTGAGCATACTGTAGATGTTCAACATGTCGTTGTATAAGGCTATATTCCCACAACCTGAATGATCCATTTTTTGTCTCCACCAGTCACCTGGCTCATTTTTGAATGTCAGTAACATACAACACAAGCAAGTCATTGATTCCCTAGTAGGTAGCTTAAAGATACAAGACAATTTAAGTTAACTCAAAGCAAGATTAGTTAGTTAGGGTGCAAAATCTAAGAGCTTGGTTAATTAAGTGGAATATTTATGCAGAAGAGAGATAGTATAACCTGCATGTATTTTTGCATGTCCCAGTTAAGCATATCATGAGAATTGGGCCAGTAAGACAGACTATGCTTCATGAGACATAGTGTCTTAATTTTTAATTGAACAAACACCGAGTGACAAGTTACACTGGGATTTAAAGTACATATATTCCCATTTTTTCCCTGTGTAAAAATTGAACTAGAAATTAACAATTTCAATTCCTTTTTCTCTTAGGAGTGAAGGCAGGAACATGCTCCATCTTAGATGTTGTGGAAATCTTGGGGTAAGTAGATCACTGCAATAATCTCTGTTCTACATACGTAATATATATTCTGATGTCCAGCATGTCTATGTACTAATGGAGCAACATAAAGGATATCAAAATTCTACTAAAATTATAAGAAATCAGTTCGATTGAATGAAGTTAGTGGTTTTTTTACCACTAATGTATACTTTTCTATCCAAGTATGAAGGACGCATAAATCTTCACAAGATTTAATTCATGTAATATGCACAACAAGATTAGATATAATAATCTCTTTGTAGATATACTATACATTCTGTAGTAAAGACTAGTTTTAGTAGAACCAAAAGGACTGATTTTGAGGTTGAATAAAGGACAAGTGGATGTGGGGTTGGGAAGAAAGATAGAGGGAAGATTAAATAGGCTTAGGTGGATATTCTGCAGTTGAATTCAAGTGTGAGCATGATTCTAGAGAGGACAGTGATGGGAAGATTTGACTGATGGACTGACACACATGTCATACTGAGCGCCTCTTAAGACCTTTCTACATTTCTTGCAACCAAAAGCCAGATCACACTACATGACTTGATCATGGTCTGCTGGAATGGTTTGGCCAAATCTCTCAGATGCAGTGTGTTCAGTCTATGTAAAATACATTTTTTAATGTGAACTGCTAATGATAAATATATTCCATAAGGTTATTCTTATTGAATGGCTAGCTTCTGGATTTTAACATTTACTTTATGTCGGTACCCAACCTCTGGGCTGCTGCCCACTACTGGGCCTTGAGCCTTTCATAACCGAGCCATGGAAGTGGCGTGTGAGCGTGCGCATTCCCTATCGTTTGAGCAGCAGGTGAGCACATGTGCACTCCATTTGTGCGAGTGGCGGGTGTGTATGCCTGTCACTCGCGCAAATGCTGCACATGTGTGCGGGGAGCCATCCCCTCTTCCCCTGCCCCTGATCTGCAAAGCTGACAAGGTTGGGGACCTCTGCTTTATGTGTTACCCTGTTCTTTTCATTAATAGAAATGGTTTTTGTCCTTTCTGCATTATTTGGAAAAGGCAGGATCATATAGATGTTTATGAATGAGAAATAGAGGTGTATTTAGTGGCATATTCTTTACTACTTTTTCATACTATCACCTGTATTTGCTATTATGAGTCACGTGGAAATTTTGGGAAATTATACCAAGTGTAGCTCATTGCATATCAATCGGATAAAAGAAAGCAGGAAATATATATATAAAAATGGTTATTTTGTTCTTTTTTTAATGGATGCACATCTGAGCCAGCATTTTCTTTAGGTTGTTTCTTTATTTTTTTCCCGTGTAGTGTTAAGTCACAGATAATTGTGGTTTTCTTAAATTATATTTTTTCTGTGTAAGTTGTGAATTCTGCATAATTTCAGCCTTCAGGCTTAGCATGAATATATATGTGTGTATAATATTGTGAACTGTAATAAATTGAACACACTCTGCAGCATTTATTTTTAAGATTATGCCAAGAAATTCCTATTTTGTAGCAGATCAGCACCATCTTGTGATCTCCCTGAAAGTTTTATTTTGCATTGCCTTGTAGATTTTCAGTTCAGTTACAAGACAATTTTGTAAATCTTTTTCTACAACAATGAATGTATGCATTTTAAGGTGCAATGTAAAAATGTAATTTTATATTTCTCTTGTTTTTTAAAAACAGTTTGAGAGAGAAAGACTTGACTCTTGCTATTCATATACTTTTATGCTACATTGCTGGGAGGGATTGTTATTTAAGTTATTTTCATTTAAACACTAGAAAAGCAATACCAGTTTTGAGAGTCCTCTTGTTCTTTCTGACTAAGTAAGGGGATGACAGCAACTGAACTGCCTTCCAAAGATGGGTAGCGTCAAGAGAAATTACGAAGCTGTTACCTCAGAGCAGAAAGTGGAATCAGTGTGTGAAAGTCCAGAGGGCTTCTAGTAAGAGGAGTTTGAGAGTTCCAACTTTCTTCCCTACAGGCTCAATTATTGTAGTGCACCTTAGTAGTAAGAGACAGTAGCTGGCTATTAAGCCAACATAATATTTGTCAACAGCCAATAAAAGGGAAGGAATTGGCAATTTAGTTAGGTGACCACTTTGGAGTAAAGGTAAGAGTCCCTGCAAATTTTACTCCGCTACTCATTGTCAATTATAGGGGCAATGTTTATCTCTGGTTCAAGGCCACTGAGCCAGCACTGTCTGAAGACATTTCCATGATCAGGTGGATGTCATGGAACGCTGTTACCTTCCCACCGAAGTTGTGTCTATTTATCTACTTGCATTTGTGCATTTGCGTGCTTTTGAACTGCTAGGTTGGCAGGAGCTGGGACGAGAACAGGAGCTCACCCTGTTGTATGGCGCTCGGGTTTCAAACCTGGACTGGTGTATTTCCAGCTGACAAGCCCAGTGTCTTAATCACTGAGCCATCACCCCACCCTACTTTTGGGTGGGCCCCAGAAATACTCTGAATTAGTCAAGGAATGTAATAAGGACATATCAAAGAACATTTCTTGCCTGAAAAGGATAAAGAAAGAATGACAGTTGGATGTTCAGAAAAATATATGCATATGTTAATAATTTATCAGAGCAGTTTCTGATGCAATATAATTTAAATTGTGATTGATCAAGTAAGAGAAATCTCATTCCAATTCCTTCCTGGTAAGACAATATTTTTCTCTTTACTTGCTTGATTCTAAACATTTCCCCTTTTTTTTTTCCTAATGCAGAACTCCTCTGAAGAATGAAGATTCTCAAGTGCGGGCACAAGGCATTCAAGTGCTCTCTGAGGTCCTTCTACAGTGTTATTCCCTCCTCCAAGAGCAGGAAGGTGGGACAAAATATAATTCTCACAGTGAGCTAAATTTCCTCACCAGGCACAAAACTTCCCTCAGTTTTTATTCAGTGTTATTCAATGATCAGGAGCATATGTGTAGGCAAATATAATTCAGTGACTTGGTAGCCTTTGACATGCGCATCCTTGTGGGGTGAAATTGGACTGTAGGATCTCATATACAACTATTTTATATTTTGCGATACGGATAGTCCTCAACAGGGAATCCCAGCCTAGCCATCCTTGTTGTCCTGCATTCTGCCACGCCAGCTGACTTTCAGTGTCTTCATCCTGGGTTTGCACAAAGCTGCTTGCTGCACCACACCATCTTTGCAAGACCCCTCGTGCCATATTCCAAATAGTGCACAGACTTGTCCAAATAGTACGTGTCCTCACAAGGATTTGGAAGGCTTCAAAGTCTTACAAGAAAGCCACACGCAATTTGGACAAGACTGCATGCATTCTCTGGCCAGCCGTTGCCTTGCAAAAGTCCAGGCCCGGCCTGCTTGGTCAGCAGCAGGCATAAGAAAATAGCAAAGGGCAGCAAGGGGTGCAGAACAAGGGGGGGCAAAAGAATAGGGAGTAGAGATAGGCAGCTGGAGGGAGTTGAAATGTCCCTCTGATCATTAATGCAGGCTGGCTGCTACATGGCCATATTTTGATCACCTGGCTATGTAGGCACTGCAGTGCAGTGGCTATAACTTTGGTCATGGGTTATGAGTCCAATTTTTTAACACTATCATAATTTTGAATGGTCACAGAACAAATGGTCATAAGTTGAGGACTATCAGACTTTGTGTGTGTGTGTGAAATTTAGAATGTTTTAATTTTATGTGGTTCTTCCTCATCTTGACAAATACTTAAACTGCAGTGTGATTTACTTTTTAGCTTATCTTACCTTTGTGGCAGTTTTGAGTGCCTGAAGGCATTTATATGTACTGTGCCACTATTAACTGATGCATATGTGACAAACAATTACATTTATTTGGAGAAGATGAGAAGCATCTTAATATCTCATATGTCCAGCCAAAGAGTAGACTATGCAACTTTTTGGATCTGAAGGCAAAAATATACTTTGGAGTGAGAGCAGAGCACTATTGTGTGATAGTTACAATTGGCAGCTGGTCCCTGAAAAAATTGTATTGCTATAATAGTTTATGTACTTTCCTACTTCAGCACATCTTTTTGCCTGGAAATCTAAAGCACTGTATGCTCCTATTAAAGGAGTGAGGTGAATAATTTGTAAGTTTAACAGGGAAGCGAACTGTAGTGACACAAAAAGAAGAGGGATTGATTGAATTGTTTGGCTGATCCTGGATTGAGAATCCATTATGAATTTTGGCATTTTTTATTCTGTTTGCAAACATATAATAACTATCCACCAATTCACATCTTCCCTGACAGTGTTCATCACTGAGTATTTTCTCAGGTCCTCCTTAATGTGGCTTACAGCTGTCTCGAAAGAATATTCCTTCTAGTGTTTGCTGTGCTAAGACAAATTATTGGAACTGTGATTCTGCACTGAGAAGCATGCTTTGTGAGAAGTGGTTAGTTATGTGCAGTTTGCCTTCTGGAGTTTTTCTTTGTTATAGGAACTCTGTATTTATCATCACCAAATGTTTCAGTGAATGTGGGGCTACCCAAGGGAAGACTAGTCTCACATCATCGAGAAGTCTGTGATACTTCTTTATTGCCCATTTTTGTCCTATAGTTCCAAGTCTGACCAAGATGTCAGTTTGTTACATTTAATTCCTAATGTGTGATTTGAAAACTTGCTTACTAATATAGCACAGTGACTAATAATGTTTTTATTGTTAATTATTGCAATATTAATGTTTTTTATTCCAGTGACCCACCTTGTCTTGTTCTACGAGAACCGTCTAAAAGACAATCACCTTGTCATTCCTTTTGTGCTGCAGGGACTGAAAGCTCTGGTGAGAATTTACTATCAGTGATACATAGTTCATTATGTGAAATTTCCAGGATCTAAATGACAGTGGCAATCTTTGGTGTGTTTCGTGTGTTTCTGTATCTTTTTTTTCCTGTATTTTCTTTTTCTCTGGACTTTGATTGTTTTCCCTATTTTTCTTAGTTCATATTAGTTTTTTTTTTATCTTTGTAAAATTATTAGTAAAAATATGTACATGAATGACTAACCATGATTTGAATTAAATCGACTTTGCTGAGGTTCTGATTCTGTTCCTGGAACTACTGCAGATAGCCATCTCTTAATGAAAATGGACATTTATCATACTTTTTCTTCTTTTTAGAGCAAATGTATAGTGTTAGCTCCAGGACTGGCAGTTTCTGTTCTGAAAGCTATCTTCCAGGAAGTTCACGTTCAGGTGAGCATGGAAGTCTTTACATTCTGTATATGTGATTCAACCTTCCTTCCAACAGTCATTATTATTGCACTGGTTATACTGTATAGCATCTTATGCCTGCAGTGACTCAATATTAATATGTAGCTCGGGGCCTTCCCTTTGTTTTGGTGTCAGAGACTGAATATGTCACATTCTTCTAAAGAATCTTTATAATCCTATACTTTGCAAGTTGAAATCACGTTCTGATCCACTGATATTATTATTATTATTGTTATTGTTGTTGTTGTTGTTATTATTATAGAAAGAATGGTCTCCATGGTCTGTTCAATGACTGGCATATATAATGCAGATATGACTTCTTAGATGCTACATTAAATGTCAGTTCAAATCAGTTTTCTCTATAAACTTTCTTCTCTATAAACATGCTTTGGCATGTTCTTTCTTACTTTCTATTTCTTGAATGATGTCCTTATGTGATAGCATAATTAAAGCAGGGACAAAGTGAGGCTGGATAACTGACACTTGACATTAAATCCAAAACTATTAGTATTATATGTCTTACTGTTGTCTATACAGGTATGACCATAATTGAGCCCAAAATTTCTGTTGCTAAGAAATACAGTTGCTAAGTGAATTTTGCCCCATTTTATGACCTTTCTTGTCACAATTGTTAAATGAATCACTGCGGTTGTTAAGTTAGTAACATGATTGTTATGTGTATCTGGCTTCCCCATTGACTTTGCTTGTCAGAAAGTCGCAAAAGGTTATCGCATGACCCTGGGACACTGCAACCATCATGAATATCCACCGCAATCAGTTGCCAAGCATCCAAATTTTAAATAGGTGCAACATGGGGTGCTGCAATGGTTGTAAGTGTGAAAAAGGTTACATATAAGTTACTTCTTTCAGTGCCATTGTAATTTCGAATGGTCGCTAAATGAATTGCAAGTTGAGAACTATCTATAATGTGTGAATGGAGTTCTTATGTGCATTACACTTATATTGGAACTAAAATATCTTGGGGTTCACAAGAAGCATCAAAGTATATAGAGCTGCACTTGGATTAAAAATGAGACAAAAAATGGAATGAAGAAAAGTTTTGACCATCTCTGCACTAATACAGATTGTAGGCATAAGTTTTGATTTGCATTTAATTAATCTGAATTGTCCTCTGTACCAATAGATAAAGTATAAATAAATTTACCTTAGAAGAAATGGAAATAACAAAAGAGTCTAATATGATTTTAAGAATATGTGAATAATAATTATTTTAATAGCCATGCTTTTCTTTTCTTTTTTTTTAGTCTATGCTACAGTTAAATCGTCATACTGTCTATAGTATCATCACTAATTTCATGAGCAACCGAGAGACAGGTGAGAAGTGTATTTTTGGAAGTAATTGAGTCACATGTCCAACTTGAAAACCATGGGATCTTATTTGCTGCTTTTTTTCCACAGAGCTAAAAAGTTTAGGTGCTGATTTCACCTTGGGCTTTATTCAGGTGATGGATGGAGAGAAAGACCCACGCAACCTATTAATAGCCTTCCAGATTGTTCGAGACATCATTGTAAAGGGCTATGCATTAGGTAAATTTGGTGCAAAGTAAAGTTAATCGTCCAAGGAAAAGCTTATGTTACCATTATAGCAAATGCAAAATGTATTGATCCAGGAACGAACTGACTGGAGAACTCCATATTCAGTTTCTTTCCAGATCATCCCATTGGAGGTGAACAGGAGGATCTGTTCACTGGTTTCCAGAAGCATGTCCTTCAAACCAGAAGCTATTTTGAAGTGTTTAAGATGAAATGAAATTCAACCAGTTTACCCCTCAAAATATCTCAAGCAACTTCCAGTTTGGATTATTTGTTTGTGAAAACTGTCAGTCAACCCTCTGGAATGGCCTAGTCCAAATGGAAACAGAATGTTCTGGAACTATCTGACAACAGCTATATCCAGATTGGAAGATTTTAGAAATCCACAGTTCTACCCTCTTAATTATGAGAATTTATTCTAGTAAGGAGGGATATTAAACATGGAAAATAGCTAAAATACACTTAAAGTAAAAACCGTTGAATCAAAGTTGTAGATTGTCTTGTGTCAAGCTCTACGACAAATCTCCTGAGTTGTGGGTGATCACAGTTATGTCACCAGGTGAACTTCAAATATAGATCCTGTCCAAAATTTGAGCCTCTGTAATTTGCAATGTCTTAATATGAAATTGTGACTATGTATACTCAGATGCCATACTGTTATGTTTATAATTTTCAGGGCCTTTTGCAGAAGAGCTGTTTGAGGTGACTTCCTGCTACTTCCCTATTGACTTTACTCCTGTGAGTGAATTGTTCAAATGACAAGTTTGTCTTATAACTAGTTCTCAAACTGAAATATGAGTGCTGAAACATAACAATATATGTTATGAAGGGTATTTTTTATAAAGAGGTTTATTCAGCATACCCAGGGTGGGTGGCTGAACCAGGTGACTTCCATAATGTTTTCAATCTTTGATTTCGTTCTAGCCCTCCAATGATCCTCATGGAATCCAGAGAGAAGACCTGATTTTCAGTCTGCGGGCAGTGCTGACCTCTACCCCCGTTTTTGCTGAAGTATGACAGTTTTATACAGCAATTGGCGCAGTATTGGATAATGCGAAAAGGGACATGACACTGTTTTTCACTTACAATTAAACTTATTGTTAGGGTTTCCCCCCCCCCCCAAAAAAATCTGCCTTTTAATACCTTTTTCTCCAAAATGTGCTTTTTATTACTTTTTCTTTCTACAGTTCCTACTTCCATTGCTCATTGAGAAAATAGACTCAGATGTACAAAGTGCCAAGCTGGATTCCCTGCAAACCCTGGTGAGAGCACTCAGTAGTGATAATTAAATTTGCCTGAGCCATGGGATTTAGTTTTACTTTATGCCCAAATGGTACATTATATTGGCAGTGGGGCTGCTTCTTATTTGACAATTAAGACACGCAGCTAATTATTTCTATGTGGATCTCCTTACAGATTGCTGCATGCAAGATCTATAGGCATAAAGAATTGAAAGAATTCCTCCCTAGCCTTTGGTCATCCTTGCGCACAGAAGTAAGGAAGTAGTGTATTTTGGGGGGCGGGGGGGAGAATAGACTGAGCTTTCGGGGAACAGTGCATTGTAAACTTTCCCACTCTGCCTTTCTGAGGATCTACTGCACCTGAGCCTATACAGTTTTACAATGAATAGTTGTGAGTGATATAACATTTAAAGAAGCTATAGAGAGAAATGGAAGAAATAGAGTAAGCTTGCTTTTTAAAGACGTCTGTAATACTAGCTAAATATATCCATTGTGGTAAAAACAAGAAGATCTGACTCCACCTTTTTATAGGTGTTCCAAACAGCAAGTGAGAAGATAGAAGCAGAATGCTTGTCTGCTTTGCGAGCTCTGTCAGCATGTCTGTCCCGTTTGGTTCTTGGAGCTGATGATGAGGATCTTCTGGATTCTTTTCTTAGAGGAATTCTGCAAGGTAAGCCCTTATGTTAGTTTTTGGGTCCTATTATATGTATTCTGTTGTTCCTCCTAGACGTGCTATTGAAAGAAGAACACCTTGAAGAGAAAATAGTTCATTTTAATGTTACAGTCATGGTTTCGCTCTCAGCACTCAAGGAGCAGGTATCAGGAAATAAGATGCAGAGATATTTTTTTTTAAATTAAACTTTAATGCTGTTGGCAATCATCAGCCTAGTGGAATAAATACAGTATTGGTGCTGCTTTGTGAGGCATGCTATTACTCTTAAGCAATCTTGTTTATTTTAGATTGCAGACACCATCTGTGTGAGCCTGACATGAAACTGGTGTGGCCAAGCGCTAAGCTCTTGCAGGCAGCTGCAGGAGCTTCTTTGCGGGCTTATTACCAGATCACAAGTAGTGTGCTTCCTTTGCTGTTGGAACAGTATACCAAGCATGAGCAGGTGAGAAAAAATTGGGGCAGAAAGCATTCTATTGAAGAACAGGGTAAGGTCATGTAACTCCAGACTCAATATATTTTGTTGGCAGTTCTGTCATGCCCTAGGCTTATAGTTCAGTTGGACTCCAATTTAGAGCAAAAGTCTGCATATCTTGTCTTTTCCTCTATCTAGGGAAGTTTCTCCAATCCATCCTGTGTCCTCTTGATCTCTTGTAGAATAGTCAGCACAGGACAGTCTTGGAGGTGTTGCTTGGTTTCTTGGAGTTACGACAAATGTGGGGTCCTGAGGAGGAAGGTGAGTTGCTGCTTAGTTACCTTCTGGGACAGAATTTTCTTTTACTTAAGTATTCTGCTAATAAGACTGTTTTTAACAGCTTCTTTATATTATTGTGCTTCCGTGTTACCCAGAGGTGTATTAGCAGAGATAAATGATTTTCATCCATAGAGACAGAGCAGTAGTCTGAGAGGGAAAGAGGAGAGACATAGGGAAATTTTTATCCTTTGTAATGATTGAGGTAAATTCTGGAAAACTCTTTTTCTTAAAAACCTAATTCTAAATTTGTAAGTCTGCCTTGCTGTGTGATTTATCATGCATAAAGGAACCATTCCTGCTTGAATTTAGCCAAACTTCTCTTATAAATATATGTAATCAGTTTTGCCAAAGCTGCATATTCTCTAATTTTGTAGCAAAAGTAATTTTTTCCAGTACTGTATCAAACTGATTTTTGTCAATGTCAGCATTTGTCTTAATAGACTGGGGTATTTTTATGTATACTCTCTGAAATTATTAATAATAAAATATATATGGTGTCAGTTCAAATGTTATTTTAAACATTTTTTTAAAAAAATCGTATATTTTTTCCAATACTATTTTTTTTTTTGGGGGGGGGGGGAGGCTGTTTATGTAACTGTTCCATGAGCAAAATGTCCCTTTTTCATTGTAGCATTGCTAGCATTAGTTACACATCATTCTCAACTTACAACCAAAATTGGGACTAGAATTTATGTTGCTTAGCAAGGCAGTTGTTAAATGAATTGCTGCAGTTAAGTGAATCATATAGTTGTTAAGTAAATCCAACTTCTCTCATCGACTTTGCTTGTCTGAAGCCATCTGGGAAGGTTGCAAATGGAGATTACTGTATTAAGACACACCTTGGTTTAGAGGAGGAAAACAAGAAACAATAGTTTTTTTTGCCTCTGGACATCCCATTGTTTGCCTCCCTGGTGTCCAGAAGCACTCTGCAGGCCAAAAACACTTTCGTTTTCAGCCTCCCCGATGGGACCCGCGGAGGCCTTCTGAGGTAAAAAACGGACATGTTTTTGGCCTGCAGAGTGCTTCTGGACGCTGGGGAGGGTAAAAACAGGACAGTCAAAAAGTCACAAAAGGAGATCACATGACCCTGGGACACAGTAATGGTCATAAAGATGAACCAGTTTCCAAGCATCTGAATTTTGATTACATGACTACAGTGATGCTGCAATGTTGTAAGTGTGAGAAACAATCATAAGTCCCTTTTTTCAGCACCATTGTAACTTTGAACAGTCACTAAAAAAACTGTTGTAAGTCGAGGACTACCTGTGTTATAAATTCATGCTGGTTGTCAAGTGACCAAATTTTGATAATTTGACTATGGGGACACTGCAATTGTTGTAAGTGCAAGGACTGCTCATAAGTCACTTTTTCAGTGATGTTGTAACTTTGAATGATCACTAAACAAATGGTTATAGGCCGAGGACCATCTATATTGTATGGTTTATCCATCTTGTTAATCACTGATAGGGATATACTATTTATCGTCTATAAAATTCTTCTACCAATTTTCCCTCAAATTGTAGCTTGGAATTAATTTTATAGCTATAGCTCATTCCGTTGTTGCACTGTAATTATTTCTTTGAAGTTTTGCATCCATTTTGTCTTGCGTTTTTTAAATTATGTCACCGCATTATATTTCATTGATTTATAAATGTGTCTCATGTTCTTGATTCTGCATACGTTTCAAATTCTGTTATCTTTCTCAAGATGCTGCCTCCTTTGTAGGTAAGGTGGTATTGTTGTATCACTAGAGCAGGGGTGTCAAGCTCACGTCATCACAGTGGCATCACATGATGTATCAGGACTTTTTTCCCCTTCACTAAACTGGGTGTGGGCGTGGCCAGCGCATGCCACACCCGGCCTTTGGGCTGGGAGTTGGACGGCCCTGACTTAGAGTGTTAGATGATTTTCACTTCTTTAAAATTTAATTTTTTCTACAACCTTCACAGATCACTGGTTTGACACTGAAGGTTCTCATCATAGTAGCAATGCTAGCAAAAACCTTGTTGTTTCTAGTTTTGAATATACTCAAGATAGCTTCATTACATGTAACACACTCTTTCTGCCTCCTTTACAGACAAAAGTCCACTGCTTTCTTGCAAAGAGACTCTGTGTTCTGTAGTATTCTCTGCCTTAGCTGAGCCCAATATTCAACTTCAATTGGTTGGGATCCAGATTCTGACATTTCTAGGATCTCTACAAGGTATGTGTTATTCTGTGATTTGAAATGGCATTCCTTGGAGGTAGTGGAAAGATCATATGCTTTTTTTCTCTCAAGTGCATTTTTAGATGCTAGTGAGTATACATGTGTCTGGTTTGCTGGTTAGCATGATTCTTAGCCTTAACAGTGAGCTTTCAGCAAATTGATCATTTGAATGGATTTTGTATATGTTGCGATTACTTCACAAGAAGTAGAATAAAATACAGCATTCTCTCCCCCCCCACCCCGTTTTAGAGCTTCTGGATCTTGCAGATGTGGAAAAGCTTGCAGATCACTTTGCACAGTTCATCCTGAATGAAAAGGATTCCCAGATCAGGTCAGAACAATCCTCCTGATCAAACAAACCAACCATTAAGAATTTCTGAAAAACCATTTTTCCTTTTTGTGATATTGGGTATCATTACTAATTTGCTTACAAATAGTAAAAATAATTCCACCAGTTAATACCTAATGGTAAATTCTTCAATTTCAGATTTCCATATCTTGATCTAAGATTTTTACACAAGTTAATTAACATAAAAAGGGCATTTCTAATAGTGCTGTTGTAATCCCATTTGATTCCTCATTTTTGGGTTTGTACAGCCATTCTTTTGATATTAATTTGTGGCCGAATAATCTAGGCTGGGTTCACATAACAAGATAATGCCCAAAGAAAAAAGCTATGTTGTGAAGTCCTAGATCTCATATCATACTAAAATAGTTTTTTTTTTAAAGTAAAGGTCTAATCACAAACCTACTTTCACCTAGATTAGCATTTCCAGATTAATATTTTATGGAACTTGGCCAGTAGTGTTGATAATTTTTCCACAGAAATACCAGTTAATTCAGTTAAGTTTTCAGTTGCTCAAGCCACCATCTAACCACGGTTCAAAGCCTGTCCGATTATTTAATAATATGTCTAGTGAGAATCCCTATCCTCTGCTACCAGTTTTTAGCCTAACACTTCCGGATGGAATTTAGCAAAATCTAGGTATTTGGCATCACTCTGGTTCAGAGTGTTTATAAACTAACATTTATAAAACCTCACACGTAGAATATATGGTATTGCAATTTCAGAAATTCAATCCCCACAGAATGATCTGTGTGTATTTCATTACGGCATTTCATTCTTACTTTTTCTATATCTTCTTAGTTTGGCAGCTATGGATGCTGCTGGCACCCTTGCTCCTGTCTACCCAGAAATCTTCAGCAAGTGTTTGGTTCAGAAGCTTTCAAAAGGACTGGAGCCAGGTAGAATCTTTCCAGTGGATACCTTTCTTAATAGTTGCACAGAAGTGCTAATTCCCTTTCTGAATTTCTCAGTAGTTGTGATTGCATTGTAAATAGATTTATTGTAAATAAATTTAACCTGCATATGGAAGATTCTGTTCTATCCTGAGAAAGTCAAATATTTGTGACCAAACTAATCATATGATTGATATGTTTCAGAACTTCAGAACAATACTTTATGCCATCAGAAACATCTACAAGCTCTGGCAGCAGTGTCCACCCATCCTAGCATTGTAAGGCAAACTGTTCCTATCCTCTTGCAACATCTTCAGCAGATTCAGAAAGGTAATGATTTAAATGGCAGTACTGGAATTTTGAGAAGGGGAACTCATATCTGATATTTGAGATTGTATTAGAAAGAGCCAGATTTCTGCAACAGTGGTGCTCTAAAAGATGGAAAGACTTAGTAGAATCTGTGTGTGCTTGTCTAGCCTCTTCCCACGGGAGGAGCACTGAACTCTAAATTCTTAGTGTCTTTTACTACAGACAGTAAATCATTGTTCTATAATTATATATGGCAGGACTTTAAAGTTTGGACTAATTCCAGACTTCATATGATTTTATTTATTTGATTTGTATGGTCACCTATCTCATCTAACCAATCTGGGTGGTTCAGAACAGATAAAAATGTTAAATATTTGTTAAATAAATAAGAAAAACAATAAATATCCCAATTTTCCGCAATGCAGGCCAGCAGCTATGCAAACATACTTTTTGTTCATCCACAAAGTATAACTGCAACCTGGGAAATTAGGGAGAACAATCTTTTCACACCAATAGAAACTTTTTTATGGGAAATGGAGAAACGAAATCACGTAGTGAGGGAGATGTTTATTGCAGCCTATTACTGTCATGGTGTAGTGTCTTTGAAGAAATTACTATCTCATTAAATCTCACATCTTGATTTATTAAGCTGAGAAATCATTTTTAAGACTATGTGCTTGACTTCAAAATATTCCTGTTTCCAAGTGGTAGTATAACATTGGAAGTATGAAATAAATACGTTTTGAAAGTTTGATTTGGAGGTCAGTACAAATTTAAAATCTACTGTTTTAAGTAGATTCATTTTTGGTTTGATTGCTCACTTGCAATGGAGAGGAGTAAAATGATTGTATGCAGAACTGCTTTGCAGATGATGCACTTTTAATCATTATGCCACAGTGTGATAATTCAACCGTAGACAATGTAGTGATCATTTTTCAAATATATGAATTATCAATAAGTATGAGTTCTTTTTTAATACCATGAGTTGTTGGTTTTAAAATTTCTCTTGTTTTTGCAGGCAAAATGCCAGCAAGTAATAATTCAGTGGTATCTGTGTGCCACAGCTTGCAACAGGTCGCCCTTCAGTGCCAGAAAAATGCTCAGACATACTGGTATTTCCATCAGGCGGTGATACCCTGCTTGCTAGGCTTAGCAGTGCAAGCTGCTTTGGAAGGTAGGGTGGCAGAAATACTCACTGTTTTACATCCTCTCATCTAAAGCAGTACCTGTAGGTAAAGTTGGACTGTTTTTTTCCCAGTCCTAGATTTACTAATAATATTATTTGTCTTCGTAGTTCTGAACAAGAAGAGAGATAAAGTTTTGTGTGTTTAAATTCATATGTTGGACTGGCCTTTATTCCTCCTTCATCTGTTCAGAGCTGCTTTTTGTGTTACAGTTTCTTCTCTGTGAAACAGCCAGGCAATATATTGGAAAGACCCCTGAAAAGAACTAATAAGAACTAACATCTCAATTTGTATTACCACTTTCAGAAAATTCTCAAACAACACCTGACAAAGTTCTGCTAACAGAAGAAGCTTTATCATCCATGGTGTTAGTCATCAGTGCAGCCTGCATGCACTTAAGCCCAAAGTGAGTAATAGGTCCCTTCCTGTGGTTTCTGATGCTGTATAATTTAGAATTTCATTTGGATAAGACTGAGTTTCTGCTTGACATAAGTTCAAGTTTAGGAGAGGTGTTGGTAATCTCTTTCACTACTCTTTTGACATTTCTGTCCATTAATTTAGTGTCAATTGTTGGCAGGTTGGCTGCCCAGAGTGTGTCCAAAGTGGTACCTCTCTTCCTGGATGGAGAACTTTCCTTCTTGCCTGGAAACAACTATCCCAGCCCTTTTCATCCCTTTCGGGTATTTGAGCCTAATCTCTGCCAGCTATTTATTTGATGCAATTCAAGGTGGTGTACATAAGGCTTCCTCCTTCTATTTTCCCCATATCATCAATTCCTTCAAGTGAGTTGAGCTGACAGTGAGTGACAGTCCCAGAATCATCCAGCCAGCTCCTGTGCCTAAGGGAGGACTAGCACTCATGATCTCCTGGTTTCTAGTCCAGCACCTTAAGCATTACACCAAAATGGCTCTTGGTGTTTGGAAAAGCATTTAGAAATTTCTGGATAACCTGCATAATAAAAGCGATGTCTTTTCTACAGGATGGGCCATGTCCAGCGGCAGCTCCAAGAAGACTGGTTGCTCTCCTTATGGCCTTCGTATGTTCATTGCCAAGAACGGTGAGTCCTGGGGAGAATTTTCAGTGGGGTTTTAGAGAATGGGATGAGATAACTTATGGTCTTTCAAACATTCGCACATCAACTTCCATCATTCTAATCAAGATTGCTGGTGGTGAGGACTGTGGACATCGTAGGTCAGGAACATTTGGAAATTTACTTGAGTGTAGATCTGCAATGTGTGATGCCAAGGTGAGGTGCCAGTGGAAAGTTTTCTGTTACCTTCCTTCTTCTGCAATGTCTGCTTTCCTTGCAGGTGGCAATTCCTCAGCAGGATCGGTTGTTGCATGAGCTACTAGCTCTTAGCTGTTCCTGTGACTGCCCATTCACTGCTACTGCCGCTGCCAAATGCTTTGCAGGACTGATTAACAAATATCCAGAAGGTAATAAATGAAAGCCATAGAATTAGGGTAATACTCTCATGCTACTGAAATCCTAAAACTATTTAAACTAAAACCCTATTGTACTACATGTTAGAAAATGTAACAAAGGTGTAACAGCTGTTTACTATGTTTATACTGTTTTCAGGGCCACACTTAGATCAGCTCTTGGAAACAGCCATAAAAACCCTGGAACAAGGCTTAAATGAAGGTCCCTATCAATGCCAGGCCCTTACACTGCTGTTGTGGGTAAGTTTGCATAATGTTGTATGCATACTCATGCTTCCTCCATGCTAGTTTCAGAGTTTTATTGTATCTTTTTGTCTTGGCAGGTGAGTAAAGCGTTGTTGCTACGCTACCACCCATTAATCACACAGCTGACTGACAAGGTGAGCTCCAAAGAAAAGCTGGAATTCTCATAAAGGCCTAATACCCTGACCTCTTTCTGAAACATGTCCTGCTGTTGATTGCTCTACAGCTACTCCAGCTTTTGGGGGACACCGTTCTTGGCCCTGCAGTGGGTGATGGCTTTGCCTTGCTCATGGCTGATTCTACTGATGTATTGGGCAAGAGCTGTCATGCTGAGGTGCGTCTCATGTTCCGCCAGCGTTTCTTTACAGATTGTGTGCCACAGTTGGTGCAAAATTTCCACACATCCACTCCCGGTAAGAAATCTTACGTTTCACTAAAAGCATTTCCTGTGCAGTATACTCTCTCCATAGGAGAAAAGGAACTTTATGCTCTATCCTGCTTTATTTATTTCTTGCAAGGTTTGAGCTTTCTATTATTGCTTGAGGGGCAGACAGGAGAATTTGCAGCCTTGATTGGCCAGCTCCATGATTAGAGAAAGAATTGAGAAATATAAGAATGACGTGGTTTTCTACTGCCAACAAATGTTTTCACTATGGGCGTCTGTCTGTAGCTGTTGGAATCTATTGCGAATGAATGTTGCGATGATATTTTTGTAGAAAAAAATAACTGGACTGCATTTTTCCTCCTAGATGTGAAACGAAATTACCTGAAAGGCCTGTCTCACATATTAAATCACTTGCCCAAGCCAGTGCTAGTGACAGAGCTGCCTACAGTGAGTGTGAAACAATGGCCAAGGTTCTCTACCTGTTGTGGGTTCCTTAAATCCAAGTGTATAATAGTTAAGGAAATGTGACCCTTTCCTTCTCTTCTTTGCCCATTCCCATAGTTGCTGCCTCTGTTGCTAGAGTCTCTGTCATGTTCTGACCATGTGGTGCAGCTTTCAACTTTACGTTGCGTACAGCCATTGCTACTTGATGCACCTCATGTTATGCATCTCCACATCGACACACTTGTGGGCAAGTTTCTTAACCTAACAGACAATTCTGCCATGGTGAGTAGAGTAATATTTCCTTTCTCCGATTATTTTCTCCTTTTCTATCTGGAAGAAGCTTAGAAAGTTAATTGTATGCCTTTTATGTGTTGCAGGCAATCCGTATTGCTGCACTTCAGTGCCTCCATGCACTTGCCTCCTTACCTACCCCAGTGGTAAGTGGTGAAAGCACTTGTGGCTGGTAATTTGGCAGCATCTCTCATTAGTTTATAAATGGGGCTTTAGTTGAGTCCTCATTAAAATGGTGCTTTCCAATTCTTGACAGGTGATCCCATTCAAGCCACGAGTCATTCGAGCATTGGCCAAGCCTTTAGATGACAAGAAGCGCCTTGTACGTAAAGAAGCTGTCATAGCACGAGGAGAATGGTAAGGTTTACATTGTTCCTCAGTACTGTTTTTCCTTTTTAATAGCCCTGATCAACTAGGCCTCCTTGATATCAGCTGTTTGAAAAGCCTCTGTAATGAAACTAGTCATACAATGCTAAAATGGTCCTGAATAATTTGACTTTGATACTAAGCTTTGGGAAGCATGGTTTGCAGTGTGTATCCTTTCCTCTTCTCATCTAAATCTGTGATCTATTTACAGGTTTCTGCTTGGGACACCTGGTAGGTGAAACGTCACTGTGAATCCTGACTGACAATCTTTTGTGCTGTTTGCCTTGGACCACTTTTCTTGCAGTTCAACAAAGCTTTCGACAAAAATGGAGGAATTTCCTTCCTTTTTAGGGGTGGACTCCCTTTTCTATAGGCTGCTGGAATCCTAACCACAGTGGATGCAACCCTCAAGCCTCACTTTTTACTGCAGTGCAGTATGGCATAGAGGTATCAGAATCTCCTGCGTGCAATAAATGGGGTTAGAAAAATAAATAACCCATTTGTTGAAAGCTTCTGGAGAAGATGCCTCTTAAGAGAAAGACATTGAACTTAGCATAGTGAGTTCAGTTCTGCTATTCTTCACATGTTGCTGGAGTACTACATTCTTATATTAGAGGAATTCAAACAATTTTCATTTATAGTAATTTTGCAAACATTAAACACACTCATAAACAAAATAAATTATTACAATTTGGGACAATTATAAAATCCAGAATTATTCTAAATAACAAATGGCAAGAACAAGGGAAAGGGTTACTTAGACAGTTCTTTAGCTATCTTGGGTAGCTACGTTTGAGAAAATATAAACTGCTGAAAGCAGAGGTAGTGCTCTAGAGTGCTGAGATTATGTTATATAGTTGACAACAGGAGTGTGGTATTCTATAAAACACCAATTTGCCAACTACACGTTGCCACTTGCTGTCCCTGCTTATCTTTTGGGTGTGTGTATAAGTTGGATACTTAAGGAAACAAGTGCTGGCCTGAAACTACTTGTCATTTTTAAGAATACCTTTAGAGCTGAAAAATGATATTGGAAATAAAAATGGTGAAGGCTGGTTCTTTGCTGTACACTAGTCTCCCATTTATTTTAATAAAAAATTCCTGAAATAATTGAAATGAAGCAGAGAGGATGGTAAGGGAGGTGTGAGTATATCATCATCCACCATGCTATTTTGAACAATTTCAAGCTAGTTTAGAGAACATCAGGATGAAACTATTGTTTAGATGTAAAATTGACAACATCTAATCCCTTTCTTATATTCTTTATTAGTGCTGTTTTTATAAAGTATGCATATAGTATTCCACCTAGATTTTTATGAGCATTTCCTATTCAGTCTAATTTTGAAAAGCCTTTAACAGTGGGATACTGCCCTGATGTAAAAGACACTGTAAAGAAACAGGTTTCTTTGATTTAATACTGTCGAAGGACATCTCATTAACGAATATAGCAGAATTGCAACAGAAAGTGGGTAAGAATAGATTGCTTCACAGAGATCATGATATTGTATACTACTGTGAATATTAGGAAAAAGCTGCACTTCTCAAGAGTCAAAGTTGCTGGAATATAAAGCTGGGAAGGACTGCTAAAAAGTTCTGTTTAAAAGATCACACCATTTCAACTTTTTTAAATTTTGGATGTTCTATTCATTGAACATAGAACAATTAATAAACTGTGGGGCTCCAGGCTTAAATGTTTGACTATTTGGTTTCAATACTCTGCCTAACAGCTTATCTGGTGCTTTATTGATAAATAGCTGGAGAAATGCAAGACCATTCTGGCTAACTGGGGTGTGTAATTGTTGCTACAAAAAGAGTTGGGATACTAGCCAATGGTGCCATGTTCTGATCATTACTGTACTATATCTGTGAAGGTTTAACTAGGTCAGACCCAGTACAGATTTCTGCCTGTTGGGGAAGGGATAACTCTAGACTCTCCTCTCTTTAAAGAACCTTGTTAAGTGTGTTATAGAAACATACCATACACGTTCTAGAGCTGCAGCTGAATTGTAGCTGTTGAACCATTAATTTGTCCCATTGACTGGAAAAACAACTTGTTGAATATAGCCTGGATAGAGATTGATAACAGACATGTTGCTTGGTATCAATGCTGTTGCTTGAAATAACCATTGAACCAGAAATCAGTATTGAAAGTAAAGAACTTTTTTTAAAAAAAATCGTCTACTCTTGTTAGTTATGAATCAACAGTTTGTATTTAAATCTTTTAACTGCTCCTTTTCCCACTAAAGTGGAGATGATTGTTTATATGTATTTATTTTTAAGGTAAAAAAATCTGTCCTTACAGGAAGAGCAACAAGACCTAATATGCCAGTTAACTTCCTTGAGTTAGGGAAAGAACTACTTGCCCTTTCTCAAAACTGACAATACTTTGTTCCAGCCTCATTGGACTATGTGCAAAACAAAACAGACACAGGCAATAGATCCCCGACTGCAGCTGGAGGTTCTCCAGTCTCCATGGGATGAACAGTTAATTGCAGATATGCCATTGTGATGTTAGTCTGCCAGTTTAGGGACCATGTCTTCTGTTATGCTTCCCAATGAAAGAAGCCTGTGGTTTCAAGTCTTCCATCTTTGTTTTTCATCCAACTCAAATTGCCAAAAGAGGAGTCTTCTGTTGAGCAACACAAGGAGGAGTTTCCCAACTCAAGCCAGATCCATAAGGGGGATGTGGGGAAGGTAGTAGAACTCGAGTGATCCAGTGTCTAGGAAAAAAAGCAGGGCTTCAGTAAGAAATGTGTACAAGTACTCCTCAATTTATGACTGGTCTCTTGATGACTGTTTGAAGTTATAATACATTCGAAAGTTACCTTACTTACAACCCATTCTTGAAGTTATGGTTGCCATCCCACCCGTGGTTACATGATCACATTTTGGTTACTTGGCGACCAGCTCATATTTACACTGGGTTGCAGCATCCTATATCATGTGATCATGTTAGCAACTTTTCCCCCATTTTCTGGCAAAAAACACCCAGTAGATAAAATGGGTTCACACTTAATAACCACATGGTTTACTTAAGGAATGTGGTGACTTGCTAAAAACAGTCATAAAATCGAGTCTGGTAATGTGGCACCTTGACTTTTGACCAAAATTTTGGTCCCAATTGTGATTGTAAATCAAGAACTACCTGTAGTGCAGGAAGACACGGAAGTCTGTTTTAATATTGCTTCCGTTAGCATTTTCTAATTGCCAGGTACTTAGACTCAGTCTCATTCTAAGTAATTCCAGTTATGATAATTTGTTTCCTCAATTGGAACATCCATCCTATTCTAATATATATGTAGTACATGCACATCTGTTACCTCTGTCTTTCGACACCCAGGAAAATCTTCCAGTTGCCCATTGGACCAAAGCTGTATGGATTTCGAAATATCTAGAACCAAGAGAAAAGGAATGAAATGCTATTCAATTATTTTGATTCTAACTCAAGTATTCTTCCTCTATGGAGGAGAAAAAGTGTGTATGCATTTGTGTGATTGGCAAGGACATCAGATATTTAACAAAACTGCATACAAGGCAACTTTAAAATGTACAATAAAAAAAGCTCATGGTAATTGGCATTGAATTTTTGTGCTAGAAGTGTTAACCATAGTAAAAGAAAATGTTCTTGAAAGAATTTTTTGTCCTCAAAACTCCCTGTATCTTGATCTGAGCTTTACTTGATAAATTCTAAATTATAGGAGAGACCATCAAAAATTACAGAAGCAATCAACTGAGAAAAAAAATAGTTAAACCCTTTACTAGAGGATGATAATGTGTATATAGAATTCTAAATGCATTAAAATAACACCAATAAAGTAGCATGAAATTTAAAGTTATCATGAACTGCAGTGTAAAAAGTGCCTTGTGTTCCTAAAAGACAGAAAAGTGAAACGGGCAAATCTAAAATATTTATAGGTTTTAAGAGGCATGCTAAAAAGAACGTTTGGTTAGCAGCTGTTGGTCTGTCCCCCTTTTTCTTTCTCCCTTATGGAAATTCCCTTACCTTGCCCTTTTTCTGTAGCCTCTTTTTTTCTTTGCGATTGATGTGTCTTTCAATGCTGGTCTCGCCACGGGTGATGAGGGCTGAGTGCCAGAGCATGAGGGCACCCAATGCCAAGGCTACTGAACTGAGGGAAACAGTTTAAAAAACAAGGAGGTCAAACTCTGCTGAGAGGAATACTTGTAAAAATGAGTGGTGGAGCACCATGCAAACTGGGATATTCCAAGATTGACTTGGCAGCACCCTAAAAGTTTCCCGAAGTAGCTTTTTTCCCCTCCCAACACTTTCCATCAAAGAACTGGATCAGTTACCTGCAGAGGACCCAGGCGTACACTATGCTCTTGTGGAAAGCTCGCTGGCGGAAGGAAAAGGTGGGTGGTGGTGTCTGAGAGTAAGTCTGCAAATAAGAGCAAATGTTGCCACAATTGCAGGGAAGAATGCAGGGAAGAGAAAGCAGTGGCCCGAGCCAGAAGCTGCCAAGGGCTTTCTAGGACGAACAAATGAAATGGAAAGCACAACAAGCAAGCTTGATATATTTTTAAGACACAAAGACTATGGTCATGAGAGAGATGGGCAGAGCACTGGGACCCAGGACACATTTTCCTTTCTCCCCATTAGCATTTGTCTTTCAAAAGCAGACAAAACATCTGGTTTGGGAAATATCCCCTTCATGTATAGGGATAAAATGCCAGTTGAATAGTGTTCCATAGCTCCCTTGTGAGGAAGAATGGAAGGCGTGTGTCTGCCCAGGAAATTAAAAGTGAATTGTTGTGACAATCACTTCTGTAGAATTGGAATGGAACTAAAATGGCAAACTCCCATAATATGCCCTGTACTGTCCTTGATTTGAACAGCTGATGAGCAGGTACCCCACCTGATTGGCTGTCACGTGCAGTTTCTCCTTGTCAAGTAGTTTCATTTTCTATCGGATGGAAAAAAGGCCACCAGTTACCCTCATTTAATTCTTGGCCTATATGCACCCCTGCTGCATAGGGCAGCACCTCTGCAAGTTTCAAGGCCTTTTCCCCTAAAGAAAACAGGCTGCCTCCTGTGCTCACCTCAATGGCAGCATAAGCTTCCCAGAACATGTCCCAGCCACTGATACTGCTGTAGATGCAGCCCATGGTCATGAAAAGCATGAAGGAGAAGAAATAGCGATGATTGTAGTGTCCCACACAGTTGTTAAGCCATGCTGTCTCTTCAGGTTAAAGATCTTTAACTCCAGGGAGAAAGCCAACCTTTTCCCATTTACAATGGCCCAACCTACAAATGCTATTCACACCTAATTCCCACAGCATTCATTTGGACCTTCAGTGTGAACCACTTGTGTTAAAAAGAGAAGGTGTCAAACTTTTTCCTGATGCATGTCATCAATCACTTGTTTTGGACAATTATTTTCAAGAGATTCCATTCTGTTTATGGGAACAGAACCACTTAGATTTCCTCAACAAACAATCCACCTGAACCTGATCCTTTATCCTTAGTTCTATTACAGACCTGCAAAAGGATACGGCAGTGATGGTCCATCTTCAACACACACCTGTGGGAGGGAAACAGCATTAATTTTAATTACAGAAGGGTTGTTGATACGCAGCGTAACTATTTAACAAAGGAACAGTTCAAGCATAGAGGTGAAAAAATAAACCAGAGGCTGAGTTGTATATTACCCCTTTAGTAGAGACTTAATGGACCATGAACATTATTTCTCAGTCTTGGGAATAATAATAATTTATTAAGCTTTATACTACCCAACTCTCAATAACTCTGATTGACTCTTAACAATCCAGAAAATTATAATAAAATCCAGAAAATGAAAGAAATAAAAAATGGCAAGTGTGATGGTGAGAGGTTTCACTCTGCCTGGGTAAAGAACCAGATCTTCATGGCTCTTATAAACAGCAGAATTGGGGTTATCCAAATCTTGGGGGCGGTGGGGACGGACCTCTTCCAGAGTGTGGTTGCTGCTATTGAAAAGTCATCCTTCTGAGGTTCTGAGAAACAATCTCAAAGAAACTAGGAACATACCAACTGCAGGATTGAACTAACCAGGCAGCAGTGATAGAACACAGCCAGTTGTTCAAATAACCCAGCCCTATGCCATGCGGGCTTTATAGATAACAACCAGCACCTTAAATTGCATCCAAAAGCAAACTGGAAATCAGTCCAGCTGACGTATTATGATTAATAACAAAGTATGTGTTGATTTTATTGAGTACTTTATAATTATTAATATCACAAAAGCTAATGTTAGTTTCTGTGCCCAAAGATAAGACTATGTGTACTCTACAGATGCATAATCACAAATAAAATATACAGTGTTAGCTGTCTGAAAAGGCTAACTTTCATTTCTAAAAACTGAAAGCAAATGTTTGGTCTTTATTGCTTTAGGTGATGAAATTAAATATTTTAAATTGCTGAAGAGTGCAAAAAATTCAAATTCACCAACAGGAGAGAAGTAGATTCAGATTTAAAGCTAGAATCTATTTGTAATCCCAGCAGTAACAGAATTTGTACAAGATCGATACATAGGAATCTATCAGATTTGTGTAATCTTTTTCTCTTACAAACAACCCTGCTTTATGTGTCAGTGCAAATTTTACTTTGGAAAAAAATTATCCAAAATTTTTATAATGCAGCTGAAACACAATATAGGGACCATTAGACTGCACTGATGATGTTACCTAGTTGGATAATGAAACGTCTGCAAGAAAACACCCAAGCTCAGTGACCATTCAGGACTCCACAATTCAACCCTGAGCTACAAATACTCTCTTCTAAAATTAGATTTGTACTCATGCACAACAGAACAAAAGCCCACTGCTTAAGCCAGTCAGTCCTACTGATGAGGCAATTATGAGATTAAAAAATGCCACCATAAACACTTCACTTCTACCTCAGAGAAACTTTGCACCATATAAATACATGCATTGGTGCTTATGTATTATTCTAAGTCAACTATTTAAGCAGTTGGTTAAAATATAACAAGCAGGAATATACTAAAGGGAAATTGGCAATCAGAATGAAGACTAACAGATTCTTAAGAATTTCTGCTAGACAAGAGTTGTATGCCTAATATTTCATGTTCACATATTTGCAGAATCAAACCTAATTAATAATTTTCATAATTTGAGAGGAAGCAGCAAGAAATGAAACTTGTAGAACCTCATATAGGGTCACCATATGCCTTGCAGCAAAAGAGGCCAAGAGTAGAGTTTTTCAAAGGTTCTCCAATAACAAGGATGACCCCCAAAAGAGCACAGAAAGCAGGAAAGAATTAAATGAAATACAGGTTTGACACAATGATGGCTCACCTGTTGCAGATGCTACAGTGGTGGGTACGGGCAGGTTTGGGTGCAATGCATTTCCTGCATATTGACACAGCAGCAAGATCATTCTTTGGGTGCTGTAGGAAGGCAAAAGCAGCAGTTTTTGAGCATGGTGGAGCATTGCTTCTCAGACTTTTGGCTAAAATCAATTGTAAGTATTGTTGAGTAGCAAAGATGTTGCCTTTTCATTCTTTTCATTCTTACCAAAGATAAATCTGGGGGACGGGGGGAGATGACATGCTGTGAACAACTCCAGCTGTCTTTGGTCCATGACATTTCATAATAAAATGACTAGTGGTTGGGTTTCTACAACATATTTATCCATAGCTAACTGAGTCCAATGTTCCGGATTTACACAACACATTGAATCATAAGTTAACCATATGGTTTGCATAACATATAAGACTGAAATGTGGCTGGCTGGAAGATAGTTCAGTAAGTTGTGTGAACCCAGGTAGACAGAAAAAAAGGTTGGAAACCATGCTAAACATCCCTGCTTATGAACCTAAAAGAAATATAAAATACTAAAAGAAGTCCAAATAAAAATATTAAAGCCTCAGTCCTACCTGTGGTGGATAACCAGGGTGAGTAGTGATAGCCATGTAGTAATGGAAAACAATCATGACAAGGTTCCAATGGCCATAGATAATGTGCCAGAAGATCCAGGGAATGGAATAGGTCTGGAGAATCACTGGAAGGAGGCAAATGTACACTATGCCCACCACAGAAGTGGTCAATGTTATCACCAGAGCCACAAACACCTGTTGAAGGGATAAAGGAATTTGAGCTAGCAAGACACTATATTCCAAGTTGTCCCTTTGGAAGGGAAAGGATGTGTGGCAGATACATTCCCTTATTAAACTCTTGTTTTCTGGGAAGCCGAAAGAGATAATAGTTAACAGATTCTATGAAGTCCTAATGCCACGTCCTCCCGCAACTTCAGTTCTTTTTTTAATCTCCTGGCTTTACTTAGCAGTTTGAACTAGCTATGTATGTAGCTTGAAAACTGGAGGTGTAACTTTATTAATACAGAAAATATCTCACAAGCTCCCAATTTTGTTTTGTTTTTCTAAGTACTCACCACTCCAAACCAACGAGTGACATGATCTACCAGCCAGTATATAGGCTCAAAGAGGGCATCAAGAGCTGTGTCGCCATCAGCAAAAGAGTTGTAAAACAGAGAGCGCAAACAGAGATGCCCGTATAGCCACAGTTGTTCCACTTGCTGGGCCAGCCAGAACCGGCGCCACTGACCTATCCGCAAACACTTCAGGAAGAGACGCATGACAGCGGAGTACATCCGCCGGCGACTCCTCATCCCTGCATCTCAGAACCTGAGAAGAAAGGAGGAAGTGTCAAAAAGTATTTAACAGGGCTTAGTGACGAAAACATTGGCACCAGACATTCAGAGCAGTGCTCTGGGTACTGCTCCATCATCATCTTGTTAGGTAATGCCCACTGCGAGTAGGTGAAAAAATCTTTGCAGTCATGGTTAGCATTGTGGCTGGGGAATCACTCACTTTGGATGTCTCCAGTGCAGCATTAATAGAAGAGTTATGCCCTCTTCCATAATACCAATGGGTATAATAACACAGTAATAAAGGTTGTGACTTTGCTGATGCTTCTGCTTACTTTCCTAGACTGAACAGCAAGATACCTTGTGTGAACATATGCATATTGTATTCAGAATCAGAAGGTGCTCAGAAGTTGCTCTACAATTGCCCAAAGAGCACATCTTTTATGATTGTGTTTGGGTTTCTTTTTCCCCTGCATAACTGCAGAGAACCATAATAAAGGGAGAAAAAGGACTAATTCAGAGGAAGCCAAAAATATATCAAATGGTGAGGATATTAGAGCTGATGAAACTGGCATGGTCTGAAATTGTAATCCAGGATTAGGCACCTCTCTGACATATTGGACATCAGTTCTCCATAATCTCTAGCCAAAGCAAACATCATTTAAACTGCTAAGGAATAACTAGAACTTAGCCCGTTACTCTTGAATAGGATACACTGTATAGAACACTTTTAGATTTAAGAACAAGTAATGTAGCTAGACATTTTTCTAAGAAATCATTGCTTTCATTCCTCATTCATGTTTTTATCTCTATCTTTTCTAAATACCAAAGTGTTCCATAATCACCAATCCCTCTCAAAACTAATCTTTTCCTTGGCATCTCTGCCTCACTTGAGCTAACCATCCCACTTAGACTAGCCTATGGCCACCAAGGAAGGCCAAATGTTTAAAATATGACTTTTACCTGTTTGTAGAACTCCAGTATCAAGCAGCTACTAATCAAAAAACAAGAAGGAACTTGAGCTGGATCAGCTCTGGAGAAAACTGATCTTGGCCAATTAATATTAAGTGAGAATGACTCTGGGAAGTCCTCTGTGGGAGCCAAAAGCATCCCAGTAAGGTGATGCTATGGCAGATCAAATTAAATTTTAGCCAATGTAAAATTAGACCTACATGTTTCTGTCTAAAACTGCAGCAACTCTTACTTATGCCAACAAAGTCTTAATATCTCTCTCTTCTCCCAGTTCTTATTTCAAACAAGAGTTCTGCTATAGTCAATAGAAAGCATATTATTTATTCTTAACTTTATCCCTACATATTGAGTGGAATTCTTTCTTTGGTATTGAGGAACCTCATTCTGAAGTTTGATGATAATTCACCAAGTGCAGGAGTGTAGCTTCCTGCTAAATTCCAGAAGAAACCAAACAAATAAATATGTGGAAAGCTTTAGGTTTGCAAAAACAATCTGAAAATTATAAACAATAAAGATCTGCTATCCTGAAAAATCTAAATCTGTCTGCTTGCATTCCATTATTGCCTCAAATTCTCTGGTTTTCCACTACTGATTTTAAATAAAATAATGCCCTCCTCCAAGTATTAAAAGGGTGCCAACCCTTTGTAAAGAGACAACATGACTGCGCAGATTAAGCAGGGATATCAGTTTCTCACACAAAAATATTTCATGGTGGGTCCAGAATTACCTGAATCTGCTTCATTTGGCAGCTGTAGGAACTGTAATATTGTAGCAGAGTTCTTGCTGTCCAAAAAATTATCCACTAAAAATCAATGTTGTCAGATCGTTGTATAATTGCTGTATAATATTCACAAAGAACAGATCTCAATTTTCTTGGGGTAGGATATTTAGAGGGAAGATCAGAAGACCCCTGGTAATTCTTACAGGACAAAATGCTTACATTAATTCATTAAGCACAAGTAGGCTACAGAAAAAATAATATAAGCATATACCGAATATTTACTAACACACTTAAGTATTTTGTCTTCCCGTCCTTGTCTTTTGCCAACCAAATTTACACCAAATACCCACGACATAACAGAACCGCGAAGAAGAGCCAATGGACCGCTTTCTAAAGGTTGTAATACTTCCTGATTCTTGGGAGTTGAACAAGGTGTGCTCGGGCTGTAACTCCGCCTCTGTGCAAAGCTCAGCTACTTAGGCACACATATGACTCTGGCAATAAAAATCGCAGATGGGGAAGGAGAAGGAAAAGAATTGTGGCATCTATTCATCGGAATCTTTGGCGAAGGCCAAGGCTTAGAAGCACGTCTGCTTCGGCCAATCGTCCTTTTACAGATGCGAGAAAACAAAGCATCCTAAAGAGGTCTTGCCCGCATGCATTTCAAGGAGGCAGCTAGGCAATTCTTCGGCCAGCGAAGGAGACTTCGTCCCAGTTTCGTATCACAGCAATAAAGCAACATCAACGCCAAGAGCACGGTAACGATCAGATACTTCAGCAAGAAGGCTAAGCCCTAAACAGCAATGCAGGAACTTCTGGAGGCGCCAGCCGGTGGAAACCAAAGACGTGGGAAAAGGCCGTTTACCAATAGACATCGCTGTAAAATCGGTTTCCTTCCAACTCTTTCCCGCTTACCTGGAACTGCCATTTTTGGGGCTCAATCAAGCCCGCTCTATAGACCTCTCCTCGACAATTGCAGCCTTCCCGGCATCATTTTTTTTCCTCCTTATCCCTATTCGCACATGCGCGACTACACGTTGGCTAAGCTAAATGAAACTACACTTCCCGTCATCCAATGCGCTTCAATGGCCATTTTTTCCCCACCGGCCTCCTAGTTACGGTTACTGTGCGGCAACATCCGAGGTTTGGTCGTGGGCTGCTATTCAGGAGAACGCGTGCTTGGAGGAAGTCACGTGAGCGTGGAATGGCCCAATGAGAATTCCAACCACCCGCGGGGAAGAGGCGGCCTAGCGCGAAGACCTTTCCGCCGTCCGGCATGGTTCCTGCGCTGTACTGTGTTCCTGGTGGGTGACCGGGAGAGGGCGGGAGGCGAGCCGCTCTAGGAGGGACCGTTCCCGAGTTGAGCGCTAACTTCTTGGGCTCGGCTCCAGAGAGCCTTGCGCGTAAAATGTCTGGCATTCGGTTTAGCCCCAGAGCGAGAAGAGGCTGAATTTGGGGCTCTGTGAGTTGGTTTGTAGGACACGGATCGTTGGATTTGTTGGGTGTCGGAATCTGTTTTAGTTCATAGAATATATCTACGAATGTAACTGGAAGGGATCTGCTAGATCATCCAGAGGATCAACCCTCTGTTCAGTGGATGAATCCTCTTCTTTCCCCCAACAAATGGTCATTCGACCCTCTCTAGTAAAGGGACCACTTTCACAATTCTAGGTAGAATATTATTTATGCATTTTATCAGTCCTCACCATCTAATCTAGCAGCTTCTCCAGTGGTTTAGATAGGTGCTTCGGGAAAGCTTTCAACCAGAGCATTTTGTGTACTTGGATTTTCAGAAAACCTTTACATTTCTTCAATGGCTCTTGAGTAAAGTTAGCAGTAATGGAATAAGAGGACCTATTCCTCCTACAGGATTGTAAATTAATTAATAAATCAAAGCAGAAATTAGAAATAAATTGGCTTTTTTTTCCTGTGAAGGCAAGTAAGAAGTGAATTCTCCAAGATCCCATGCGAGGACCAGGTCTTTTAAGCTTAACTGTTAATAATCTTAAACATAAGTACAGAGCTGCCCAGGTTTACAGATGATACTAAAATGTTTAGGATAATTGAAACCAAAAGTGATTATGAAAACCTCCAGAATAATCTGTTTAAAATGGATAAATATCTAATCAAGTATGATTCAATTAAATCACTTTTAGGCAAAACACCATAACTGTACAAAGAAAGAAATTCCAGTCGACATGATCTTGGAATCAGTGGATAAGTCAGTGAAGATATTAACTCTTTGCATGGCAGCTGTGAAAATATAAACTTCATACTAGGACAGGAGTCTGAAACCTTAAACACTCAAAGAGCCATTTGGACCTGTTTCCCACAGAAAAGAAAACACCAGGAGCCACAAAACCTGGGTGGGCGTGGCCAACTCAACATCACTCTCACCCAGTCACGTGACATGCCAGCCACACCTACCCAGGGTTTGTGGCTCCTGGTGTTTTCTGTGGGAAATGGGTCTGTGTCTGTCTGTCTGTCCCTCCCATTTCTATTTTTCTCTTTCCCCCTCTCTCTTTCTCTCCCTTTTTTTCCCTCCCCTTCTCTCTCATTTGTTTCCCTCCCTTTTTCCTCTCTCATTCTCTCCCTCCAGCGCTCTCTCATTTCTCTCTCCCTCTCCTCTCTCATTTGTTTCTCTCTTTTTCCTCTCTCTCATTCTCTCCCTCCATCATTTTCTCATTTCTCTCCTTTTCTCTCTCATTTCTCCCTCTTGCTCGTGTGCATGAGGCAGGATACCCTCTCGTGTGCATGAGTGGGGATACCCTCAAGCGAGCGGCCGGGCTTGGCCAAAGTGCAGCGAAGGCACACGGAACGGGCGGGTTGACCGGCTGATGGGCGAGCGTTTGGCGAGGGCGTTCCGTCTTTCTCTGAGCCTGATCCCAGGGGTGGGCGTGCAAGGTTCGGCGAGGCCAGCCCCCTTTTCCCGCTTCCCTGAGCTTCTTTACTCCTCCAGCTGAGTGGTGCCACCTGCGGCTTTTATTGAAAAGTGTCTTCCGGGGACTAAAATTTCCGCATGCAAGGTTTAAAACTGCCTAGAGGACGCTTTTCAATGAAAGGTGGCGGCGGCACCACTCAGCTGGAGGAGTATAGAAGCTCAGGGCAGTGGGAAAAGGGGGCTGGCCCCACCAACCCTCATGCCCACCCTGGGCATCAGGCTTGGAGAAAGGCGGAGTGTCCTTGCCAAAGACACTCACCCGTCAGCCGGTCAACCCGTCCATTCCACTTGCTTTTGCTGCGCTTTGGCTGAGCCCGGCTGCTCGCTTGAGGTATCCCTGTTCATGCGCGCCCTCCCAGCAACAACTGTCCAGAAGGTTGCATGAGAAGGAGGAGGGTCATCTTTGGGGAAACCACCACCGTGGCTCGTGCTCGCTCCTGAGCTGTGGGCCTGTCCCCCTTTCTGTTGTACCCTCCTCCTGGATCCCGATCCCATTCCCACCCCACTAGCCCTTGCATTAGCGAGATTGGCATCGGCCACGGCTGGGTTGGGCCAGTGTCTCAGGGCAGAGAGCAGGTTGTGTGACCGGGTTGGCTGGGAGACGCAGGAGAGCCGCGGGTTGCTGACACCCATAGTAGGAAATCATTAAGAAACAGGTGAAAATAAAACTGGCACATTGTAATACCTATAGACAAGTCTTTGATATGCATTTATAGTGTACAGTTCTGGTTGATACATTTTGGGAAAAATAGATGGAAAAAGTGTAGAAAAGGGCTGTCAAAATAAGCAGAGTGATAAAACATCTTCCCAATGAATAAAAAAACTAGAACTTGTAGGATTCTTTACTTTGGAAGGTCACTTGAGTAGGAACATGTTTAAGATGTACAAAATCATGCATGCCATGGAAAAAGTACAAAAACAAAAGTGTCTCTGCCTTAAAATATTAAGATTAGGGCCATCCAATGAAGCTGGTTGGAAAGATGTTTAGAACTGACAAAAGAAAGCATTTTTCTACATAGTGCAAAATTATGTTGTGGAATTAATTACAGGATGTGACAAAGATAATTTATTTGGATGTTTTAATGGGGGGATTAGTTAAATTCATGGATGACATCAATCAGACTTCTAGTCTTGAGATATATTGTCACCTCCAAATTAGGAGCTACATGCCTGTAGATACAATGCCATCTGCTTGAAAACATTTCAGAGATTTCTGCTTGGCCACGGTGAGAAACAAAGTGTTGGATTAACCCATGGCCTGATCAGGTGGGTTTATTCTTGTGTTTTTATGTTTTTCTTTACTCATTTATTCTATCAGTAGTAACTATTTGTATTACACACATAGAGGAAGTAATTTCTAGTGAGAGCAATCAGACATGAGGATTTAGAACATAAGGTGTAGCAGTGGGAAAATAAGATGCTTGGCTTGTGCTCTATTTCACAGGAGAGCGACTCTGCAGTTTAGAGGAAGGAACCCCTGGGAATGGTACCTACACACGCCATGGTTCTATCTTTGCCTCTTTGGCTGGTTGTTTCATGAAGAAAAGTGAGAATGGCATGGTGAGAATCAAGTATTTCTACATAGAAATACTTAACTTCTCAATTGTGACTGGGATTTCAGTTGTAAGTCGTGCATGTCAATGGACCTGATTTTATTACCATTTTTACAGCAGTCATTAAGCTAATCATGTAATTGTAAGTCCAAATCACATGTTCGTTAAATGAATCATGCGGTTATAAGTCTGAATCCAGAAACAGCAAAAGATGCTGGGAACCAGTAAAAATAACATTGTAAATTGTGGCCGCACAATTGCAGGACGCTGCAACCAGTTGTAAATTTGAACCTGTTGCCAAGTGTCCAAAATGCAGTCATATGATGGGGAGGGGGGAGAATGCAACATTTTATAATGGCCAGAAGTGTTTTATGGGCTGTAAAGCACCTTTTCCACGACCTTTATAATTTATGAAACATCATTGAACAAGGACTGCATGTAGCGATGTGTGCTGTGGATGACAGTGGGAGGGATAATAATAAGGATTCCTTGCCTTGAATGACATGACATACTGGCAATCCAGAAGGGGTTGGACTTCAATTTATCTCTTGGTGGTAGCTCAATACTCAATGAATGATTGAATCATGCTGGTTTTGCACCCTCTCTACAGCTCCCAGTAATCTCTGTGATGAGAGATGTGGAATCTCAGCTACTGCCTGATGTGGGAGCCACAGTGACATGCAAGGTAGCCTCAGCAGATCTACCTAATAATTTCATTGTTATTTTTAATCCAGCTATTAGTGTTAAGAAAATAAAAGGTAATACAAATAGATAGAATGCTATATTTACCCATAAGTGAAGAGTAAGGGTTTTTTCCTTGCAGATCATTCATCTTTAGAAGCTGTTGTTAGATGTGCTATCGTGATGAATGAAACAAATTAGGCTTTTGTCTAATCTCTCTCGTATTGGTTAAATATGGGATCATCTTCCCTACAGTAAAATGAGTATGTGAAACCTAGATCACAATTATAATCATAATATATTGCCAGTGTTGCTGTCTGTATTTGTTTTTAAATGTTTTTAGTTGTTCAGTCTCTGCATTCAATATTTAGCAGAGCCACTGTGATATTGCGGAAAGAGAAAAGGCTTCTATTTCCCAGCTTGGAGATTAGCTTGGTTGTTTCACTATGTGGAACTGATGCTATCAATTACAATCCTGAAGTTATAAGAGAGAACTGATTGTTGCTTAAAAGTTGCTTTCTCTCCTTCTCTTTTCCTCTTCAGGTTTGCAGTATTAATTCTCGTTTTGCCAAGGTGCATATTTTGTATGTTGGTTCTACACCATTAAAATCCCCATTCCGTGGAACAATACGGTATGAAGAAAACTTGTTTGTGGGCATCTTTTGAAGATGGCATTAGAATAAGCCAACTACAGTATGTTAATACTCCATCTCATTCTCATTATTGATATTTGAGTGATAATGAGAATTGGAAATATTGTTGGTTCTAAAGCTCTGCTGATTATCTATAGTCTTTTCATATAATTAGCTAACTCTTCTTTCTAAATTATACCATTACACAATATACATGTTTTATTTTATTTATTTATTAAATTTATTGATGCTCACCTAACCACCAGGGTAACTGGGTGGTTTATAATATTAGAAGATAAAATCTTACAAAGCCTCTATGCAGTAGAAATGTAAATCACTGTAACTAAAAAATGGGGAGGGAGTAGGATGCACAGGGCTTGGAGATAAAGTCCCTTGTTCTGTAAGATTAGTTGAAGAGGGGAGAGAAGAAAATGGCAACATTATGATTTCTTCTTCTCTTCCATTATAGCAGAGAAGATATCCGAGCTACAGAAAAAGACAAGGTCAGATGGCTTTATATTTGGTTATATCAGATGAAGAAAATATGGCAGAGAAGCAGGGTTTTTAACGTATATGAACACACAGAAATGTTCAATCATTTTATTCCACATGTATTGGTATAGTTTTCAGGAGATGGCTAACACTTGTTAGGAACAAAAAATTAATGCAAGTTGTGTATTTGGAGTAGTAGTGATTTGATTCCTATGGGTAAGAATACAGGTGGTTAACAACCACTTGTTCAGCAACCATCTGAACTTATAGAGGCATTGAACAAGCGATACTTTATGACCACTCCTCAAAGTTCCATCTGTTGCAGCCTTTACATAATCATGATCCAGTCACTTGGCAAATGGCTTGGATTTTGGACAGTTGATCGTGATTTGCAACCATCCCTGCTGGTTTTCCCTAAGCAAAGTCAATAGGGAAGCTGGATCACATGAGGTCCTGGCTTAACCACCCACAATAATTCGCTTAATGGCAATAACCAGGGACTGCTGGGAATGCCATTGCTAAAGAGTAGGGTCACATGACATTGCACTTTACATTGCTTAGTCATGCAAATTCCAGTCTCAATTATTGTGGTTAAGCAAGGGCCACCTGTATCTTACTTCAGAATTTTTTAAAAATGTCATAATTATTTCAAACCTTTCTTAATCCAAGCTTCATTGCTATATTTGCTAGAGAATTTGTCCCTTGAAATTGTCCTCGCAGTTTGACATTTGCCCTCTCTTTCCCCCTACTTTAGATAGAGGTTTACAAGAGTTTCCGCCCAGGAGATATTGTTTTGGCCAAAGTTGTATCCTTTTTCTGTTATTATCTTTATGTTTACATTTCTGATTTTCTGTGGAAATTTTCAGACATTTTTCCTTAACCTGTGGGACTAGATCTCTTTAGGGGATGCACAATCAAATTATTTGCTGACCACAGCAGAAAATGAGCTGGGGGTAGTGGTGGCTCATAGTGAAGCAGGTAAGAACAATTGTCTTCTGAATAAACTGAAAAACAATAGCTTAAATGTACACTGGCACCTTTTTAAGTTTCAACTCCCTGCAGATGTGATTTTGTAGGAAATATCAGGTATGCCATGTCACTATCTAAATGGAAAAATCTAGAATAATATCCAGTCCACATAAATAGCTGTTTTTCAGTGTCAAGGTGAAAGCTATCCATCATGGGAGTCGTTTTGACCTGGAATTACAGGTAGTCCTCAACTTACGACCACAATTGATCCCAAAAGTTATGTTAAGTACACATTTCTTAAGTGAATTTGCTCCATTTTATGACTGTTCTCGCCACATTTGTTAATTGAATCACTGCAGCTCTTAAATTAGTTAACACAGTTGTTTAAGTGAATCTGGTTTCCCCTGTCAGAAGGGCACAAAAGGGGATCACATGACTCTAGGATGCTGCAATCATCATAAATCTGAATCAGTTGTCAAGCATCCGAATGTAAATCATGTGATCAGGGATGCTGTGATGGTCATAAGTGTGAAAAATGGTCATAAGTCACTTTTTCAGTGCCATTGTAACTGAACGGTCACTAAATGACCTGTTGTAAGTCAAGGACTACCTGTACTGAATTTAAAGATAGGCAAGTTGTGGCATCAGAAATTAATTGCAGCGTAATTTTCAAAAGCAAATTACTTCCCCCTCCCCCCCAAGAGGATATGTCTATATAAATATTGACTTTTTTTGATCTCAGGTCTACAGATGGTGCCAATCAGCTGGTGTGAAATGCAGTGTCCCAGTACACATGGCAAGGAGCTGCGCAAAGTAGCCCGAGTTCAGCCTCAATTTCTGCAGACATAGTGAAAGATGCACACACCAAAACATACAACTGGTAGCAGAAAAGATTAATTCCGGGAGAAGAACCAGAGGAACTTGAAAGAAAAAAAAGCAACTTCAAGAATGCAGAGCTTTTTAGTGGACATCATGATTAGACCATTTTACTTTTAATTTTGTAATCTAGTTTTATTGTTTTATAATTCAGAAAATTTTCTGCTCTGATTTCTGCCTTCAATTGAAGCAGCTAAACTCTGCTTTAGAAGAGCAAAAGGACAACAAGAAAACAATCCATAAAGGCTGCCTGCCCGCATTTTCCCTTGCAAATTACAAGTCGTTGGCCTGTCCAGGAAGTAAGTCTAAATCAATATCCATTTTTCTTCAAATATACTTTAATTGAAAGCCCTTTTGAATCTCAAGTTGTCTCAGTGTCACAAAGAAAGATGGGATAAAAACTAGGAACTTGATTAAAAAATGTTAAAACTGTATTTTGGCTTATGGAAACATTAGATTTACATAAAATTTATTGTGTTGGGGAGAAGTAGACTTTCCTGCCAAACTACTGAGGTAGTCTATACAGTGGCACTCAAGTCTCTGGCATATAAAATTATGCAACTTTGCATCTTTTGACAGCATATATGATAGCGAGATATGCAAACTCCCAAATAATACACATTTCAGCATCCTTCCATGCTTAAACTTTGGAATTGTTTCCAGGTGTGAATGCAAAACAGATATTCTTGACCATGATTTTTTTCAATAAAATCCCACATCAAAAATGTTTTTTTCCACCTATCCATGTCCTTGTATTTCCTGTACATATTATATCTTATTTTTGACATCACCTGGGATTGCACAATATTTTTCAGTCAAAGTGTTGTGTATAGCCTTGGAGTGGCATTTGAGCCATACAAATGAATTTTCCCCCCATATATTTATTCTGGCCCTGTTTTGTGGGAGTGTGGCTTCTGACAGGTATGTATAGTCATACATCTGTACTCCTGGTTTGAATTTCTCTCACAGGAGATTTGTTTCACCTAAAATTGGCAACTCAGGTAATGTTCTTCATTGGAATAGTTACAGATTTCTTAATACTATATTAATATGCCACTTTTACAAGTAAAACAGACACGGCAGCTATTGCACATAATTCCTTTATTTTACTGAGACTAGGGCAAATTCAGCCATTGTACAGTGAACTTAGCTCTAGTGTAAATCTGCCATCCATAAGGCAGAGACAATCACACAGACTATGGGGTAGAAAAGCAACGTGATGATACACAGTATCAGGGTTTACTGGCACTACACAAAGTTATTGGATCACAGGTGGAAATTCCAGAGTGGGAGCTAGTCCTTTCTAGTCTCACCCTTCCTTCCTACATTCAGAAGGCAATGAAATAAGAATTGGCTTTTCATCTAGCTTAAGTGAAATGGCGTGCTGCTTATGCAAAATTAAAGAAAAAATAATAAGTGAAAATGGTCCTTGCAACCATCCTGAATGGCAAAACCAAATGAAGCAATACTTGACTAACTCTCACATAAAGACAGCAAAGGTTCCCTTGAGAAAACCTTGGTCTCCCCTTCAGCAGCACTGAATTTCATTGCTTTAGGATTTCTTTCTATCAGTAACCCTGCTGATCTATGGTCCACACCTCTAAAATATCTAGCCAGATCCTGCTGGAGAAATGTGAATGTTGAAGGATAAGCCATGGCTCTCATAAACTTCACCATCTCTGGCTCTTCAGCCCTGTCCCTTGAGGCATGTGCTAGGAAGGGGAAAGAGGGGCTATGCTACTGATTACTTTGCCTGCCCTCATTTCTTAACTTTGCCCTGAGCTGCCACAGCTTCCATAGCTTTGCGGACAGTCTCCTCATCTCCCAGGAATTGCATTGGCTTGATAGGCTTCAGATTTTTGTCCAGCTCATAGACTATTGGTATTCCAGTGGGCAGATTGAGTTCCATGATTGCTGCCTCAGACATTCCTGCAAAGAATAACATATATGAAAATGTATGACAAGGTAAAAAGCTTGATTATATTACTCCATTCAGGACCAATTACCAGAGAACTTTGGTTCAACTAACTTTTTAGACTGAGTTAGGTTTAATCAGTATTTGTTCCCAAGTTACAAACAGAATACTCACCTTCTAGATGTTTCACAATGCCTCGGAGACTGTTACCATGGGCTGCAATGAGCACTCGCTTGCCTTCCTTGATCTGAGGAACAATGTCGTCATTCCAGAAGGGCAGTGCCCGGGCAATAGTATCTTTCAAACTCTCACATGTAGGTAACTGATCTTCAGTAAGGTCAGCATAGCGGCGATCCTGGAAAAGGAAACGCAGTGGCAACTTAATCACAGCGATTGAGTCTGTTTTCTCAAGACTTGTTATAGACTGCTGTACTTCATTTCAAAAAATGCTTTAGAAAAACTGTGTCTGAAGCTACCTGCTCGCTTGATACATACGTTAGGCACCTAAGTGCTTGTATAGGCTATTGTAATAATTTTGTAATCCCTGGTCAATGACATTTTAGATCTGCGCAACTGTGATTGCCAGCCATACGTTAGGCAATAAATAATTTTAAGGCATCTAATGAAGTTGTATAACATTAAATAATGCCTTTTTACCATCTTCAACCACTGAAAAACTGCCTTCATTATCATTCACTCGTTATTGTATTTATACCTAAACCTATCTGGATTGGTTGCCTCTTTAGTAGCCCTATTTACAGTTTAACTGTACTATGTAGCTTTCTGGTGAACTAGTCTTTAAATATGTGAAATAGTTTCTTAATTATATTACCACAGTACATGAAAACTTATTACAGTTTAAAACAGCATATGAGGCCAATGCTCTGTTTCTTAATTCACTAACAAATATTGCATAGGTGGAAAATTTCGCCAGTTTAAGAACAGCCTTGACAGTTCCCATCCATAGAATACAAACATTCATGAAAGACCAATGTCAATGATTAATTGACATTGCATGAAAGCAATCTGTATTCTAAAATTCTGCTGAAAAAACCACAGCAATGTAATCATATCCCACAGAAAGCCATAACCTAAAGAAAGACATGGCTGCCCAAAACAGTGGGCCAGTGAGAATATTACATGAGTAGAGGTCAAGAGAGATAAAAGTGAACTACAATGGAACTATTGTTTGAGTCAGAAATCTACAAAGCAAAAAGGTAAATGAAACTGCACAGTAATTATATTCTAATCCCAGCACGACAATTATTTTAAAATAACCTCAAAGCAACAGCAATCTTCACCAGATTAATAGATTAGTACTTCATCTTACCTTGCTAATGGTGTTATAAAAAGGGTGATCAGGCTCCATTGGAGGTGGAGGGATGTCAAAGGACCGCCTCCATATCTTGACTTGGGCTTCACCATGTTTAGCAGCTGTCTCAGCCTTGTTAAGGCCTGTTAGACCACCATAATGCCTTTCATTGAGACGCCAGGTCCTCACTACTGGTAACCACATTTGGTCAAGAATATCCAGCACAGTCCAGAGGGTCCGGATGGCCCTCTTCTGCACAGATGTGAAGCAGATGTCAAACTCATATTTAGCATCTGGAAGAGCCCAGAAAGTATAATACTGTAACTCATTTATCTTTACAGCAATTGTTGGTGACATACAGTTAATCCATCTTGACTCATTCAATCTGTAGTTTTGAAGTGCCCCAAACATTGTAAACTAGCATATTAATATGAAATCCTTATATATTCTCATTTGTCTGTTAATCATTTGCCATTATATGTAAAATGAGCACTTGACAAAGTATTTCAATGCAACAGATGAATGGACCCAGGGATAGAGGATTAAAATCTCCTCTTTCAGAAGCATTCTGTAGCCTCATACCCTGGTTCCTGCCACCATCTCTTTGAAAGGACATCCATCTGGCGTTCTCCAACCTAGTCCTAGTCTGATGGAAAAGGTTCTCACAATCTGAACTGCCCTTCCAGTAAAGAAAAAAGTAAGTGTGTGTGTGTGTGTATATAATTTATTAATATTAATTAATAAAATAATCACTATAGTGGCCCTTCTGGTCATGTAGCATCTTCATTTAGCATGAGACTAAGCTTTCCCTGTATGAAAATAAACTAATCTTGCAAAAGATAAAATATCTTGGGAGAGAGGTGGCTTTAACAGTATCAGATCTTCATAATCACCGTATGCTTCCTTGTTTCCTACTGCTCTAGAGTGCACAAAAATTTGATTATGCAATAATGCAAACTAATGTTATGGTGGATAAAGCAACAGTTGTGCAACATAGAAGAATGAATAAGAGCACACAAGCATGAATAATACTTGCCACGATCTCCTAAATGAAAGGTGGAATTAAAAAAAATAACTTATACAGTACAACATGCACATGTGAATGATATTAGAACTGTTGAATGAACTTTTTATTCCTTGGATACTACAACACTGAATTCAAATAATCTTGCTTTAAATAGTATTCCCAGGAAAAGGCAAAACTTACAATTTACATTCTATTCAGATGGGCTCTCAAGTCCATCAATAAATTATTTTAATATTTACATTTTTAATGCATTAACAAAAACTTTCTACAGATTTTGTAACTGGCTGGAGAGAAATCAGATGAAACTTTGGAGAGATTCCACAGTTGTGGATAATGCTGAAGGTTGTTTTCATCCTCTGAGGACTGGGGCTCTCTTTCAGGCCTTTAGGTAGGTAAAGGTAAGAGCAAGACTAGACTGTTTCGTGAACCTGCAGAGTTGCAGGTCTTAAATGTTTCCTGGCCCTCCCCCACTTCCTGCATTGGGCCCAAGCTCTACTTTCTCTGTTGCAGTACCGAATGACTCAGCTTCTGCTACATTTCCTTAACAAATTATCACTCAATTGCCAGTAAATTTAGACATCTCACTGCTGGATGCTTTCCTTGGAAATAAATATCATTGTGCCCTCACGGGCAGATGGAAATATAACTAACTCGAGGAGACTGTCGAATATGCACAGCTTGGGAGGGAGGAAGGAGCTCTTTAAAAAAGCAGCAGCGGCCACCTACTCAAATTAAAACTTCATTTTTAAAAAAAAATGCCGAATACGTGTTGGTTTTTTTTACAATCAGAACGATTTGTTCTGTTATCCTGGAGCTGAATGTCAGTAAAACCCACAAAAGGGTTCTTTGGCACGCTTCGCAAAGGTCTTGCCGGAATCACTGAAGTCCGAAAGGGAAAAGGACCGGGATCGGGCTACTGGGAGACTCCTCCCTTTCGCCTCCGGCAGGAAGGCGCCGTCTCGCGTTTCTCCGCCGAGAGGGACGAGGCTGATCGCACGTGCCCAAGCAAAAATCTCGGTCTTTTGTCCTCTAAGCAGGTTCCAGCGGTCGCAACAGAATCTGCGGGCGCCCCGGGATCATTTTCTCTAAAACGCCCATCCCCCCCCAAGCTATTTCGATCTTCCATTGCACGCTCTTAGCGTGGGATAAGGGAGCATCTTTGCCTTCGCGAGCTAATTTTACGCAAGAAAGCCCAATTTGTATCTAATTCAATGACACCGGGGACACACGCATGGGAGTATGAATTGCCTTCCAAGGCAAAAGCTTGGCCCGAAACACTGACCACCCTGGAGAGTTTGGGTTGTTTTTTAAAAAAATTCACATCAGGTGGCTGAAGTCAAAAGAATTCTCCATCCCCCGTTATTACAGGCTGCATTTATGACCTTTATAAAAAGTCCAAAATTATCTCCACAATTTTCAGAATAATTAGTCCCCGTTACACCCCCCTCCCCGCCCCAATTTTCTCGGAGTGAAAAATGAGCATAGGCGGCTCCGGCAGCCGAGCATCAACGTCCCCGTCGCTCCCTCCATCCTGCCCGCTTCCTCCCGCATCTTCACCTCTCAGCGCTTCGCCGCCGCGCCGCGCTTCTTCCTGCCCGGCTGGGCTCAAATCCGCATCGTACCAGCCGCTGAACCGATTCTCTAGGTTCCAGGCGCTCTCCCCGTGCCGAACCAAGACGAGCCTGTACGCAGCCGCCATGCTCTGAATCGGAGAGACTGAACCGGAGCGCGACGAAAGAGAATCAAGCCTCTTCTCTCTCCCACAACCAAGGACCTTTTACCGGCTAGTGCGCATGCGTCGAGAGGGGAGCCTCCAATGACTGTAGGACGCAGGCGTTCCCGTAATCTTCCAATCTATGTAGACTCTCTGCAGCTACCCGGATTGCGGGTTAATTTGGATGACTCCCACTTTATAAGGGCGGGGAAGAAGATACTTCGTTAAATTTACTCTCGATGCAGGGCGTGTGGGCCATGCACGGAACGAGCTGTTTGCATTATTGTCGCTAAGACTATAAAATGCTTTTTAAGAGGCATAGCGTATCATCCGTCCCTCAGACTCATTGCTCGTGAAGCGCCTGTAAAAATGGCGTGGCGTCAGCCGATGAGCCGCGATTGTCTCATTTTGCTCTGAAAACTTCCTAAGGGATCGGAATGTACCACACAGGCAGAAATAAAAGATCAGAGCAACAGAGCATCCTATAGTGTGGTGAATGTCAGCTACATAAAATCCATATGTTGCAAAAAAATAAATAAATAGCCACTAGCAATTAAAGGTTATCAGAGACAACAGATCTATTTTAATTTTAATCAAATAAACCGAAGTTTAAATTCCTTCCTTTTATGTCTAAGAATTTTGATCTGTAGTATCTTCAAATAATATGCTGGAACTGGATTTATTTTTGTTTTTAATTTATCCCTCCTGACAAGATTCTTTAAAGCCTTATCAAGAAGCCTCTTTTGCAAATTCAAATAGGAAAATTATCCAAATCACTTTCTGGATAATCAAATCTATTCAGCGATTGGACTACTGTGGCACCCTCTACATGGGGCTGCCCTGAAGACCATTCTGAAGCTCCAATTGGTGCAAAATGCAGTTGGCACGTAGTACAGATACCCTTGACTTACATTTGTTTAATGATCGTTTAAAGTTACAATGGCATTGAAAATGTGACTTATGACCATTTTTCACACTTTCATGTGTTGCAGCATACCCATGGTCATGTGATTAAAACTCAGACACTTGTCAACTGGATCATATTTATGACATTTGCAGTGTTCCAGGTCACATGATCCTCTTTTGTGACCTGACCAGCAAAGTCAATGGAGAAGCAGGATTCACTTAATCATATTACTAACTTAACTGCAGTAATCATTTACTAATTGTGCCAAGTAGAACTCATTTGGCAACTGTCTCACCTAGCAACATATTTTGGGCCCAATTGTGGTTGTAAGTTGAGGACTACCTTTAAATGGTGCCAGATATATAGCACACATAACACCACTCCTGAGTCAGCTGCACAGGTTAGCACTGTGTTCCTAGGTGCAATTCAAGGTGCTGGTTGTTACCTACAGTATAAATTTCTACATGGCTTGGAACTGGGGTACCTGAGGATTGCCTTTTTTCAAGAGTCTCTACCTGTCCAACTAGCTCAAGCAGAATGGCATACTGCAGTTCTCATCAGCCAAAGAATGTCGACTGGGGGGCTTAGGTGAGCTTTTTCTGCAGTGGCTCCTGCTCTATGGAACATCCTTAGGAGATCAGAATGGGCCCAACCCTGCTAACCTTTCATAAGGCCCTAAACTCTGGCTATTGTCCCAAGGCCAAGGGCCCTATATCCTGGCTAAATTGCTAACTGGCCAAATATCTTGATCTTGTGTATGCTGAATTGGATGTTTTTAATGTTTTTTTTGCTGGCTATACAGTTTTTATTGTTTAAAATGTTGTTTAACATTTTATTTATAAGCTGCCCAGAGTCATTGACTGAAGTAGGTGGCCATAGAAGTTGAACAAATTAATAAATAATTCAGATCACTGCACTGATGACCTCTGCATATATATTTCAACGTAGTCACTAGGAATCAAGGTTCATGTGACAGCATCATTAACTTTTTAGTATTATCACTGTCTGCAGGCAATGGCAAGCATTTAAATTTAATGGCACAGAAAAGACTTTTTGTTTTTTAAAAAAATGATTATATCCACCACTCAGAAAAATAGGGTTAGTCCTATTAGAGTGAAGATGATCATCTTATATATTCATAATGGGTAATGGAACTCTGTTATTATTATGCTTAGTCAGCCAGTTTAGACTGGATTTGACATTTTTATCCACTCATCTAGTCCTTCCCAAGGACCTGGGATAGGCAGATTATGTTGTTTGATGGTGTTAAAGGTTATTATTAACATTACCATCAGGAAGAAGTGTTTTGGGGATTCTCTTGAATGTAAAATAAAATTATTTGCCTGACTTTAGTACAGTACCGTGTCCCTTTAACTTTTCTCCCAAAAACCTTTGGCAGAAAAATCTTGGGTTGCCCCCCCCCCCCCTTTCAACCACCTTTCCAGGCAATTATTACAAGCTTGCATATCCCTCAGAACTTCACATCTGCATAATACCAATGCTGCCTTGGTTATGCTCTTAAGACAAATTCTATTCGGAACAGCCAATGTAGATGTAGATTCAACAAGAAAACTTCAAAATTCTGCAGTGTTAAGATTTCAAAAAATTGAGAAAAAATAAGCTTCTTTCCCTGCCTGTTTTATTTACATCAGTGTGGACTTCTCCTAGAATCACTTAAATTACTTTTAAGATGTGTGGACTTCAACTTCCAGAATTCCTCAGCAACAATGCTGGCTAGAGAATTCTGGGAGTTGAAGTCCACAATCTTAAAATTGCTAGCTTTGAAAAAGATTGATTTACATGAACGTACAGGCCACAGCTAGAAGGGTGTGCGGGGCCAGAAGGAATTGTAATCCAAGTCGGAAAAGAATAAGGAGGTCGGAGCTCACGGCTTTGCCTACTGCTTTTTTTTAAAGCTAATTCGCAAAATGGAAGAATCGGAAGTTGGTGTTCGGTACGGAAGTAGATAACCGGAATTACTTAAAGTAAGAGTATAAGTAGACGCGGCACGTGGTTTGGGTCTTTTGCTTTGGCGAGCCGTGGCTGGAACCGAGCGATATGGGTCGTTCGGGCAAGTTGCGCTCCGGTACAGCCGGTAAACTTAAGCGTTGGCGCAAAGGACACAGCAGCGATAGCAATCCGGAGGGACGACGTTACCGCCTGGCCGCCCGTGGTCGTCTACTCGCCCCCCGGTCAGGTAAGTAAAGGAAAGAGCAGCAGCTGCAAGAGCCACGGAGACGAGGGCTTTAATTCAGTTGCGGTAGCCGATTCTTTTCAGTTTAAATGCTGATCAGCGGCAACTGCAGCTCTTTGAGCGTTAATGAAAAATAACCATTCCATTTACAAATGTTCTATGAATTTTGAGTAAAAATAGATCTTTGATTTGAACTTTCTACCCTTATAAGTAGGTCTCCAAAAAGTGCATGTCTGTTTAGCAGTTATACTGCCATATCAAGCCACGTCCAGCTTGGATCTGCTTGGGCTTGTGAATATCCAAATTCTTTCATAGATACTTAAGCCCCCATCCTATACTGTTGCCTTTTATTTTTTCCCCATAAGTGTGACTTTACATTTCTCCCTGTAAAAGTTTGTCCTGTTTCAGTACACTGTCCAAGCTAGATCTTTTTGAATCTTACCGTTATGTACAAATATGATAAAAATGTGTCCTGAAACCATTCATCCATGCAGCTAATAAAATTTTGTGGCCATTTAGCCAGTTAGGAATCCATTTAATAGTTTTTTCATCTACCTTACATTTTAACCATTTTCTTAATGAGAGTATCATTAAAGGTTTTATCAACTGCTGAGATCAAAAGTGTGATAGATCAAAATCTTCAATAGATCCTTCTCAATGTCATTCCCCCAATCTATTCAACTTTGTTAATAAAAGTGGAAAATTATTTTGTGGAATTTATTTTATTTCGCCTTTATTGTTTGTATAAATAAGGCAGTATACATCCCAGTACCCCTTCCTCATATTTCCCCACAACAACTCTGTGGGGTGAGTTGGGCTGAGAGAATGACTGGCCCAAAGTTCTGGTTCTTGTTAATTGCTGCATTCCTATTCAAATGCTCACAAATATGCTATTTAATCTTATATTAGGGTATGATTTTGTGTAAATTTCTATTTTAGATCCCTTTAGGCAGATTGGCTTATTATTTATGAATTTATTTGCGTAGATTATCTGATAGTGATGCTTTAAGAGTTAGCTCAATGTTTGCCTTTCTCACAGAAAACAGTAACCTGACTGTAGATGCCCTGAAACTACATAATGAACTGCAGTCTTCAGGACCTGTGCCTAGAGAGAATGCAAAGTCTTTTGTGGTGGAAGATAACAGTGAATCTGCTAAGACTCACAAATCATCTGCAACTTTTCTGAGTGGCTTGACTGACTGTACTAATCTCACCTTCAGCAGAGTGCAGCGTCTTTGGGAATCCAATTCTGCTGCTCATAAAGAGGTATGCAGCTGCCAATTCTTATGAAAACCAACAAATGTTATGATTAACAAGAGTTTCATTATTATTTTTTCCGCAAAATGCTCACTTGATTACATCTCTGCAAAGAGTATAGAATGTATAAAAGGGAGCAGAATACTAGGAAAGAGCAAAAGGAGCTCTTAATGCTTGATAAAAGCTTAGGTTCTCAATACCTCAATAACTAATTTAATGACATTCTGACTATAAGTATTCTGAACAAAATATACAAATACTTGATTAGATAATAAAAGTTATAGGGAGGATCACAATCTATATAGATTATGCCAGTGACTTCAGCTCTCCAGTTACTTCTCTCAGATGCAAACCTATTATCGCGTTTGCTGAAGAGATAATGTACTGGTCAGCTTGGAAGTTGAGGAAACATACCACTATTCACGTTGCAGAGCATATTAGGCAGCACTATATATGTATATGGTGATTTTGAAGCTCAGCAGCCTCTGTTTCCTGACAAATATTAAAATGCATCTTAAAAATTAGAAATCTGGAGGGATAATCCTGATTGATCTTGTAACATTTTATCAATTATTGCAATGATGTGAGAAGTGGTGCACTGAAATCTGAGAAATTTGAGTTCAAGAATATATCTTGGAAGAGCATACAACATTCTTGATGACTAACTTCTATGAGACAGATACTATTGATAGGACAAAAGGGAATATGATGTCACAGAAAGATGCCTGTGGTGGGAGGGATATGAAATGATGGAAAGGGCAAGGAAAATATAGTTGGTAACAGGAACAGGTGCTAAGGTAGTGAGGAAAAACCTAAAGAAAATTAGATACGAGATCAAACCAAAGTTTTCAAGAGAATAGACTATGGGGATAGTGAAGTGCAATAATACTATATAATAATACTATTATATACTATATAATAATACGTAATAGACTGGAGCAAGACTTGAACCAGCAAGACTTAGCTGATAAGATTGTTTTCTAATGGATTGGATCGTTTGTTTTTTTGCTGTTTGTTCATTGGTTTTAATAACTGCTAAAGGTACTGTATATGGTTAGTATTTCTTTCATTGGTCTGCAGAGATAGTATCTACCATTCATCAAGTAAATAGGTTATATTAATAGATTCTGCCTCTTCAATTCAGTCAGCATGATAAGGAATGTGAGGGGAGGAAACTGGTGTTGGTAGCATCTTTGCTTCTTCGGAACAGTTTATCCCCAGAGCCCTAATAGTTCTATTATTTTGAAAATGGTGAAAATTTGTTTTACTACCAACCATTTGGGGTTTCAGTTTTCTGTGACTTTTAACCATGTTTCAACAAAGTTTCATAGGATGGGTTAATTTATTTTTGAACCTAATGTTTTTAGGTATATTTTAATGTGAACTACCCAGAGTCAATATTGATATGGTTGGAGTACAAATTACAGAAATAAATGTTTATTAAGTAATAGCTGGACATTTTCCACTATTCTTCTATCACCATGGAAGAAAGGAATAGATACCCAATGCTGGAATTTTCTTTGGTGTCTCATCTTTGGTACACTGTCTGGGTGGGTAATAAATGCTGCTTTATTCACAGCAGTTGTAAGAGCTTGATGAAAGGGTCAGCAAGATTTGTGTATAAATTGATAAGTATTTTACAAGGAGTTTTAATTGGGTGAGGAGTTTTTGACTCTTTAATTTGGATTTCTTAAAGATATGTGCAGTATTGGCTGCAGTCACAGAGGTAATCCGAACACAGGGTGGTACAGAAAGTGAGACAGAGTATTTTGGCGTATTGGTAAGTATCAAAGGAAATGTATCCAAATGATAGCCTGGCTATTCCAGAACACTGAAATATAAAAAGCAATATGTTTACTAAAAACAGAATGATGAGACTCTAAAAATATCTGAAAAGCCACATATTCCCTCTTTATGCTACAAGTTTTCATTTCGCTCTCTTGTACATTCTGTAGTCAGCTTATTTTTTTTTAAAGTACTCTTCCCTCTCCATCTTTTGATTTCAGAGATTTTCATTGGGTACTATAAATGTCAGTGATCTGATCACTGATCTGAAGCTGGAGAGCATGCTTTTGCTCCATGCTTTTGACTGCTGGATGGGGCAAGGTGAGGCATGGAGAACCAACAAGTATCAAAAAACAGTGTATAGATAGGCTAATGTAGAGATCAGTTTCTTTCAGAATAAAGTCCCATGCATCTACTACTCTCTGCTTTTCTGAGCTGTGTTATGTCTCCTTAGATGACTACCCTGGAAGCTGTGGAGTCTCCTGAATCCTTGGCTGCTGTTGCTTATCTGTTAAGTTTAGTGTTGAAGCGGTGAGTTCTAGGAACACAACAAGCATTTTTTATGAGTTTGGGGATGCACTTTAGGATAATTCAGAGAAGAAATGAAAAGGAATCAAGGAGGACACTATAAAATTCTGTGCAACAAAGTTGGTTTCTTGGACAAAGATCCTACTACAAATTAGACTCTAGATCTTTGCAAGGAGACAGTGATAGATATCCTTTTTTAAACTTACTTAAAGGAAATATCTTAGACATATATATTTTTTAATGTTTTTAATGTTTTTATATTTGTTTTTATGTAAAACATTTTGAAACCATTAGTCATTTCTTCTACTATGGTCCCTTGTGATTGTAACTTTGCTTCCTCCTTGAATTTGTTCTTACAGTAGGTGGATGAGGGATGATTAAAACTTCACAGTATGCTGTCTCTGTGTATGTCTTTATTTTATACGGGCATACTAATGATGCCTTACAAAAAGGTAGTCTGTGTCATCATTGCCTGTGCACCTTATAAGTGGGATTGCAGGTGTAGTAATGCGGAGGGCCACAAGTGAGTTTAGTTGCACAAGAATGGAATCACTGAATGCAAAAAGCAATGGAATGCTTGTTACTAATTCCTCTTATTGATGCTTGTCATATTCTGAAACTTCCCCAGGGTACCCAGCCCTGTGCTGATCAAAAAGTTCTCCGATACTTCCAAGGCTTTTATGGGAATTCTGGGCTCACAAGCTTGTGGAGACTCTACTTTGGCTTTACGATGGGTAAGTGCATCACAGAGGTCATCTGTGCATTATCTAAATATTACATATGGGATGCTCTTGTTAACAATAGAATGTTTCCTGCAATGTTGTATATATTTTAAGGGAGAACAAATCTGTTAGAAGCCTCTTTGCTCAGCATTTTGAACTGTACTGTAACAAGTGAAGAAATGCTGGATTGAATTAAGCCTACTATTGGACTTACAAGTACACGATTTTGCTTGATACCTGTTGTCAGGTATATTAAATTTAAAAATGATTTTTAAGTGTTTTACAGACATGTCAGGAAAGCTGCTTCTTCGTATCTAGTGTTCATAAGACAATGCCTCATTTCTATCCTTTATCTCTTTATCAGATCCTCTCCTGCCTAGCTACATTGCTACGAAGACAAAATCTGATAACATGGAATTACCCTGTGACAATGCAAGTTTTCCATGGTCTTCTCAGCTTCACTGTCCATGTCAAGCCCAAGGTGAGTTTGTATATTTTATATGGTTCATGGTTCACAATTTTTAAAATCTGATTGTTATATGTCCAGTATAATATGGCTTGAAGTTGGGCAAACATTCTAGCCCATCCTGCAATCTCTCCCATCTTTCTTGTCTCCTTCAGGTCCGCAAGGCTGCTCAGCATGGTGTTTGCTCTATCCTCAGGGGTAGTGAATTCCTATTTGGAGATGGAGCTCCTTTACATCACCCAGCTGCAATTTCTACTGCTAAGTTCTGCGTTCAAGAAATTGAGAAATCTGGAGGTATCTAATTCATGTGATAAGAAGCTGTTCTATTTATCTTTGTCTGGCCCTAATTGTGATCCCTTCATTGTTCCCCTGAATTCCCCGTGAAACTATGTATCTGGTTTCAAAAACAAAAACAGCAACTCTTTAGCAGGAGAGCTGTGGCTATGATTCAAAAACTGGTTGAAAGGGCAAGGGGCAGGAGAATTGCAGGAATTCTGCAGCAGCACAACTCTGCAACCCATGCAGAACTCCTGGATAAGTCATTTGAAACTAGTCAACTCTTCTTTTTATCTTCTAAAGCAAATTTGCTGAAAGGCCAACTTGTTTTTCCTAGAAATATTTTCCCATTTTAATTTATGTCTAATCATCCTTTTCTGAGGAAGGATCATTTTAATTTCAACTTTTCAAGTAAATATAATACTTCTTTCTAAAAAAATTCTTAGGTTGATTTTGTTTATTACAGATTTTAATATTATATATTTATTCCACAACTTTGCACAATCCCACGATGTTTGTAAAATCAGCTGGAAGAATGGAATGCAAACTTTGCAAGGAGCAATAGTAACTGTGTTATGTGTTGAGAGAATAGTAGGACTAATATTTGTTCGGCTCCTCAGGTGCTAAGGAGGCCACAACAACTTTGCATATGCTGACCCTGCTGCGTGATTTATTGCCCTGTTTTCCTGCTTCAGCTGTCAAATCTTGCTGTGAAACCTTGCTTCGAGTTATGACCCTCAGCCATGTAGTAAGTGTTCCTCCTCTTTTTAGGTTGACTTTGTGCTGCCTTGTCTTTTGAATGCAGTATAGTCACAACTGTTTAAGCCACTTGAAAGACCAGAGACCTTAAGTGGGAGTGAGCAACAAAGATGGATTATCTCTATCTCCTCCCCTTAAGTACCTTGGCTTAGCCTAGTTGCAAACCCAAATGCCTCTCTTGTCGGGAAATGGATAGGTTGCATCATACTTGATTTCCTAGTTAAAGGGATGGGCAAAGAAGAAAAGCAAGAGCAGTGATTTTTCTATTAAGTTTAATTGTTATTCATTTTTCTTCTCTCCATCACTGCCCAGCTAGTGACAGCATGTGCTATGAAAGCTTTTCATAGCCTCTTTGCTGCTCAGTCGTCTCCAATGTGTCTGCCAGCTGAACTTAATGCCCAGATTATCATGGTAAGTAGTGCAGTGATTGGGTGAAAGGTGCACAGCTAGCCTTGGATGTTCAAGTAACACTTTCTGTTCTGTACTTCCAGGCTCTTTATGACTATGTACCCAATGAGAATGACTTGCAGCCCTTGTTGGCCTGTCTGTCTGTCATGGAACGTGCACATGTTAACCTAGCAAAGTAAGGGTGAGATAATAATGGCGCAGATTTATGTGGGGATTGGAAAATGCTGTTCAGATAGTCAGAAATAACTTTTTTTTTTATTTTAGGCTGCAGTGGGATCTGTGCTGGGCTCATCTTCCCCGTCTCTTCAGTGTAGCTATGAACTGTTTCCTGTCTCCTCACAGCCAGGTGGTGGATGCTGCTGCCCAGACCCTAATGGTATTACACTGCCCTTACTTCTAGATGTAGAGTGCAAAGCTGGCAGGAACTATATTTTAGGAACTATATTTCAGTTAATGTAAGAACTGTGGGGCATTTCCATGTGCAGTTTTGTGATGAAGCACTTCCTGCATTGTCATTGCTGGCTGATGTGCTCTTGATCTGTAGAGAACGTGGACTGATGCAAATGCGAATTTGTACGATTCAGGTTTTGCTCAATGAATGTGTGGCCCCTCATGTGACAGAACTAGGACTTGTTTCATCTGCAACTCCCTCTGGATCCACTGCTCACATTTGCAAGATGTTCAGGTACATGAAATAGCTTGATTGGTTGCAGCAGTTTAACAACCTCCTATTCATGGTTTATTACGAACATAGAATGTTGAGACTCTTTTTTGATTTGCCGATGGGTGTTCTTTTCAGAGCAGTGGAAGAAGGCCTGACATACCAGTACCATGCAGCTTGGGCCTCGGTGTTGCAAGTGCTGAGGGTTTTCTTTGAAGCATGTGGGCAGCAGTGTCATCCTATAATGCAAAAGGTAAAGGAATGCTGTAGGTCATTAACATTAATGGAACATGAAACAAGCAGGGAATTCCCAAGTATCCAGATTAAGAATAAAAATATCTGTAGAGAGTAAAGCCTTAGGATTATTGGTTGCTGTTATCTGGATTTAAGAACCTAGATAAGGAGACAAAAAGTGAGTTTATACAATTGGAAGGCCAGTGATTTGAACCAATACAGGGAGAGATTTTTTTAGAATGATTTCCCCCACTGTGGATATGAAGGCGCTGCAGTTGGAATTTTTGCAGGCACCCAGTTAAAAGAATTGAGTATCCTCCAGAGCCAGGCACAATTCATGTTTTCCAGGGGAGAAGACTCCAATCAACAAGACAATACATGAATAAACAGGCTTTGGACTTCTCTTGTTAATCTTTTGTTCTTAATTTGGTTGAACATGTTCCAAATTTACATTATTTTATTGTGCTTCTTTAAAAAGATTTATCTTTGGGAGTTGTACTGCTGAAATTCAGCTAAGAGACTCCAAAAACCACTGGTTGCCAGCTATGCTTAGAGGATATGAAAAATTATGATGCTCTTTCCTATGTGATCCTTTCTCATTCCCCCTTTGCTGCAGTGTCTACAGTCCCTAGCTGATCTGCGCAGTTCCTCGCACTTTCCCCACACTGTGTTGCTTGATCAGACTCTGGGAGCTGCAGTGGCCACTATGGGCCCTGAGGTAGTGCTGGAGGCTGTTCCTCTATATATTGATGGCACAGAGTGAGTACAGTTTCCATCTTCGTATTTGTAAGGCCAGTGCATGTGATGTTTCTGCTTTATTATCATTCTGTCTTCTGAACTAATTTCGTAAGACATATGAAGCAGAGTCCAAAAATGTGTTTGGGGTAGGGAACATGTTTTAAACCAGCATGTCCCTAGCTTTTAAATTATAGAGGAAGGAGCAATATGACTTGTAATTTCATTGATTTTGCAAAGATTCTGAAAACCATATGGTTCTTCAAAGCAATGCCCCCATTTACCCTTATTTGTTTACTATTATTCACAGAGGGCTTTCTTTACAGTTGCACAAGACATTAAGAGAGCATCTGCTGATTAGTTTAGGCATACACCAGAGCCTACCAATTATTTCATCACAAATGAAAATTAATGGATTCAGCAAAGCAAAACAAAAATTAAAAATCCCTTTCATATTATTTTAGCTACCATTCTTATATGGTTTGTAAGTTTTGATTGTGCTTTTAGTTGCTTTCAAGGACTCTAGCAATGAAAAAAAGAAATATGTACTGAAATAAGTTCATAGGTTGAAGGGACAAATAAAGACAAATAAGTGTATTTATAAATTATTGAATTATTTAATAACAAATTTATTTGTAAAAAGTTTTTTGTTTTTTTTTTGGTATGGTTTTAGTTTTCTTAACAACTGAGCTTTGCTTTTATCTGTATATTTTGGGATGACTAATTTTTATAAGAAATGTCAGAAGTTATCCTTTCCAGACTCAGATTTCTGATCCATCTTCTGGCATGGACTGGCAACAATTTTCAAGAATTTCAGGGAGGAGTTTTTTCAGACCTACATGGTAGAGCTTTTACGTGCTAAACATGTCTTTTATACTGAGCTGTGGCTATAAACTATAGCTTATTCCTTTTATCAGTTGATTTTTATACAGTTACTTTGGTATTACTGGGCATCTAACTGGGACAAAAATGTGACACTCAGAATAAGCATCTGTTATGCTTTATGTGGAATTTTTGAAATTCTACCATCAAATAAAGCAAAGATAGGCTGAATGGACCTGTTAGGCATGTAACCCCTGACACTTGCCATGTTTCATGCTCTACAACTTAATTTTTGTATTATTAATTTAAGCTTGAGAACAGGGTGCTAATCACTAGAGGTATTTGTGGGGTCATTGGATTGAGAAGGAGGAGTCTTGTGGTTTGAGTATATGACTGTGAATTTGAAAGAGCTCCCTGCTGACCCATGTTTGTATCTTAACAGTTGAAATCTGCATTGATGGAGGGAGAAGAAGCACAAATTCTTTGCATGCGTGAACTTCAGTTGCCAAAATTCAAGCAGTCACAGAGGTCAAAATCCCTCTCTCCTCTTCTTTGAGGAGTTCTCCACAGAGGTGGGAAGAGAAGGATTCGAAGCTATGTGTGTGCTTGGATTTCTTATTTATTTATACAATTCATAGCCCCCCATCTTACCTCAAGGTAACTCTGGGCAGCTTACAATCATAAATCTGAAATCTCAGATCTATTTTGGACATCTGAAATCCAAGCATGCATGGAGCCCAAAATGTATCTCTCTATCTCCTTGCCCTTTCCTTGCTCTGCCTCCCTACCTGAGGAGGTATATGTGTGGGGCAGATGTTAGGTCCACACTGAGCTGAGATTTCCTCTTGGCAGGTAGCCCTTTCACTTCATTTGCTTAACAACCCAGGAGATTGCTTAATGACCACAACCAGGAGTGCTAAGATTGCAGTCATTGAATGAAGTGGTCATATGGGCATTTTGCTTAACAGCCTCTTCGCAAATGACTACTATTTTCCTCCCAATTTTCATCATAAGTTGAGGACTACCTGTATGTTCAAGAGAAACTAGGAAGCTATCTGACCAGAGTGCTAAATTGTCCCTTTGAATTCTATGGTTCTGTGACATTTTTGTGACTAGAAACAGAAAACATTGAGAAAAGCATATAATCACCCAAATCAAACATACTCACTGCTGGCATTTCCCATCTCCTCTTAATTGTGTACTATTATATTATCTACAGGGAGACATTGGATTTTCCTCACAGTTGGCTCCTTCCTGTGCTCCGAGACCATATCCAAAGTGCACCACTTGCCTTTTTCTCCAGTCATTTCCTGCCACTTGCCACTTCTTTAAAAAACAGAGGTAATTAGACATCCAAGTAGGACAAGCCATATTACTTGCAAGTAGACCTAAGTTTTGGACATCAAAAATCATGTGACAAAATAAATCTGAAGAATCCATCACCTTTAAGATGGAGGTTTCCAAAAATAAAAGTTAGCTTCTTACAGTGATTTTTTTTCTAGAGATTACAATTTCGACTACTTGGTATATGTAATTTTATAAAAATCAAAAGTTAAAATTGTAGGTTAATTGCATTTCTTGGTCTTTATCTCTACATTGTGAAAAGTCTTGGAAGGTATTCAATGAGCAAATTATTGATTATCGATCAAATGTAAACAAATATGTGTCAAATATCTCATGATAATTTCCTGATCCTCTGTGATACTGCATTAGTTTGTGTATTTCTGATACTTTGCAGACCCAACGGTGTCAGTTATTTTTCCAGATTAACTGTCATGCAAGGATGGAGGTGTGTTGTGGAATTAGCTTCCGGCAATAGAGCTATTATGGTCATGAACAATGAAGAAACCGGGAGATACTCAGTAGCATCTGGAGAGCCATCTGTTCCTCATTCCTATCCCTGTGCCTATTAAAACAATTACAAATAGATCTCTCTTTTTGCAGCCACAGAGCTTGCCCAGGCAGGTCAGGACCTAGAAGCTAAGATCTACAATACGCTCCAGTGGCAAGTGAGGAATTTTGCTTTTGGGTTGGTTGGTTTCTTGGCTGGTTTTCTTTCTTTCTTTCTTTCTTTCTTTCTTTCTTTCTTTCTTTCTTTCTTTCTTTCTTTCTTTCTTTCTTT
>JANHFL010004594.1:312346-348111 GCA_032468155.1 Oxyrhabdium leporinum | reverse complement strand
TTCCAAGCAGTCTCCATGTTTCCAGTGTCTTTCTTCCCACTTGGAACTGAACCCAGATGGACATTTCTTCCAACACTATTAAAGACCATTCAATAAATGGTAGAAAATGCAGTGGCCTAGTGACTGGTAATATTACCAGTATTATATTATGCCTGTGTTTCTTACTTACCTCTTGTTACTGACAGGTTTTCGGGTCTTATTCAGAGTACTGATTTTGACAGACACCAAGTCATAAAGTCCTTTATTAGTACTTACAGGACTAGTTTCTGCTATTTTTATCAGCCTGTCTGTATGTTCTGTCTTGGATAAGCTTTGATGATGCCTCACTTCCTTGAAAAAATGGGGAATGGATGCCTGGAACTGCAGTTAGTTCATTGTCGTAGAACAGACTTCCCTGAGAATTAAGATTTGTTCCTTCCCTTCTAATGTTCCAGCAGTGATTGAAAGGGGAAGTTTTCTGATTGAAGAGCCTCTTATTGCTATGTTCTATTTCAAAAAACATTTTTATCAGGAGTTGAACTCAACTGGAGTATGTGTGTATATAGTTTCAGCAGGTGGCAGCACCTGCTCAACCTTGTCTAGAATCCAAGCTAAGTAGTTCAGGCAGGGTTAGGTAATCAGAAGAAGGTGAATGCTGGCTGTGAAGCTGAAAAACATCCCAGAAAAATGCAGTGACAACCATTCCATATTGAAGCTCAGGAAATTGCATATTTCTATGAAGTCATCAGAAGTTACTGTTGATTGGAAGATGGCGGTACAAAGTTGTTTTCATGATACAAAATGGTAGGCTGCAATATATCTCAGTAACAGGAACTGATGTTACTACTGGATCTAGCATGGATACAAAATGTGAAGTATTTGGGGATAATGAAATGGCTTAGAGGGAGAAGTAAATGGAATATTCAGGAAAAGAGTGCTGAAAAGAAGAGAATATACTGAGGGTTGAAATGTATAAACTGCACAGATGGATGGAAAATAGCTTAATAAAAAAAACCACACCTACCAACAGGGCAAGTTACTGTAAATAAAAGGAGAATAAATCCATACCCTTCTAACATTGAAGATGTTGGCTAGTCTGGTAATGAAATGACTGCAAGCAAATAATCAAGCTCTAAGAGCACCCGGGGCTCCAAGGAGCACTCACCTGAAATACATTTGTAACTATAAGTTATTGTGAATAGTAACATATAATAGAATCATGGCTAGTATGTACCAAAGATAAAAAATAAGTGAGATAAGAGGCGAAAGTAAATAATGTGGCAAAGAAGAATTGAATGAGAAATCATTTGTCAAGCTAGCTCAAGTATTTATTGTACTTAACAGCTTGACACATATTTATATTTCAACAATGTGAGTCTCCCAGAATCTTTGAAGTATACTTACTTTTATTTTATAATTCAGTGTGCTAACATTTGAAATAGTTTTTTAATCAAGGTATATTCTATCATATTTACACACACACACACACACACATGTATCTTGAAAGTTGAAAATGACTTCATAATTCTAACAATTGTCATATCATCTGCATGTACATGCTTGTTTATGTTTATTTACATAATCATTGTATATACATACGAGAGCCATGGTGGCACAGCGGTTAGAATGCAGTCCCAAAGGTGCTGAAGCATCTTTGGGACAACCATGACTGGATGACTGAGAATCTCCATAGACAGTTAGATTGCAGTATTGCAGGCTAGTTCTGCTGACTGCCAGGAGTTTGATTCTGACCAGCGCAAGGTTGACTCAGCCTTCCATCTTTCCGAAGTTGGTACCCTGCACCCAGATTGTTAGGGGCAATATGCTGACTCTGTAAACAGCTTAGAGAGGCCTATAAAGCAATATTAACCGGCATATAAGTCTAAGTGCTAGTGATATTGCTATATTTGTTTGGTAGCAATCTTTGCCAAAACACATCATTTTCTATGTTTTACAGAAAAAAAACAACAACTAAAATAAAAAGTTTAAACATCACCATCTTTTTTAATTGCTTTGCTTCCTATAATTTCAGTACTTCACAATACGGTCAAGAAATTGATTAGATTTAGTTTTGTTTAATAGCAGCAAAGTATTCCTATAATATTCATTGGTTTAAGTATAGAATATGAGTTTTATCATCAGAGCTACAAAGCACTGTTGTGATACATTAAATACATTAGCAAAGTATTATGACAAGTTGTTTTGCTTTTTGTGGTATCAGCACATACCCTTATGTAGTGAGTTGGTTTCTACAGATATTTTAAGATTGTTCTTGTTCAAAATAATAAGTTGGTTGGATGCAGGGAATTTACCAGTATATGAGATTGCCAGACCATTTTCTATTATATATCAGGATACTCTTTCTTTTTCATCAGTTTCAAAATATTACATGTGATCTAATCCTTAACATTTTGGCCTAATGGATAGGTCTAATCTTGACTCTGTGTCTGAACATGCAGAAGCTGTTGGGGTAATAAATTTTGTGGACCATTTCAAATAATCTAGAGGAAGTATTGGGGTGGTGGGGGTGGTGAGAATTATACAGATTAAAATTCACATCTGGGTAACCAAAGTATTATTCCTAGCTATGATGCCTTTAGCAGATGACTAACAATCAAGACCTGATTAAAAGTAAACAAGATAGCATTTTTTTCAAGTATACTACAATTTCAATTAGTTAAAATACTGAAAGTTGACCTAAAACAGGAAAGCATCTCTTATATACAGATGCAGTGTTTCTATGAATCCCAGATGCTGTGAACTAATGTTCATTATATCAGTACCCAGAAATACCAAATATTAGAAGTTGAATGTTAGATTAGATAGATGTTTATCTTAATTAGAAAAAATATCTTGATGGTACTCTTTCATAAAGTACACAATGTGAATATTACAGTGTAAACAGGACCCACACATAAATATAGATAAAAAGCATCTATTTTGTAACATAGCTTGCTTTATAGAAGAAAAACAGTATTTCTTTTCTAACCTGATGCCTTTTGCACTAATAATAAGGTTTTATTTATTTTTTTGAAAATGGATACTGAATGGATATAAATTCTGGCCCAAGCTTTATTTCTGACATTTTGAGATAGTGAATAAACCAATCTGAGTTTCAATAAAACAGTTAATATTCTCTTTGATTATATCCTTGTTGCTTTTTTGAATTTATAGAGAAAGGGTTGGTATTTGGAGCACCACTGACTGAAGAAGGCATTGCTCAAATATCTCAACTTGTTGAGTATTTGCATAAGAGTAAGTAATTTTGGAGGTCTTTCTATATTTCTTAAGCAAGCAATTGTGGAATAATCCGAGGCAAAAATTTGATTTATAAAAACTTTCTACATATGTTTTTAGATCTCAACCTTTTCTTCTCTCCTTCTGAAAATAGTCTCTATTTTATGTTTCTTTTGTTCTGGTAAACTAATGGTCATAACTAGAAAAGAACACAATCTGAAAATAAATTTGTATGACCATTCTGCGATATAACATAAGAACATATCGGCTCAGCCACAAAAACGTATATAAATGAGATATGACAAAAGTATATAAAAGGTAAATGAATAAAACTATGATTCCGTGCTGGCTAATAACAAGTTGGAGGGAGTAGATATTTAAAAACAGCTTTTCATAATTTTCAGGACTGCTTCTTTCAAGTGCCATTGGAATGATAGGATTCAAGTGAACTCCACTCAAATGTTTGCACTCAAGAAAGACACTCTTGCTTTGTGAATCAAGTCTTGAAGTAGATTTTTAAAAATTCCCTTCATTGCATTCAATAGTTCCTATTACCTCCTGTCCTTGGTAATCTTGAACACCCAAAAGATAACCAGATTATTTCTATTTGATTTTGTACAATTCACTACTCTTCTATTAGGACTCTGAAGAGATTTAAAAAGATTAAAGGTATGAAAAGGGCCATCATATCTTAGACTGCAAAAATCCAGACAATCACTAGATCTAGATCAAGATCTAGATTCAAAATTAAGAATGGTAGCAGTTACTGTATCTGGCATATGCTTAATATCTCTCCTATAATGGCGCAGATTTGCGGACAGAAGGCTTGTTCCGAGTACCTGGAAACAGTACTAGGCAACAGAACCTAAAAGAAGCTTTGAATAGTGGAACAGAAATTGACCTGGATTCAGGCGAGTTTCATTCCAATGATGTGGCCACTTTGTTGAAGATGTTCCTAGGAGAATTACCAGAGCCTTTGCTGACTCACAAACATTTCCATGCACACCTTAAAATTTCAGGTAATCAACATTAACTAGGCAATGTTATCATATATTCTTTCCTGCAGGCACTTTTGAATGAGATCCCTCTTTCAAAATATCCCTCTTTCTAATTCATCTGGTCGTTGGATGGGCGATGGCTCAGTGGCTTAACAATGCTGGAAATGGTCTCAGCTCCGGCGGTTCGAGTGCAAGCACTGTGTGGCAGGAGAGCTCCTGTCACTCATCTCAGCTTCTGTCCATCTCACAGTTCGAAAGCATGTTCTATGTAGATACATAGTACCACTTTGGTAGTGAGACAGGCTGGTGTTCTATGCAGTCAGTCAGATTCCTGATGGTTCTCAAGCTTCCTGTTTGCAGCATCCGTTGGCAGGGCAGCTCCAGGAAGGGAGAGGGCCTTGGGTAACACTGCAGGAAGAGCCGCTCGTCTTTCTTTCTGGTGTGAAGCCTCCTGTGGCGCACCTTGGGAAGTGCACAAGTGTATCCTATACAGGGCTGGTACTTTGCCGAGCCAAACTACTACACTGCAATATCATTGTGGTTTCCTGGCTATTGTAACAACACCATAGGCTAATAATAGTCTGGTGGTTTAAAAAGTTTGGAGACCCTGATATTTCCCTGTTCAAACTAATGGCAAGGATATTTAAATATGAAGTTTTGGGGATTCTTAAAAGATTAATCAGAAGTTCAAAATAAATAGTTTTAAGAATGATAGAATTCCTAAGGCTGAGATTTCTTTTAGCCAGCCATGCTTAACATATTTTCTGATTCCTGGATTATAGACCTAATGCAGTTTGATGACAAGGGCAACAAGACCAACAATCCAGATAAAGAGCGTCAGATTGAAGCACTGCAATTGCTCTTCTTGATCTTACCAGCTGCCAATCGCAATCTGCTCAAATTGCTATTGGATCTGCTCTATCAAACAGCCAAGAAACAGGACAGGAACAAGATGTCAGCACATAACCTTGCTCTTATGTTTGCACCTCATATTTTATGGCCCCGAAATGTAAGTATTCTGTTTCATATAACAGTAAAAAGGGAAATGTGGGGCAGGCTAAGAAGGATGGAATTGCTCAGTAGTTTGACTGCTGTAGTTCACCATTAAAATAAGTTTGCCTCTATGATTTTGCAACTCACTTAACCTGCTCTCATTCTGTATCTGTTGCTAGGTGACTGCTAGCGATCTGCAGGAAAACATTAACAAACTGAATAATGGAATGGCTTTCATGATCAAGCACTCACAAAAACTCTTCAAAGTAAGATCACATAGAGAGAGGAACTAATCCAACGACATTACTCATTGGGGGAAAGTGTGTGCTATGAACAAACTATGAGATGCTCTGGCCTTTTTAGTGGTGCTGCTTTGGAGGTGTTATTTATTTCTGTTGCTGGGCTCTCTGGCATTTATCTGTTTTTACAAAATTATCTTTCACACGTGGAAGTTTAAAAAAAACATTTTCTACATGTGAATGGAGGATATACAGTAGGTGATATTGTTATTAAGGGATTTTGATGAATCTAAGCTCTGTATTTACTAAGTAGTTCTGTTACACCTTTTTTTTTATCAGTTAGTGATTTGGTTATTAGGTCTTTAAAGACTTTTCTGGTTTTTTTGGGATGATGTATGCATAATGTATGATGTCTTTAGTTAGGCTAAAGTTTCTTAGGAAATGAAAACTTTTGTTAAAGTCACCATCTGACAGTATATAATATATATATGAGAGTACAACACATCTGAATTCTTCAAGGAATGAATTTTCTAGTCTTATATGCTCAAAAGTAGAAAAGTTTGACATTACCCACAAGAGAGGAATAATGGGGAAGATAACTGAACTTGAACTGATAGCTAAATTAAGCTATTTGATTAGAAAAAAGGGGAACATGGACTCTGGGCTTTAGCATGGACATTTATGGCTAACTTACAGACTTTTTGCCTAAAATGAAAAATGCACTTATGATTTGAGGTTTTGATGACTAAAAAAAACTGAATAGAAAAGAGTGAAAGTTTGCTGTAAAAAGGATTGCTACAAAAAAGATTGGAAATTGTTTTCTATTTTCTATTACAACCATTTAAGACCATTTGAAGCTACAACAGTGTTGAAAGGAACTTACCACAAGTTCTTATGTTTGCAGCTGTTGTAGCATCCTCACAGTATTGTGATCAAAATCCAGGTGCTTGGCAATCAGCATGTATTTACAATGGCTGTGGCATCCTGGAGTCACATAATTGTCATTTATGACGTTCCCAGGAGACTTCCGACAAACAAAATTGGTGGGAGAGTCTGATTCAGTTAACCACATGATTCACTTACTGACTGTGGCAAAAAGGTCATAAAACCAGGCATGACTCAGCTAATGATAGATTGCTAGCAATAAAAGTTCTGATCCCAATTGTGATCATATGTCGAGGACTACATGTACTTTGTGTTAATTTTAATGTTCTTTGTAAAACTTTCAATAGAAATTTAATAAGGAAAAAAAAGTTTTCTATTCATGAAGTAAGGATGGGCAACATTTTCCAGATTTATCTGTACTTATATTTTCTGCAAAGGGATTGGATGTTGGCATCCCTACTTTATGGGTAGAAAGTATTACTTTATGAGTGGAAAATATAAATTGTCATAGGTATGTATACCATCTTTCATGTGCAATTGCCCATATATTGTTTTCCCCCTCACTTTGGAGAAGTTTCATGTTGAGGAAAAAAAACTATTTCTAAACCTAATGGCAGCAAGCAGATTTGTATGAAGGATGAAGAAAATATTTATTGTAACTACATTATTCCTTAAAATTGGTAACCTCACATAACATTTCTGCTTATAAAAAAAAAGTTCTGATTTGCAATTAGGAAGAAAGGCCACTTTTTTCTAAGTCAAGTTGCTATGCTAGTGGAAATAAAGTGAAAGAGAGAAGGTTGCAGATGAGCTCCAAAGGCTGTGTGTGACCTATGGGTCAGAGAATCCCTTTCTTGACCCTATTGGAATTATGCCAAACCCAAACTGAACTTCTCTCTGTGAGGAACTGATTGAAACTATCTCTGATATCTCTTTCAAGGAAAGGGTAACCAGAAGGATCCTTAGAAATCACTAATTGGTTCCTGTAAACCTATGAGTCCCTCTTGAATATCAAGAGCATTTTGATTCATCTTTCTATTCTCCTCCCCCCCCCCCCCCCAAATTTTCACTGTAAGGCTCCAGTATATATCCGGGAATATGCCAGGATGCATTATTTGGACTCCAGAACTCATGCCTCAAAGGTAAGAAGTTGTGTCACTTTTTACAGAAGGAAGGATAGAACTTAGACATAGTCGGGATAGCAAACTGCAATCTGAAACGGGCTTCTTAATGATAAAAGGAAATAGTGAGAATGGAGTCTTGTGGAGATCCATGTTTGGAGAAAAAAGGAATGGCAGAATTAAATTTTAGATTAAGCACTTATCTTATTATATACTCTTACAAATTACGATATGATGGGTGACTTTTTTTAACCCTTTCTGCATTTGGTGCTAGATTAAATATGAGAGATCCAATATACAGATGACAGCCGTCAATCATGTATGTATAACAACCTAGATAGTCTTTTTAGGTTTGAATTAATTTAGTGTAATGATTAAGGGGCTTCACTAAAAACCAGGATAACATATATTGTATTATCTAGTCATGGAGGCTGGCTGGCTGGGTGATTTTGGGCCAGTCATAAATCTTCTGCCCAACCAATCTGATAGAGTAATTATGAGAAAATAGGAGGAGGGATCATTATGTACAGTGCCTGGACTTGTACAAAATAAAGGGAAGATATAAATCGAATAAATATATACATTTGGATTCCTCATTGGGAAGTAATTAGACCTTAATGGCCTAAATAACCAATGGCAGCTCTATGATAGGCATGCTGGAATTATGGAGTGGGTGAGGGATGGCATCTGCTGAAAACCATTCTGGTGTTTTTGGAGTATTCTCCATCCATGGGCTGGGAAAAAAGTGGACATCTTTTTTATTCAACTGTCAACCAAATAAGTCCATTTTAGAGAATTTGGTTACAATGCACAATATTTGAACAGAGGAGAAGGGAGGATCAGGCCCCAGATGGGACAGGCACATATTGTTCTATTAATGGATCTAAGGTTCAAATTGGAAATATTATCATAGAAGACTTTCACTGGAATAATAAGCAGCTTTATAGAAACAAGCTAGTTAGAGCCAACAGCCTAATGACCTGTTTGAATTTCTAAAGGATGACCTGGATTTACCAATGCCCCAGAATTTCAAAGACATTCAGCTTCTGAAATTCAAGAAGCGAGGGCTCTTAGATCCTTCTGCCCACTTGGAAGACACACAACACCATACAGAAGAAGCACTGAAAGAGCTTTTCTGCCATGTTCATAATATGCCAGACTCTGCCAAGAAAAAAAAGCTTATTCAGCAGGTATGATTATTATTTTTGATATTTGATATTTAGACCATGGTTCACTTCACAAAATAAAAACGATGCTAAAGCACAATATCATGCAAGTGCAAATGCAACAGAAAAGATCCCAGGAAAGAAAGAGAGCCATCAAAGCAATTTTACAATAATAATAGATTATATTGTATAGTGGTTCCAAATAACAAAGATCACAGCTTTATTAAAAGACCTGGAGGCATCACCTAATATCAAATTGATCATATAGGATGAGCCTCCCAAGAAAGGCATTTCACAGCAACTTTTACATCCATCCAGTAAGCCATTTGGCAGTATTTTTTTTTGTCCTCTTGGCAGCAGATTTCAGAAGGAATATTTCAAGTTAGGTAGATAACCATGTGTGGGAGAAAGTAATCTTTAAATATCCTTGTTTCAATGAGAGAGAGTAAAGCATGGGAATCTTTTGTAAAAGTAGGGATTGGGGTAAAAAGGGTATTAGTGAAAAGTAGAACTGGGCTTTGGCATGGACACTGGACAACATCATGGAATGAAGTTTTGTTCTAGTTTCAGAAGCACCCTGAAGCCCTTACTCCTCAAACAGCTATATCCACACAGATTCAGAAACGTGTCCGAACTCGTTCCTTCAGTGGCCTAATCAAGGTAAAGTCCATTCTACTGTCACCAAAATTTTCTGATGTAAAGGAAGGCATTGCATGAGATGTGTCTTAGATACCTTAGGTGATGGGTGTCCAACATTTTGGGGATTGCTTGGTCCATATTGAGTGAAGAGGAATTGTATTGGGCCACATATAATATATAATATGGTTAATGTATATAAAGAACAAACTTCATTTAAAATGTTACGATCTTATGGGGCCGTACTACAAGCTCTCCAAAATTGCACGCACAGCTTGAGGGGCACAGCTTGGACACATCTGCCTTAGATGCTGCTCCATTAAGGGCACTTACGAAAATTGAAAATATTTTCTTCCATCTCATTTTATTATGTCTTTTCCTGTGTCTTCTACATCTTCATCAGAAATAATAGGATTTTGTTTTAATAAGCTTTCCATGGTGTAAGAGAGGCAGTATAAGACTGTTCTTGCAGAAAGGAAATATATTGCTTGGTCAAATGTGGGATCCAGAGTCGAAACATCTCTGCAGAAAATATAGGGAAAGTATAGGGAAAAACTCACCGGCTTTTCACCCAGAGAATCATACTTCTCATTATGCTGGAAATTTCCATGAATAAATATTGTTCCATTACTTTCCTGCTCCCTATCACAGTTAAAAATAATTTTCTTTTCCAAATGCAGCGTAAAGTGTTGGGAAGTCAAGTGATTTTAGACAAAAAGAAAAATGATACTGTTACAGAATCTGCAGGCACTAAGGATTCAAAGCATGGCAGCAAGGAGAATATCAGCATGGTAAGATTAGCTGGAAGAAGGGTCTCTCCTATATTAACCAATGGAATCTATTTGGCAAGGGGAAATTTGTTTAAAAGAACTACAGGAAGTCTTCATTTAGTGACCACAATTAAGATTGGCAACTCAGTCATTAAGCAAAACAGTCACTAAGCAAAACAGCAACTGTGCTCATGATCTTATGTCAGCCTTTCTTGTTTTACAAACCTGTGAAACTCATAAATGTGATAATTAGTTACAAAGTTACTTTCTCATCACAGTTGCAATTGAATGGCTGCTAAATTAAGCAGTTCTAGATGAGGATTTCTGTATATGGCATATGATCTTACTAACATTTCCTATGTTTATCTACATTATTCTATTTCCCCAATTTGTCCTGAGAATGAGAGTCTAGAATCAGTGCTATTTTTTTGGCAGTCTTATTGGCATAAATAAATTATACACCAACTAATCGTATACTTCAGTTTAAACTGGGACTGGAAGTGCACCCATAAAATAGCTTCCATATCCAGATTGTGCTCAGAGAATACTGGAGGAGGAAATTTAGTGGAAAGGAAAGAATACCAGTAATCCTCATTTAATGACCATAACTGGGATTGGCAATTCCATTGCTAAATGACACAATGTGATTTCACATGAGCGCAGCATACTTACGACCTCACTTCCACTACAGTCATTAAATAAATCTCTGCAATCATTAAACATCACGTGAGTACAATTTGCAATTTTCCTGCCATTAACTCTACTTGTTGGAAGTTGTGAAAAACCCAAATCTTGCAACAGTTGTAAGTGTGAGAACCAGTCATAAAGTAACTTTTTTCAGGGGTTTGTAACTGCTAAACCAGATAGTTGTTAAGTGAGGATTACTTGCAAGCACATTTCAAAAAGAAGGATATGTATAATATTGCAGTACTCAAAACATATAAGTCTAATAATACAAATAAGCAATCACCTGTTCTGATATTGTCCAAGCAGCTCTGTTGAAATGTGCCTGAGATCTTGAATATCCTAGTCTAAGAATTCAGTTTCTCCTTGGCAGCCCATGGGCTCATACAAAAAGCAACAGCATCTAACTCCTATTGTATGGTGAGAGGCTCACCAGAAAAAAAACAGTAATGGAACCCAGTTAACATCAAGGTCTCATGAAATGTCTGATCCTAAAACTGGCTGGAACAGTTTTACACTGTGCAGTAGTGAGGAAAAACAATCCACTAAATTCCATCAAACAATAACAAAAAGTGGTGTAGTTTGTAGTTTTAAACTGAACAACATGAATTATGTTACAAGAGTTGCCAGGTTCTTTAACACAGAGCAATTTTAAGGGAAATTTTGTGCATTAGATATGGTGGTACCTATAAATTGAAGGGGGATAATAATGCCTCAGCTATGGTGTCTCTAATGGAAATTGTCCAATTGCTTTGTATTTGTGGCATTCAGCCCCATATCAGTCATCATAGTAATATATCTGGTGTTTTACTAACACTATATGGCTCTTTCTTAATTATGTAGCTCATCATTTAATGGATGAACATTATATTCATTTGTCCTATCCTCTTCTGTTCTGCCCTCTTGGATTCTTTTTCTCTCTCTTGTAGTTAAGAGCTGTTTTCCCCATTTCTAAATTATTAGATTTTAAACTTCTATATTGTTTTATTAATATATTTGGAATTAGATATTTTCTTCACAATAAAACAGCCTTCATCAACTCCTGGGGTTATTGGTCAACACAGAAGTTTTCAGTTTTGGTTTAATGTACCTCAAGATACAAGTCTGGGGGATGCTACTATAGAATAAACTTCATTGTGTTTCCTCAGGATTTAATTTCTCAGATGCTTGTTGGATTGATATGACCACACTTTGTTACGTTAAGCAATGCAACAGCTAAATTAGTGTCAAAAGCTTAGAACTGGTTTGACAGCTAAGGGAACTAATAAATTGATTAAATAACTTAATTTAAAGTAAGATCAGGATAATTGAGAAGACTCTAAAACTGTTTTAGTTTTAAAGGTCATAGTGAAGTTCAAAGAGTCTCAGTTTGCATCTTGTTTAATTGCAGACACCAGCTTCTTCTCCAGCAATTAATGTGATAAGAGCTAAGCTGAAATCTCTTGAACACAGGAAAGAGGTAAGAGTTTTAATATATGTAAAGGAGCTGTATGCACATTCATATTTATAACAAGTGTCCTGGATAGATTGATCTCTTGTAATTGCATGTTTTCTTCTTTGCCATGATGACTGTGAACTTAAGATAAATGTATATGATTGCATTGGTGCTCTTGCCTCTTCCCCCCCCCCCATTTACAATAGGAAGTAAAAGCTAACTCATCAGGGTGTTTTTATTATGTGCTGTCTCTGGTTTCTTGAACCATGGGACAAATCGGTTTTTTCTTCTTCTGATTTAGGATGCCTCTAAAAATACTTGATTTCATGGAACTTCAAGAGTATTCCACTTGAGCTGATGGTGTACAGTATATGGCTAACTTCACTTACTGGAGCTTACAGCTATGTACCTTCCAGAATAACAAGACTTTCTCTTTCATAAGGATATTTCGGTCTGCCCATATGTTGATGCACTGGATGATATTTGCAGTGTAGCCTGTCTTTGAAGAGGTTATTATTTAGTATTATTTTTGTACCCAACTGTTTACTATTTTGACAACTGTTTGAGACTTGGTTTGTATCCTCTGTCTATGCTCATATTTACTGGTGAAGTTTTGTTTTTAGCAAGACTCTTTTTTGTTAACCTGGCAGTTCCCATTAGCATCCACCATGGTTAATTCTTGTTTGCAGCTACACTCCTCTTGTGATCTTTGGAAATGGCAGTTCTGTGATTATGACCAGGATTGGAAGGAGTATTACACTTAACTATCTCCCACAGGTTGCTGGGGCTACTTTCACACCAATTTTTCCATCCCTGAGCTATCTTGACACATTTTTAGATCAAGAGTGTGGAGAAATTGTAGTGTGCACAATCTCCAGAAAGTGTCTCACTAACAAAATGTAACAGGCCCCTTTATTTGAATTCTGCTCAGTGTTCTGAATCAGTTACATCTTTCTCCTTTCACAGGACTAGTGATTCCATTGCTAAATGTACTTGTCCTGAGAATGCCATTCTTATTTTCTCCTCAGTGCTGTGAAAACATTTTGGATGAAGCTCCCCAACACCACCATTACATTTCCATTCTTTGCAATCCAGGCTCTGACTCACATTTTTCAGGCAGGGCCAAGAAGCTGACAGTTTAATGACTAACAATCTACTGGAAGAATACTAAAAGGCAGAAGAGCTTGTTAATGTGGAAGGCGGCTGACTTGTTCATTGGGAAGGCGGGAAGGCTGTCAAATTACTAAAAGAAATGTTTCCTTTTTCTTTTGTCAATAACAGACAAACACATGTGGGAGGAGGATACACTGATACAGCAGTGCTGCTGTTTGAGTAAAAAAAAAGACTACAGCAATATTGCAACTGCTTGAAACTGCTAAGTTTCTCTCTGCTCTTAAAGAATCAAGAATCAACACTGAGCTAGATGAACATTTTTGCCACTTTCCAGAAAACACATTACTGTCTGAAAGATTTATAACATGAGTTTCATTACTCCTCAAAGAAAAGTCTATATGTTGTCTTTTGTTTCATGATGAGATTTTATTTTGTTTTTAAATTTCAATAGGTTATTTTTTCCAAAAAATGTGAAGCAATATGGAACAAACTCTGGTTTGATTTTTTTTAAGGGTTGAGAGGCTATTTGGGTTCCTTAAATATAAGGACTGATATTTTCCTCCTCTTTTAAAGAAGTAGGTTTCTAAATCTGATATATACAAGGTGTTCTCTCGCAGGCTACAAATACCCACAAATCTACTTGTCAATAATTTGAGCCAAGCAATAAAACGGTTGCTAACATTGTGAAGTCATAGGTAAGGCTGAGAGTATTCAAAAACAACTGAGGTAGGGAAAACAGTTGAGAGAAACACTCCTAAGTTCTCATTCTTGCCTTGATTTGGTCATGTTTTACTACACTGAGAACAATCTGACAGGAAGATGTCCAAACTTCCATTCAAATCTTGAAAGCGAAGCTTTCTTATGCACCATAGACAAATCACTCTCATATTTTATGTAATACCAAGCCATTATTTGGTATTGTGTTCTTATACTTAACTATAATCCTTCTTATGCATTCTTTCCAAATGAGTGATTACATTGTGGCAAACCATTTTTTTAACTCTGCCATTCAAACTGGCAAAGTCTAGTTGGTATCTTCCCCTCCATATCAGAATTGCAAACTCTTTTGGAGGGAAAAATGCAAACTCTACCTAATTAGTTCAGATATCACTGTAAAGTGTACAAACCATGAAATAACTAAGCATGCTGTGCAGGAGGAGAAAGTGAATGTGCAGTTTATTAGTTAGTGTGATATTTGAACTGCTCTATCACATTATTTGAGACTGCCCCCAAAAGCATTGCTTAAATGCTTAAAATATTAAGCTCATTAGTAAATCAGATCTTTGATCTTAGAATTGGAAATTCTAGAACATATCTAAAATAACTGCATCCAAGAACTGTTACGTTTTATTCTAAACTTCATCAATGCTATGGAGAACTTTTCACTTACCAATGCAATATAATATTGTAAATAATACTTTTTAAATGTTGCCCTATCTATTAATGTGAAATTTCTACATTAAATAATTCTTGGTGTTGGATCCTTATTAACAAATTTTGCCATTTTTGTTTCTTTAGTTCTGGTTGGTAACACCAAATGGGTGTCTGGGTGGTTTATAACACATATACATTTCGTTTTAAAAGATTGTGCTTTTGGAACTGAATTCCAAACAAAAAAATTCTAAGTATTAAAAGCCATTGTTTTTCCAGTGTAAAGTATGTTCACATTTCAGGAAAGATATATTCCAATGGAAGACAATATCTATAATTCAAGGTTGTACTATGGAATTCTTGGTGCTCTGTGAGCTTGATTGTTTGTTTGCAGATATTTAATTACCTAACTAGGTAACATCAGTACCACTTAGAGAGCATCTGAGAGCAACTATTGGATTTTATACTACCTTATTTATGCATAGATGTGTGTCAAATTGTACTTTGGATTGCATTCATGTTCTTTATAGTGCCTTGTCTCAATTGAGTTTCAGAACTATATTAAAAAATATCTGATTTAATCAATTTTAGATTTAAAAAATGGGTTTTTTCCTATTTGTTAATTGGCTAAGGAAAAAAGGTGCAGTGCATATGCTTCAGAAATATGTCTCTTCTAAAAATGTTTATTGTATTACCCTGATCTAATGAAATAAATTTATTTTTTTACAAATGGTGAAGTGAGAGGAAGAAAATAACATAAACGCTATCAATGTCTAATTGCAATTAAAATGATCAGGATACCATTCCAGAAAAAAAAGACATTTTAAGAAGGAATTCATGAAGGATTTCTGGCTAGTTTGACCAGCAAGAAGCTTTTGGAAGTGTCATGTGAAATACCTGAAATGCTTTTTTTTCAATGTTTGTAAAAAACACACCAGCCTTTTGAGTAAATAAAGCATGAAAGAGAAGACAAGAGTCCTTTGAGGATCATAAAATTCAAAGCAGTAGAGAAAGGTGTGCCAAAAATCATTCACCTTTTCCAGGCAGAATGTTACTTGCAGTGCTTCAGATATGTTTTTGTTCATATACATGTTTCTGATGTGGATCTGGACCAGTATATATAGAATAACAGAGTTGGAAGGGACCTTGGAGGTCTTCTAGTCAACCCCCTGCTTAGGCAGGAAATCCTGTATCACTTCAGACAAATGATTATCCAATCTCTTCTTATAAACTTCCAGTGTTGGAGCATTCACAACTTCTAGAGGCAAGTTGTTCCATTGATTAATTGTACTAACTGTCAGGAAATTTCTCCTTAGTTCTAAGTTGCTTCTCTCCTTGATTAGTTTCCACCCATTGTTTATTGTCCTAGTCTCAGGTGTTTTGGAATAGTTTGACTCCCTTTCTTTGTGGCAGCCTCTGAGATATTGGAACATTGCTATCATGTCACCCCTAGTCCTCCTTTTCATCAAACTAGACATACCCAGTTCCTGCAATTGTTCTTTATATGCTTTAGCCTCCAGTCCCTAATCATCTCTGTTGCTCTATGATAAAGCAGAGGGGTAATAATTACCTTTCTTCATTCATGTAAATCCCAGCCTGACATTTAACCATGGCAATGACAGTAAGGGTAGACATAAAGTAATAAGGCTGGCCAGCAACTCTGAAATAACTGCTTAATTTTAAGAGTTAAAACAAACCCAAACGCTTAAACAAAAATGCACATCTAATTAATTCACATGTTCACTGCTCTTGGTTTTTTAAAATCAATTTATGGGTTCTGTGGAGAAATACTTTTGCTTATGTTTTAGAGAGAAATGATATATTCACAACTTTACTATTAAAGAATTATTACTAAATGAAGGGCCCATGTTTTATCATTATTTGGTGATTTATTGAGATGAAATAGTATTTTATGATGGCATTTTAATGTATATTTTGCAAAGATGAATGGAAGCAAAGCTTCCTTTAACAATTTGTAAAATATAGGTATGCTGTCAACTGAAAAAAAGAAAAAAAGAAGAGTGAACAAAGGCAAAGAAGGGAAAGAAAATTAAAAAGCAAAACACTCAAGAGCTGGTATAAGGACATTAAGTCCGAAGAACTGGATGATTTATAAGATTAGATCAGTGATAGGGAAGAGGTATATAAGTTTTAAGGGACTGAAAATAACCATTGGCTGTTAAGCAAATAAAGATTGTTGAAAAGTTTGATTCCTTAGCTTAATCATAGCTTATAGGGGTTTGAGATATGGAAATATTTGATTCCTTTTGCAGAGCTGCCGCTTGTTTTTTTCCCCGGAAGATATATTCTTTTGGGGATAGAAAATAATTGTTGGTCAAATGTCTTCCTTTTCCTAGAAAAAAAAAAGATGACTTCTCCAAAACTACCTTTTGCAATCTGAATTCTGATTACTTTACCATGCCTGCCACCATTCTGTATATTGTTTTAGTTTGAATTACCCAAAACGGGCCATTTGCTGATTTTAAATAAACTATAAGATTATCCTTGGAACCACAAGAGGGAGTTAGTTGTCCATCCTTGTTTTAAACCATGTCCCCGTGACTCCTGTTTTCATGCACTTGGCAAGCAAAGAGGAATTGTGAGGGGAAGTGACTACTGTCTTTTGAAAAATTACTGCAAGAAATATTAACCTATTCTGGTTTTGTTACAGCCCAATCTGTCCCTTTACTGGGGGAGTCCTGAGATTTAAGAATTTTACTGTCTTCAGTTATTCATTTTTATAAACTGAATGGGCCCAAATTCTTTACCTAAATAAAAACTATTCCACAAATCAGCATTGTCACAGGCTATATACTGAAACTAGTAAGTGGCAAATCAGGATCAGAACTCACTTCATTCTAAATATAAAAGGACAACTTGGCACTTTCTTGAATTAAGAGCTATTGTATCTCCATCACTTCTTTAGCTAAAAGAAGAATTTGTGTCTATGCAAAAGAAAGTTAAATGGAATGAAAAATAGTAGTGAGTAGTGCTTCCTAGTGCACATCTTTAGAAATCTTTTTGGCTATTCTAGAAGCCAAAGCACTCAGGAGGAGCCCTTGGGAATCTAAATACTCTTTAACTAGGATGTGTTTATTGTAGTAAAACTGCAGTGCTTGACACTGGAGAATTATGTGAGGAATACTTGGCAATAGCAATGGAAAGTTAGCCTAGTAAGCAGTAAATTATCCTAGCCTCTCTGCAAAGGTTAATGATTTTCACAAAATAAGGAGAATGAAAGAAAGAATTGTTAATATGATCAATGCTATAGAGAAGAATAACCAAATGTTCACAAATTTGTCAAATGTCTAGACGTAACCTGACCTATTTTTGTGCATACTGTGGCTAGGGTGCCTTGGGGGTGGGCTCAATAGATTGCAATCTTGCAGTCTGTGTAGGAACCATAGAACTTTAAACAATAATCTCAAGTTGGTACACCTGCGAACGAATATTTGTTTTCTACCATGTGATAAAAATATTTTTCTGATTCTAAAGAACAAACTGATATATTTAACTTTAAAAAGAAACGTTTCTCTGATACATTCTGAAAGCCGGCCTCAATTAATTATCAAAATAACCCATGAAAACCTCTGGTCAGATGACATAAAATATGTCAGAAGGCAAGCTATGACAAAAGTGGCCCTACATTGTAGTAGATATGTTCTGTACTGTACATTTTAAAATCTGAAATTTATAGTTAGAGGGAGGAAATGTATTCATTAACATTAAATACACAAGCTAAAAGTGTTGGGCATGTAAATACATAGCAAATGGAGCAAGTCAAGCCGTTCTTGACTAATACTTTCAGACAATTCATTTCTGGTTCATTTATCACAATTCTCTTTCACTTTACAAGGAATGTCTAAAACAATCTTGACAGCATTCAGGACAGCTCTTCCAGCTTTACAAACAAGTAAACATAGCCCTTACTATACACAGAATTAGCCATCTTTTTCTTATAGAAGACAAAGAAATAGTTCATTGCTCACAAATTGCTCTGCAGTTTCCAAGCTTCTTGTTCAATAAACATTGTTCTCATCCCTTCAGCTTACTCTCTTAAAAAAAAACAAACCAAACAACTTGGGCTATAATTATCACCTGTTTCAGCATCAAAAAGAAATTGAGGAGAAATAAATCAAAATATAATTTGGACAAGAAAATTTGATCGAAGCATTTGAAGAGCTTAGGAATAATGTTAATATGGGAAATAAAGGATAAGTAAAATAATGTAAGTATAAATATAATACCTCTAAAATCCAGAGATGGGAAGAGATAATTGCTGTTATTGAAATATGAGATAAGATACAGCAGAAGCTGTGATACATATACATCCATCACAAGCTGGACATGATGGGGGAATCTCTGCTCCTCGGGCTTTGTGCTCTGCCATAGAATTCCAGGTGAAGACTAAGGCTCATAAACATGAAAGTGCACTATTGCATACCTGGAAATGCTCACCTTTCCCCTCCTCCAATCACCAAGTTCAATGTATTCTTCAAGGTGAGGGCCCTTTAGTACCAAAGCATATTATATGAAGCATCCCCATCCCCATGGTCAGGAAGGCATTACTACAGTATTGCTTCAAGCAAGACTTTGTTGAGACTCTTCAATGAACACAGTAATTGATCATTTGGTAAAACAGTGTGCTCTAAGAACCTGGAAATCCATATTTATGGATAAGTACCTTGTCCACCATCCCAAAGGTTGGAGAAGGAAAGTATGTTGGGTGCGTTTCTTCACCAGGGATGTGATAACATTTAGAAATCCTTTTGTCTGTCCTCCTCCCGCATGCTCTATTTGCATGCCAGAGACAAAAGACATACCAATATTATTGTAATGGGGCTCAGAAGGGGATGTGCATGTTCAAGTGTATGCAGCAGGGAAGGTGGAAATTACATTATCCAGTTTGCAGGAATTGAGATGACTTCTTTGGAAAGTAAAATTTTGACAGCCCGAACAGCATAAATCAGAAATGCATGTTCAGAAAGTGATATAATTGAAAGACTTTGATTCTAGAATTTTGGTAGGTGGTCCTAGGAGCCAAACTAAAGACTTCCAGATGTAGCTTTGTTGTGATAATTATATTACTTAGTATCCAAATATTTTTCCTTCTGGAGACTCACTGCGGTATCAGTCATGAAAAGCCTAGGACGTCCATTTTTCACACACTTTTTCTTCCAAAGTCTGTTTCTTGTTTGTCCCTTAGGAACTGAGGAAAATTCATGCTAGTTGAGCAAATGTGTATGGAGATAGACTGCCTTGGTTACTCAGTTGAAATTACTATTACTGTACATCTCCATCCACTGATACTTTGAAATATTTCAATGAAAATAACAGCTTATTTTGATTACTTCTACAGTAAAATTTCATTTCTTTCACATAGCTTGTTCAGTATTATGAGAACTATACAAAATCTATATTTTGAACTTGCACTAATTCAAATTAATTGACCATTGCATAAATAACTGCAGCTATATTTAAGAACAAAAGATACCAGCTCATCACAAGCCTGTTGGTTTTAGCTCTTGCAGTGAATTATATGTATGTAAACACATTCTTTCTAATATGCAAAAATGTAGCTTTTTTAAAAAGAGAAGTCTTAAAAAGTAGAACAAAAATTCATTCTTTGACAAATTCATATCATTACATCAGTGAATGGATTATCCTGGGTAGCAATCATTGAGTCTTTTTTACAGGTGAGAAAGTGAAGAAATCTTTTAATTTCCCATCTCCTGCTCCTAAAATGTTCTTACAATGTTGTCAGGCCATACTTACTTCTTTTGAAGTCTGGCAATCAGTACCACATTTTTTCCAAAAGCAACTGGAAGTATTGTAGCTGAAGTTAAGTCTTCATGAACAAAACACAAATTATTAACTAAGAACAGATTTTCTCCATGTGCTACTTTTGTGCAATTGCCATATAAATTTCTCTTTTATCCTTTCAATTCTGATTAAACTGCTAACTCGTGTTTATATCTATACACCAGATGACAATTGTTTTGTTCCTCTCATGTGACTTTCTCCTTAATGCCTTTAGAAGTATCCAATTATAACTCCTATTGTATCAAATCACCTTGATTGAGGAATGATGGGAATGGTAGCTTAATGTGTCTGGAGTAGAATGCTATAGAACTTCATTGTGGGCCTTGGGATTCACATCTCCTTGAAGATTCCAGAATTCAACAAAGTCATATTCTTTGCCACAGTATAATTCTGAAACTTTGGAAAGGATCATAATAGTGCTCACCCCTGCCACACACACTTTCTTCCCCATATTTGGCAAATTGAACTGATTTCTGATTTAAGGCCCTTTGCTTTGACCCGATTTATTGTCTTCAAAGTGAAATGATTTTGTGATCCTAAGAAATCTTCTCATCAACTTCCCCAACAAGTCTGCAGGCTTCTATTCCATAAAGGCATCCAATCTTATTCCAATATGATTTAGTATCTCAAGCTTTCAAAACCCATGAGATATATTTAGTAACCAAGATGAAGACAGATTGGTGTCTACTGCTCCAGTTCAAATGCTGCATGGATGAGCAGCTCTATCAGTATTCAATACTAGTTACAGGATAGCATCCTCCTATAATATATAAGTTCTCAGGTACCCACAGTTCTGTTTCACTACCTTATTGCCACTGCATATCATCCAGGATCTGCTATCTAAGGTAGCTGCTTGATTCCCTTAGTTCAGGAGTCTGCAACCTTAAACACTTGGGTGGGTGTGGCCAATTCAACATCACTCCCCCCCACACACACACCTATCCAGGTTTTGTGGCTCCCTGTGTTTTATTTTCTGTGGGAAACGGGTCTCTCTGTGTCTGTCTGTCTGTCTGTCTCTCTCTCTCTCTCTCTCTCTCTCTCTCTCCTCTCTCTTTCTTTCTCTGTCTCTCCTTTCTCTGTGTCTCTTCTCTGTCTCTCTTTGTGTCTCTTCTTTGTCTCTTCTCTCTTTCTCTCTCTCTTTCTCTCTTTCTCTCACTGTGACTCTTCTCTCTTTCTCTTTCTTTCTCTCTGTCTCTCCCCCTCTTTTCCCTGGGGGAGGGAAGGAACCCCTGAACTGGTGCTGGGTAGTAGGAATCTGATGTCCGGAGAGAGAGAAAGAAAGAGAGAACAGATGTGAAACTCTAAGAACCTTAAAAAATCAACCCAAAAAGTGAGTACATGATTGTAAATCAGCCTCCTTCCCAGCCATTCTGCATCCATATGCAAGAGCAAGTTGCTGCAAGAATACATGGTTGGGTATAAAAGACAGCTCTTCCCCATTGAATCTCTATGTCTGTGTTTGCACAAGAACAGACAGAGTAATGTAATTTGCCCATGCAGGTGCAAAGCCACTTATCTGGGACAAATCAGGCACATGAACAATTCTTGTGTTCCTAGAAAGGTCCACTGGGCCATACACAGAGACAGATGGTTACACTCATCCAGTATTCAGTCTCCAGGATGAGCCAATGAGCAAATGGAGTGACAAGAGCTGCAGCATCTACGAAGATGATCAGGTGCAGGGCAACCAAGGAGCGCACTGGCAAATGTGGAGTCTTCCCCTTCCATCCAGGGCGTAACCCCCGCACTTAACGGCCACAGGCCTGCCGCCTCCCCTGCCACAGGAGGAGGCCAGGAGGTACTTGCATGTCTTGAATCTGTGCACACCAGTTGCTCTGGCGCTGTTGCTGCCACTGCAGAGCCCACTGAGGATGGCAGACTAGCAGCACTCTGATGATCAGCTGGGAGGTGGGGCATCACAGCAACTGATATCCAGGAATCGAGAGTGAGCCACCAGAAGCGCCCGCGAGACCCAGCAAGTACAGGGGTGCTTCGCTCCTGCTCTGGAATATGGAGTGAGTCTCTATCCCCCACTGTTGCCTTTACCATCACAGGCCAGGCGAGGAGTGACTGGGAAGGGGGGGTGAGGGGCGGTGCCAGCCAGCGGTGGGATCACCCAACAGGGAGCCGCAGCAGAGGGTCGAAAGAGCCGCATGCAGCTCCAGAGCCACGGGTTGCTGACACCCGCCTTAGTTATACAGCTAGTTATATCACTAAAGTTTGAGCCAGCAATTGTGAAAATGTGCTTTTAATTCTTGAATATATATACAACTTTTCAGCATACAATACTGCAGAGTACCGTATAGTTTAAGCAATTATTTTAATTGGATGTGTGTTTATTTGTAGAAATCCATAATTAGAACATTGCAAATATACAGATGGAGCAACAGTGGTTTGAAGCCCACACAAGACTGATGGTGGCCTTCTGCCTCATCTGCAGTGTTTTGTCTATTTGCTGATTATTACTGCTGATTCACATATCACGTCTTATTTTTGTTTCCCTCCCCCCTTAAAAGATCCTAAAAATATTGTCTCCATTTTGATGGATTCCTAAAATACAGATGCTTGCAGTTGATTACCATTTTTAAAATTCAGGTTAGTGCCACCAAAGTTGTCCTCAATTCTTTTTTTCCACTTTTCTTTGTGTGCCCAGAAACTTGGCATTACTGAAGAAAACAGTACAAAATGGATTTTGGTATCTTGCTTGTGTCTGAGATATAACTGATTAATTTATTTTGGATTATGAGAACGCTCTCGCTTTCTGTCTATCCTCCTTGGGGACATGGTATAAGTACTGGTGATATATTTCTGCAATGATAACTACCCAGCAAACCATGATCTCTCTACAAGAGATTACAGCATGGATTTTGATTCTCAGGCTATAGATAGATTAAATAAAACTATCCAAACTTGCAGATGGGAAACAATAGAATAACTATTGTTGAATGGAAATGCATTAGAAGATAGCAAAAAAAAAATCATTACATGATGTCTTAAATGCAGCATACAACCTTGATTTGCTCAATCTTCACCCACCTACAGTTATATATTTAGTATCAATACATGAAGCTGGGCAAATATCTTTTTTTAAAGATGTGATTTCTGGCAGCAAATCAATCAATATTTAATTATGGAATTTTTTTTCTCTAAATTCATTATCATTTCAGAATACATATCCATACATTATATCAGTATATTTTGCCCAACATCTAGTATCTTACATGACCAGCAAAATGAACAGACTTGATGAAAGAATCTGGAAAAAATAAATAAATGATGAGGCTTAGCAAAACCTATATTACATTTCTTTTTTCAGACTGTACAGTCTTGAGAGTAAAAATACATGCATTTTATCCAAAAGAACTAATTTTAATACCGTGGTAATCAGATCATTCTAAAAAAGATGCAGAGGTTAAGCACTAAATTTAACAGAGAATTTTTAATTTGACCTGAATGATAACATAATCAAAATAAATTAAGATAATGGTTAAAATGAACTAAAATGGAAGAGAATATTAATATTATATAATATTAATATACAACTAAATCAATTCTTTAACATATTGCATCTAAACCATATGTATTTTATAAACGTATTGCTTCATCTTCCCATTTTTACAATAAGTAAACATTTCAAAAATTGGTATACCCGAAGTATATTGTACATAATTTTTATTCAGACTAACAGGTACTTTTGCACTAGAATCCAACTCTGGAAATGTATATGTGCTCTTTTTAAAATATATATATATAAAACTGAAGGTCCGGAGAGAACATTAGATGTTACATACAACGTAGCCACCTCAACTAAACCCCTTTTTCTGTAACAATTCCAAGCCTATCGACATAATCAAGTGTTAGGACACTTCCAGAAGGACTTCAGGGGGTGTGTGTGTGTCAATCTCACTTCAGGTGAGATGATATTCCACATGGCAGGTGTCACAGCAGAAAAGCCTTCTTTTGGGTCCCACAGGATGTATTTCCTTAGCAGATAGAGCATATTTCTTCTGCCAGACCTGATGGCAGAAGACAGCAGATGTAATCAGGTGGTCCCTCAAATATCCCACCCCATACCATGAAAGACTTTAAAGATCAAAACTGGCACCTTGAATTGGTCCTGAAAGCAAACTAGCAGCCAATGCAGGTTGCAGAGGAGACATGTAGAGTGTGCTATTCTAGGAGCACACATAATTGCCCATGACTGACCCTGACCAGAGCCTTCTCATCCAGGAATGGGTGAAGACAGGAGGAAACCCACAAAATTCCTTGAGCTGGTCCAGAAGGATACCATGGTCAATGGTATCGAAGGCCATTGAGAAGTCAAACAGAGCGAGGATTGATGCCCGACACTCAAAAACCAGCACCCTGAAAGTAGTCACTCAAGGTTACTTTATTCCTCTTTATTTTTCGCAATAAAAATATTGTTGTGTTCTTCATTCTCCACAATAAAATAATATTTTGAAGTTGGATCCACTTTGAGTTCATCATTAAGATTTGAGGTTTTTAAAACTTCATTGTCTTCTCTGTTTCTTTCTCCTCTATATGTTGCTGCTTCTTCTGCTGTAATCTCTTCCACGAGGAAGCCTTTTACACAGTTATTTTACTGATTAATAGCCTAACTTTCGATTAGTGGCTGCCAAAATTGCCTGCTGCGTTTCTTCATACTGTCACTTTCTATGTTGCCTTCAGGATAAAAATGATTGCAGCACCTACTGAACTTATGCAGTGTGAGTGACAACTGTGATTAATGTCTGAATCACAAGATTAGGGCGAAAAGCTGTGTACACCATCATCAATTTTATAGAAAAAAGATTGTGTGACAATTTGGCCCCTTTGTTTCCTGAATCTGACATAGTAGCTCTGAAATGGTCCAGAGTGCTCCTTTGTGTCATGGAAATCCTGCTGGAAATAAATCCATTGGGATTGCAGGATGGGGTAGGGTATATGCCCACATAAATTATTTTTTTTGTAAATTCACAACTTCCAGACTTGTGTAATCACAGCAAGGGTATAATACTTGTGTAGTTTTCACATATTCAAAACATAAGATTCATCTTTGTACAGAAACATCAGTTCATTTTTATAAGGGGCTCAGTTTATAACCCTGACCCAAAGGAACTTATCCTAATTGTTTTCACTGAAACTGCATGGACAATATTCAAGACCAAACTTTTATCCTCTGTATTCATGTAATGTTTTTATGGGTTTTACCTTTCTTGACCTCTGGTTGCAACTGGACAATTCTTCTCTCACCTAATCCATTTCATAATTGGGGAAAGGACTGACTCATCCAGGACTATATCAGCTACAGTAAGATGAATAATGAGGAAAGAAAGATCTCTGTACTTTCAGTTTTTATCTTTTTTGAGCTTTTTCTTTTAAAAAAAGTGTTTGCACCCAATGCAGGAATGATTCTGCATTGGGAGTCACTAAGTGAAATGGGGGCTATAGGAAAGTGATGAATGAAGGAATGGATAAACTAATTTATTGCACTTACTTTATTTACTTTTAGGTTGTGGACAAGGAAACTTATTATGGGGTTTTGAATCTTTTGGATCCTGAACCCCACTCTTTCGGCATATAATTTAAGAAATAAAAATCCAAACAGGACTATTTAATTTTATTTATTAAATAATATTATTTAATACCAAATAATTGGAATTGTTCCAGTGAAACAATATGTCTGATATAAAGGCATCAAGATAAAAGCAAGTTATATGTCAGATACAAAGACACAAAAATTGAGTAAGACAAACCATCATACAGTACTTCCAAATGCCTACTTGTCCTTAATAGTTTGGGACTATCCACATATTTCTTGGTACTTGTTCATATAAGCATAGCCATGTTTAGTTAGAATGATAGGTTCCTTAGGAACCTGCAACTGGTTTAACAACCAGTTCTGTGAGCATGCACTTTGCGAGCGTGCGCACAGCATTCCCAAAACACCAATTTGAACCTCTGCAGGGCAGCCCCGCTAAGTAGAACAGCTGAGGTGCGCGAAATCCACTGTGCCACGTGAATCAGCTGAGCTGAAAAAGATGGAAATATAGGACAGGATAGGGCGGGGGCAGGTGGGCAGGGCCAGCTGATCGTCAGAACTACCGGTTCGCTAGAACCAGTCCAAACTGGCATTAGCCCACCACTGAGTTAATGTTAATTCTTAGTTGATAGGATGATCTCTAGGATGATCTGTCTGCTTCAGGTCTACCAATGATGCATCTATTGCTTCTGAAATCAAGTACAGGTAGTCCTCAATTTATGACCACAATTGAGCCCAAAATTTATGTTGCTAAGTGAGAAATTTCTTAAGCAGGTTTTGTCCCATTTTATGACTTTTCTTGCCACTTTTGTTAACTGAATCACTGCAGTCGTTAAATTAGTAACACTGTTGTAAAGTGAATCTGGTTTTCCCATTGACTTTGCTTGTTAGTTAGTTGTCAAGCATCCGAATGTAAGTCACCTGACCATGGGGATACTGCAATGGTCATAAGTGTGAAAAATGGTCATAAATAACTTTTTCAGTGCCGTTGTAACTTCAAATGGTCACTAAGTGAACTGTTGTAAATCGAAGACTACCTGTACATTCACCTTGATGCTGGTTGTCTGTGCACCATCTCTACATCTTTTCTTACCTTCTACCTCTCTGAGCATTATAGATTTCACAAGGAGTTTTCTCCAATACCAAAGTTTAGAACTGTCAATTCTCTTTTTATTTTGATTCTTCAACTTTCACTTCCATGAAGCATCCTAAGGAAAAAAAATTGTCTCCACAATTCTGATCTTTTATAGGTTTAACACATCATAGCATCAGAATATTTTTTCCAAGACTTTCACTACTATTCTGCCAAATGCTGGTCTGCGACATATTTTTAAAAAATGTTTAAAATGGGGTTCCCCCCAAAAAAGATAGGGGGAAATACACAAGGGGGGAAAAAGAAAAAATGTTGATGCAGAGGAAATATATGTAGACAAAGAAGTTACCAAAATTATACCATTACTGCTCAGAATATTATTTCTCCTCCGGAAGGAAGCTATTCTGTGTGGCTATGTGGATGCCTGCATCAGCGCTCACTCCTTTACAGGTTTGCCGTCTGCAAGAGTTTTAAGCCTTGTCCCTCTGCTTCTCTGCGCATCCCTTTTCCTGGTCCCGTTCTCCTCACTGTTTGTTGGGGGGCGGGGGGGGGGTGTTGCATCTCTGCGCCCGAGGCGAGTGCAGAGAGTGAGCTAAGGAGGGGGTGGGAGAGGTGGAGCCAAGGCTGCTCCTGCCATCTGGGATTGATGGATGAGTGCTCCTTCTGTGTGTGTATGTGTGTGTCTGTGTGTATTTGAGCGAGAGAAGGGAAGGGTGAGCCCGTTCGCCCGTGCCCCGAGTTCCGCGTTCCGGACGCGCAAAGGCGCGACAGAACCTGGCATCCTTCGTTTGCGTCAGACACAACGAGCTGCTCCACGCCGCGCCAGCCAAACGCGCCGCTGCGAGATAATGTGCGGGGCAGCTCCTCGCTAGCAGGCTAGCCCAGGCAGGCGGCATGGCTCCGAAGCGGCGAGCGGGGTCAGGCGGCGTGTGGCTGCGGGCGGGAGCCTGCCTCTTGGCCTGGGCGGCCGTTTCCTGCGTCCGGGCGAGCGCTTGCCCCACACCGTGCGCCTGCAGCGGCACCACGGTAGACTGTCACGGGCTGGGGCTCCGCGCTATTCCTAAGAACATCCCGAGGAGCGCAGAGAGGCTGTAAGTGTCGCCGGACCGAGGGGACGCGCCGCCGCACCGGGAATGCTTGCGGCTCTCGGGGCCCCCCAAAGGGCCACTTGGGAGGCATTTGGTTGCCGCGTTTCGCCGGTGCCCGCGGGATCTCCGCAAATGCTGGTGGTCACGCTTCCCCTCCCGCCCTGACAAAGGAGCCCAGCCGCAGTCGACGCTTAGGACGCCTAGCTCCGGGACGCGTTCGCAGGGTCCCGGAGGCCGCCGAGACAAAGGTCCCTCTGGGGAAGTCGGAATGCGGGGAGGAAGTTGGGCCGGAGTCGGGCAGCGTCCGATTCCGAGCGTTCCTCTGGAGCTTCGGGAACAATCCCTCGGTTGCCTTTGTTAGCCAGCCGTGGCGCGCTCCCGTTCGGCTATGCCCCCGTCTCAAACCTCCGGGTCTGCACGAAGCGGGAGCCTCCCACTCTCCCCTTCTACATACGCGGGGCAGCGGGTCGGGTCGGATGAAGAGCAGCGGCTCCCGCTGGGTGCAGACTCAGGGTCGCATTTCCGTCCGCGGCGAATAGCGCAGAGATCCCCCGCTAGGCAACTTTTTTGTCCCTTCAGTTTCGTTGTTCGGGGATATTTGTGTGTGTGTGTGCGTGCGCGCGCTCTAGACGGGGCGTGTGCGTGTGTGTGTGTGCATTTGCATGTGCATCTGCATGTGCATGTGCATGTGCGTGTTTGGTTGTGCATTCGCAAGGCGGGTGTGAATCTTCTGGGGCCCGGCTGGGGCTGGTTATTTCCCAGAGCTTTTTACGAAAACTGTTGTCTGGCGTTACCTCAGATGTGTGGAGCTCCAATGGGGATAACGAGAGCTTTCACCCAAGGCATCCAAAGGGCACCAGGCTGGGGAAAACGGAGCTACACAGATACCTGCTTTGGAAGGAGGGTGGTAGTGAGGAAATTTGGTCGAAATGGGCGAGGATGATGATGAATGGAGACCAGCGTTTACGTCGCTGGAACTGGCTGGCGTCATCATATCGCTCTCTGCCCTTTTGTAAATGGCCTTTCTGGGTTGTTTGCAGGCAAACGTATCGCTAGAATATATCTGGGTTGTATGGAAACTGCAGCAAATACGCTAGGTTGTTGTGGGATGGATGCTTCTTCTCCCTAATTAGTCTGCAAGGCTAAAGGCACTACCCTCCGGGTCAGCTCCCTTCCCCCTCCTTTCAGCGGTTTAACTAGGTCGGTAGGAAAGCAAGAGGAAACTATTTGGGGAGATAACTAACCCTTTAGCTGAAGAAAGCCCATCTCTGCTTCTTACTAATTGCCTAAAGCATTAGCAAATAAAGGAGAACTCAGGTGAGAAACATGGACTGTGGGCATCTTTGATTTCTGTTGCTCGTGAAATTCTTCGGAGTAAGTTAGTGGGGATAGAACTATTGAGGCTTATGCATAGCAGCCTCGCTTGCTCTGCCGATTAGAATGACCCCTATCTTTCTACAGCTTCAAGGTGGCCACTACGTTGGAGACGGTGCAAAGGAAAGTAGAGGCATACTTATGGAAGGCATACTAAATAATTCATTAGAAAATGCAACTCTGGATTGTGCAGTTTAGGCACGGGAGGAGGACAAGTGAGCAAGGTGGAGTCATTGCTACTGAGCAGAATATTACCTCTCATTCTTTGGCTTCTCTTTGAGAACTAGTTGAAACTCTATGGAAGGTTAATGATTAAAGTCTGGTAGAAAGAACTGATTGATACCCCGTTCAGCCACCCAAGCTGCATGTTGTCCATTCTTCACTTCCTGCCAGTTCTGCATCCATCCCTGGGTCTCAAAGCTTCAATCCAACACTCTTCCAAAGTCTCCTGCTTCCCTCCCCCGCCCCCTCCGGATTGTGTGTCCTGAAGCCAGATCGATGGTATGTTGCTTAGTATAGTGGATACGCTTTTATAGATTTAAGCAGAAAGTAACCTAGTAGAGAATGAAAATGGGCTTAAAATATTCCAAGACAAGATTTGCATGAGCAAAAGATGAAGCAGAAGCAAAGGGGAGGGATTCCCCTTGCTGGGCAGGGCAACGCTACACCTGACTTGAATGATACAAACAGCAGCGCAATGAATATTTTGTCTGATATGGTAGCATTGCAGATTTATACTTTGGAAAGTGACTAAGGGGGGACTTTCACAGCAAGCAGGTGACTTTCCTCCCTTTGGCTACCCCCTTCCTAGCTTGAGCTTTGTCCCCCTCTGTGCTCATCAAAGCCAGATGTGGGGGTATAATCCATCCTTCTGGAGACTGAAATGAGACAATCCAGTGACAGTTACAGCCTCCCCTGCCAGGACTTACAGCTGCTATGTGCTGGAAGTAGCCATATTCTAGCTTTTGAGAATGCCTGGCCTGTTGTGCATCTGGAGGATCATGTACAGGGCAACCCACCCCTCCTATTGTTGTTCTTCCTACAAACCAATTAATGCTCTCAGATTAAGCCTAATTAGGTCATACGCCTGTGGACACCTCTGTGCACAACAAAGCAACCTTGGTGAACTCTCCTAGCAGCCCTGCGTGATGTCTTCTTTAATGGCATTTCCTTCTTTGGCACCTTAATTGCCCTCACTGAAGTCATTATTATGCCTCAGCCATAAGGAGCTGCTTGGGGAGCATAGATGAATGGAGTCTGCCCATCACTTGGTATGTGCGGGATCCACACATACAAGATTCTGCCCTTGAATGGCATAATAGCAAGAATGGTACCATGCTGTGCTGACAAGAGGCATCTAGTTTGTTACTTATGGTTGCAATGCTGTCATTTCTTGTAACTCTTCCCTTCTCATGTCAAAACTGGCGGAGGAGAAATGCAATGGTTTCAGAAATACTTTGTGAATTTATGGATAATAGGAACACATGACTGCTCCTCCTCTGTATTCAGAGACATACGGGGATTGATAGCATATGTTATATAGATCTCCTTGCTTAGTGGGAAATTGTGTTAGGGAAAAATTACTCCTACTCCTACATCTTGTCCTACTGTTATAGAAAGTACTGTACAGGTTTTTAAATGCTCTCATCATCTGAACAAGTCCAAGCACTTGCTTAGCTAACCATGGGTACTGCTCACTCAGTTGGTCCAACAATCAAAATATGTAAGACAGAGAGGAAAATAATCTATTTTAGCTGTTTACTACGCTGCACTCTTTATTTTTAGACTTCCAAAGAACCTTTAGCACAGTGCAGTTCATGGAGCTATCACACAGCTATCTGTACAGATATGTTTTACTTTATTATTTTAAGCAAAAGCAAATGTAAGAAGGAGTCAGGTTGCTAGACTGCTAATTCAGTTAGGGCTGTTTTACATTTTATATATGGAAATTGGATGGCTGATGTAAATTATGAATTTGGTGATCATACATATAGCCATAAGCAATTCCTGGGATTATAGTCCTGGCTGCAGTAATTGATGCTAGTTGTATCTGCAAATGCTTGCTTGGAAAGTTATAACTTCTACATAAATTCATAGAGTACTTGAGAAGAATACAGATGTTCACATATAGCATAAAATGTGCTATGAAAATTGGCTTTGCTCTGATGCTTAATGCCTTGCTAAGTATAAAATGATGCCTCAGTTCAGACTTTATGCTTAATGAAAATCAAGGATTAGAATGACGTCCAAACTATGGAATCCTTGATGTTCTCTGAGCTTTGTTGTGTGCTTGGAGACATTTCATTACCAAAGTAGATAACATCATCAGTGTGAGTGAGTGTGGTGTTTGCTCTTGTTTAAATACAGTACTTATCCTGCCTGTTTTAGTGGTGGCATGGTTTTCTCCTTGGTAGTTCCATGATTAGGGTTTTATTTTCCACCTGATGTTAATCCCTGCTTATCTGGGTGTTGGCTACTGGAGGGGATGTGTTCTGATCTTTTGGTTTTTTTCTGAGTTTTTATATTGTCTGTTTTGAGTTGTATGCAAATGCAGTTTATTTCTGTGTATCAATTACTGGCTGGTTTGTCTGAATAAAAAACTTTCAGGAATTCCCCAGCATTTTTATTTATTTATTTAGCTTGGTCTAGGATGCTCACCATTTTCCAGTTGAAATTAAGATTGAGTCTGTTTATCTATTGTGAGTCTAAGGAATTTTCATTGTGTCTTCTGACTCAATGGTGTTCATGGATGCATTCTACTAGTCTTCTGCCTTTTATTTGACTTTTTCTTTTCTAGTCTTTTCTTCTATTAGAGGTTCAAACTGAAAACCATTTTTTAACTGTCTACCAAGACACAAGAAGAAATAATGGATTAATAGAATTTGATAGGATATCCAAATAGGCAAATCATACTTAAGTGATATTTGTATGCTACTCTATGGAGACAAAAGTGAGTCAGGAATTTATGAAACAATCATTGTAAAAACAGAAAAAACATACTCTTTCTGCATGTTTGATGTTCAGAACAGTGATTTAAATTCTAAATGATAGCACCAGCTGTGGTTTATGTAGTATCTGAATTGATCCAACAAGTATCTCTCTAACTGTGGTAAGGTTAGGGTTAGGGTAGCTGCAAGTAGGACCAACTTGAAATATTTTATGTGAAGCAAACAGCAAATGATAAGAATTTTGAAGCCAAGAACAGAGTATCCAGCTTAGCTTAAATTAGTAGTAAATCCTTCAGCAGTAAATCCTACAAGTATCTCTTTCCTTCTCTACCGGTAGTATTTTTTTCTTCTTCTTAGGGTTTTTCCTGCAAGTGCCGGGTTCACATTTTTTTGCAGGAGGGTATGAAATCAACCATATGTTTATCCATTGGCTGCCCCAGGAATTGACTGATTGGTTTGTCACCAAGCCTGATATTGTGTGCTGAGACAGAGTGATTAGCCCAAAGACATCCAGCTGGCTTCCAGTTTCTAGCTTGATGCCTTAACTACTAGACCATAGATTCCCTCTCTAGTAATAGAAAGCAATACTATAGTAATTAAAAAACAGTTTTTCATTATTTCCAAAAATCAGCTTTTCCTGCTTAAAGGTAGACCGGCACTAAGCTGAGATAATATAATAAAAGGAATACCTAAGGTAACTGCATCTTGCTCTAAAATGTGCATGTTGAACCTTTTGCAAAGTTTGATATTCTTCACCCACCAACCCCCACTGCCCCTTCTTCACACTTTTCCTGTATTTGCATGGTTCAGGGTACCACAATTCTGTGATTCTTTGAGCAGATGCTGTTCTTGTTTCCTTTAGTATCACTAAGGAAGTTAGCTAGCCAAGTAAATTTTGTTTATAGATTTGTGCTTTGTTTTTCTTTGGCAAATCTGGGGAAGCAGTATGTTAGGAGATAGAGCAAGAGCTGTTCTGATGCTTTTTTGACTGCCTTTCACCAAATATATGGGCCTCTTTCTTTAACAAATAGGTCCCCTGGTGTCCTAGCTTCAGAAATAAATACCAAGCTGGAACAGTTCATGGATAGTTCTTTCTAAAGAAAGGCATCAAGAGCATTTGGTGAGCAACTAACATTGCAGACAGATTGCTAGATACCACTTGCTATTCTTAATGGCATTCTGCAAGATACTAAAATAAAAATGTTAACTGTTAAAACAAAATCATGTGAATGCATCTGAAATAAATGCTAACTTGGTCTCAGCTACTGCTAGTAAGCATAAAGTCCAGGCAGCAATTACTGCTATAAAAACCCGGAAAGTTGGGGAATCAATCTATAAATTCTAGGTAGAAATACAGCCAACATCATTTCGCTGGTCTTAAGCAGATGACATATGGTCAGCTGACAATCAAACCAAAGACAAGCATTTGTTGCAAAGACAACAACATCTCTTGTATGAAAGAGTTGGGTGACCTCACAGGTCCAACTCTGAATGGGGAGGAGCTCTTGCATTGTGGCTGCTTCCCATGCTGCTTTGGTAAGGCTGAAAAGGAAGCAATCAGGCCAACCGGCATGGTGATTTTTCATTGCAATGTCACAGCAAAGCAGTGCTGGGATGGGAAGCGGCCATTTCAGTCACATTCGGCCTGTGCATTTCCTTTTCTTTACACAGTGCTAGATAGATATGGGGAGAAGCCATGTTATAGTGGGTCCCTACCTTATTGTTAAGATAAGCATATTAAATGAGCCATTGCTTCTTCCAGAATGGCCAATTGCATCTCTTTTTATAAAGTTTCTGAGTTACAGAAACTGTATCGGCTATATTACCACGGTGTTCATCTGATAGGTAGCCCTGAGTTCTAATGATGGTCTTTGTTTTCAAAATAAGAAACTTTTCACACCTCAGTTATTTTTATGACATGGAAGAACCTGATTCAGATTACTTAAGTGATGTCTTTTCTTGATTTTTCTTAAGACCATTCTGTTGTGTAGATTAGGGATGTGCAAAATGTTTTGAATCTAAAATGTTTTCAGTTGGAAATGGGTTGCTCTTATCAGTTTTAAAGTACAATACCTTGAACTTAAAGTAATCCTGGGCTGAACATAAACTTTTAAACAACAGTTTTAAACTTGAAACAAATATTCCAAGGTCAAATGTTTCAAATTCAAAAAGGTTTTCCATAATCCTGCTGTAGTTTTTCGTGGGGGATTTGCATGTGCTGGTATGTGAAGGTCCAAATAATTTTTTATAATTGTAAATTACATGTTTATCTTTAAGAAATTAAAAGTTAGTTTTTAAGTAACATATAGAACAAAGAACAAAATATATCATTATAAACCAAGTAGGTATCAAAATGTACAAAAACATTTTTCTGGGGGTGGGGATGGGGGAGAGAATACCAAAATTGGTATACTCAAGGTGAAAGGAACAATCCTTTTATTACCTTTATGTCACAATCCCTTAAAGAAAGAGAAGAGCCTATTGAAATCTGGTTTGGTCATTATGTCCAGATAATTGTTTGCTGTGATAGAGGTAAAAAAAAATCCAGGATGAGAGCCACAAGCATGCAGTCAAAGCTCCACCCCATTTTTATGTGTGTTAAGATATATTGTGGCTAGACTTTTTTGTTACAGGAAAAAAGGGAAGGGCTTTGATTGCATGTTTGTGGCTGTCATCTTGACTTTTTTGACCACTTTCCTATGGATGCATCTGTTCTTTTACATTTTACCAAATGCTACTGTGAACCCATTCTTCTAGGAAAGAATAAGGTAGCTCCAGTTAAAGATCCTGACCTTCCAATTAATTATTTATCTGTAAAATTTATTGGCTGCTCATCTTACCTCAAGGGAACTCTGGGCGGCTTACAATTGTAAAAGATAAAAACTACATAAACTAAAAACATAAATAAGTTAACAGAAAAAGTCAAACACGGTGGCCCAGTTAAAAGATGGGGAGGGCGGGAGCAGGATGGTGGGGAGGTGGGATTTATTGTTAATCCAGTGCTCAATTTGTGGCTGGGTTAAACCATGGCACTTCTAGATTCCATTGCTGTATCTTCACATGAGCATGCTTTTTAATTCCATTATCCTTTAGGCCTTTTCTTTTTAAAACTCAAGTTCATAGAATATTGTCTCCGTGGCTTAGTCAACACAGTAGAATTATTAAGTGAGCTTAATAATTAAATAATTAAATTAAGCAGATGAAAAGACATGGTTTTTATAAAGAAAATAGTAATTAATTAAAGAGAAATAAAGATTGACAAAAGTGATG